>QEPC01002445.1:3063433-3083956 GCA_003113815.1 Sphenodon punctatus
GGGGGGGCCCGTTGTGAGGGCATTCCCACCCCTGGGGGCCCCACCTCCGGTTCCTTGGGCATGCCCCTGCGCAGTTGGGCCCCCACCCCGGTCCCCCACAAACTGAAGGGCGAGCTGCACTACAGAACGCTGCCTTTATTACCCACACAGTGCACACACTCACCCGTTCCCGCCACCACACCTCCCTCGCCCTGTGCCCTTCTGTGACCCCCCCTCATGTCGCCCTCCCCCTCCCCCTCACTTCCTTGGCTGTCCCCGTGAGCGCCCGCTCGGGCCCATGGAGCTCTGGGAGCTCGCCTCCCCCCCACTGTCCGTGTCCCCTGCATTGTCCTGGGCCACCTCCTGGCCCGGCAGGGGGGCAGGTGGTGCGGGGGAGAGGGTGCTCGGAGGCCTGGCCGTTCCCCGGGTATTATGGGAGCCCAAATTTGGGAGATGGCCCTGTGTGCCATGAGATCATGAGTGTGTGTGTGTGTGTGTCCTTGACCCTGATTTTTTGTAAAGGCTCCCAACCTTCATAGTCATTAATTCCCTGGGTTGCCTTCCCCTGGATGTGAATGCAAAATGTGAATGTGAAAGAGAATTATCACTGAAACAAGTACCCCAGGGGAGGTTAGCCTGTTTGTGTGAACATAGTCCATGTGGCATTCCTCTACAATGATGTCACCTGCTACTCCAGCTCTGTACTTAGTGTGGGGTTTCTGCTTATAATGAGGCATGGATCCTGAGCAGTCCACTGCTGCTTGCAGGACCAGTCACTGAAATGAAGGGAATTTAAAGTGTCCTGTGAACAAAGGACATCGGAAAGCAATATTACAGGCTGAGAACAAAAGAGCACAGTCCTGCATGTCTTTATTGGTTCATGCCTACGATGTAGCGATCAGCTCTTTGATAGCATGTCTGGGACATCCTAAAATACTGTGTTTGACATCCATTGCCACTGTACTGAGAAGGGCTCAAATGGTTCATGCTCAGTAATGGTACATAAATACTAACTTGAAGGGTTTACTGTGTAAACCTGAGCAAAGATTTGCTGGAGACTTACAAAATAAAGACACTTGAAATACAGGGAGCAAAGCTGCCTTTTACGCCAGTTCCTTTGTAGTGTGTGTGTCTCTCTTTAGAGGATGCTTTTGTAGCGCTCTTCCCAGGAAGATGAATTTGCTAACAAGAGGCAGAGATTGAAGCCTTGATCAGATACCTTGCTGTGTGTTGTGGGAAATTGGATGCTGCGTCTCCTGGAAAAGGGCTTCCTTTTAATAACAATCTTGACGAATAAGGTCTGTGGCTATTATTCTTTGCTTAGTGCCAAGAATGAGTTCCAGACTCAGGAAATGTTGTGTAGCTTTATTTGTTATCTTGGAGTTTTAAGTATTTCAAGTTTCTGTACTTCAGGCTCAATGGAAGAACAGAGGCCAGTTTCTCAGCAGCTACAGGAATTTGTTGATTTAATTTCTTTCTAAGGTTTCTTCCAGGTCATTAGGCTTTGTAACTTCTTAATTCATGACAATGAAATGCTAGATTAAGAGAAAGTAGTGTTTTGCCGTGTTGGTCCCAAGTATAGGCAATAGAGACAAATTAGTAAAGCGATATTGTTTATTGGACCAACTACAGCTAGTAGAGGTATGCAAGCTTTGTTAGGCAGGTCTGGGGTTACAAAATGAAGAAACAAAGCCAAAGCAGAGGTGTGTATAGATAGTGTTGGAGGATGTACCCATTGAACTCAGAGGGAGGGAAATATTTATGACATCATGACACATGACGGGGATTGGGGACTTGGGCGGTGGGTGGGATTTTGTAATGGGAGCTGGGGGGTGGGAGGGGTTTGCTGAGGTGAGGGGGCACTGCTGAGTACTGTACCAGACAGCCAGTTCCTGTGCTGCCGCTGCGCTGTTCAAAGGACCCACGGCACCATGTGTGTGCGCAGTGAGAGGCTGGTGCCTTGTTCTCTCTCTGGCTTCATGACACTGTAAAGGGTGGGGTTACATCAGAAAGGGAGCTAGCCCTGTCCTCTTGTCAACACGGCCCTGCTCCCTATGGAGCACCATGATGTTAGGACACTCCATAAAGCGCAGGGCCACATTAGAATAGGTGCGACAGCTCCTTTACCCAATCACCTCTAGGTGAAAGCCTGGAGGAGGTGATATGCCTAATGATGAAGGGATAGGATTTTGTGGTTCACGAACTGATGGTTAACTTTGTAGTTAAGTCCCCCCACCCCCAAAACTGTTAAGATAAAGGCCCATTGGGTCTTTTGGTTGCACTTTATGTTAAAGGTTCATTTATAATAATGGGTGATGCTGGATTCAGACAAATAATGTGGGTTGTAGATGGCCACATAGAGATTTGTAGAAGGTGAAATAGAGGATTAATTTATAAGCAATGTATCAATGTATTGGATTCCATTACAATTTACATTGGTTGGAGTGCAGTTGTCATGTTGGTTGCAAGTCTGAGAGAGACGAGAGAAGCAGTAGTTAAGATGGTATCTTTTTATTGGACTAACGTCTGTGAGTGCAAATATGCAAGATTCCAAGCTTCATCAAAAAGCCGTGTTTGGGCCAGAAAAGTAAGTCTGAGCTTGACTGTATTGGGCAGGGCCTAATGCAGCCAGACGTTTCTGAGCTTTTGTCCTGATGCATCTTGGTGGTCCTGGGACTGAGGCCTCATAAGCTAGGGATATGGTCTGGAGCCAGTCCTGAGGTTCAGTGCCAGGGTGTGAATCAGAATGGAGGAAATTCTGGGCCCAAGGCAGAAGGGCTGGAGCAAGGCTGAACTGGATAGCTCCAGGAGAACACACTGAAGCAAGCGCTGACAAGCACGGAGTTCTGTGGTGGAAGAAGCATGAGCAACCTGAATTAGCCAGCAGGGAATGCTGGTAGCCAATTGGAAGGGCTGATGCTCTAAGCTCTGTCTGGCAGTGCAGTGAAGCTGGGTTAGAAGGTAGATGATGATTCATTGTTGGCTGGGGAGAGGTGTAGACCCACTGTAGGTGTAGCTACGGTTGCCACCAGAAACCTACAGGGAGTGGAACCCTTTGTCCCAATGCCTTTCGGATGTGACATCTCACTCGCAGCACTCTATAGGGGAGGGGAAGGGTTGCCATATAGGCACTGGGATGAAACCAGTAGGAGAGTGTCTTGGGCTGACTTTAAGGATTGCGATGGGAACATTGATTTATTTATTTAAATCATTTATATCCTGTATCTCCTGCCTAGGCAGCTTGAGGTGGCTTACAAAAATGTAAATATTTAAAAATACACATAAAATATATAAAATACTTGAAAGGGAGGCATAAAAGAAAATAAAAAATCCATCCTAACTGGGAGTCCTAATTTACAGTTTGGTTCGGATTAATCCATAACTGCCAATTCCAGGCAGTTACGGATTAATCCGAAACCGAAATTTCCATCCCTCAGGAATAGTCTGAGGGATAGGGCATGAATGTTGAGTGCTCAATGTGACTTGACTTGAAAAGGGTTATATATTTTTTTTAGAGTAGCTTTATGACTTTTGCATAATGTCTCGCATCCTCTAATGCAAGACAATGAAAGGTCAGTTCTACCAGTGAGCAGAACACCACCATCTTTTGTTCTAGTGTGAGAACTTGCCTACGATAATCCCATCCTTCGAGACCATTTCAGGCCAATGCATTTTTGCCTTACTGTAATGGATTCCCAGTCAGGACTGATCCTGATCAAGGGTCTTTGTGACTGGTCAGGACGCCGGGCTTGCAGCGCAGGCAGACTGGAAAGTGCTCCCTTCTGCTGCTGTCAAGAACCAGGCCTTGAACTAGCATCCCCAGGTAAGTGGATGCTAGTGGCTAGCATCCCCAGCATAACTGCCATGTCTTGAGTTTGGTCCAGACCCTGCCTGGTAGGCCCTTTGCTCTGCCAGTGTCATGCCTCTCCCTGGTCTTGATTGGCTCCAGCCCAGTAATGACAGGAAACTGGATGGAACAATGCCTGAATCTGTTCATGAGCTAGTTGCTGACCTCTCACCCTTTCCTGTACCTGAGCCTCTGTCTTTCTCAACCCAATTATACCTCTGATACTGAAATCTGCCCATGTCCTGGACTAGTGCCAATACCTGCCGGTTAAAGGGTTCTTCAGCTCACTTACATTGCAAAGCAAGAGAACCTATAACAGAGTTGGGCAATTTGGAGCATCTGATCCTGATCATTCTGTAGTCTGTCCTGTTCTAGTGAACACCATGATATAACAACCTGGAAACCAAGTCCTATGAGGAAAGGTTGAAGGAGCTGGGTATGTTTAGCCTGGAGAAGACTAAGGGGAGACATGATAGTCGTCTTCAAATATCTGAAGGGCTGTCACATAGAAGATGGAACAGACTTGTTCTCTGTTGCTCCTTAGGACAGCACTAGAACCACTGGGCTCAAATTACAAGAAAGCAGATTTTGGCTAAACATTAGGAAGAATTTCCTAGCGGTAAGAGCTGTTTGACAGTGGAACAGACTGCCGGGGGTGTGGGGGGTGTCTCCTTTTGCTGAAGGTTTTCAAACAGAGGCTGGACGGTCATCTGTCAGGGATGCTGTAGCTGTGGATTTCCTGCATTGAGCAGGAGGTTGGACTAGATGACCTCTGAGGTACCTTCCAATTCTATGATTCTATAACCCTTTCCCCCTGTTCCCAAGGGGATTTGCTCAACAGAGGTTGTCCTGTACATCATCCTATTACAAACAAAGATTTATTTTTCTTAGCACACAGTTGGCTCAACTGCACTTTCAGTCGTGTGGGACCCCATTGGGGCTCTCTTTCTCTGAGGTTGTTGAATGACAATTGCCTCCTTTATTCCGATGGTCCCAAAGCAAAACATGGCAACATGCTAGCACCGATGGACTCTTGCCAAACAAAACCATGGCTAGCTCCTTTAAAAAACAGGCCAAATCTCGGATCTACTCACCAATAGCATGATTCATCCTGCACTGGTCTATAATCAAGGTCTAAAGAAACTGGAAGTCTAAAGATTTTAGTTTTTAAAAATGCAAATATGAAATGGTTATGGCTCCTATTAAACTGACAAGACACCAGAACCTTTCTAAAAGTGTGAACTGCCAAGAGCTGGTAGTGAGGGGTAGCTGCAGCTTAAATGTGGAGCCTAACTCTGCTATTCTCTCTCCACTTCTGTGACAAGAGTGCATGGGACTAAGTTCATGGCTGCCTGCTCCTCTCCACGTCCTTTGTCCACACCAAAATGGCAGTGGCTCTTGGCAAGCTGCACCTCCCCAAGGGAAGAGAGCTCGGAAAGGAGAGCTCAGCTGTTGCTTCACCCGCTGTGCCCCTCCATGCACAATACCCCTGTAAGCCACCTGAGTAACATTTGGTGGTATTAGTAAAGAGAGTAGTTCCTCTTACAGGATGGTGTGTGATGTGTGCTAGAGCTGACACAAGTAGCAGATTCTACATTTGCACTTTCAGACAGCACTCCGAGGCCACGAGCCACGAACCACTTACTCTGGAATGGTAAATGGGTTGTGGCTCGTAGCCCAAATGTCCAAATTAATATTCACACAGAAACAGATATACACCAACACTCCTGTTTCTGTTTTGTTTTGGGGTTTGTGTGTGTATTTTTGCCATTTTGGTTCAGATATTTAATTATTTGCCTGAAAATCTGAAAGGAGGTGACTGGAAAAAAAACAGCTAGAAACCCCCAAATAAATATCTGAACAAAATGGGCATGGATAGTCCCCATTTTGTCAGACCAAATTTGAAGTGGATGAATGCAACCAATAGTGTCTTCACCACAGATATTCATTTTGGTTCTAATGTACAGTAACCCAGTGATTCTCAAATGTTTGAGCCACCCCCATCCCTTTGCTTGTCTATGATAATTGAGGCCCCTTCCACCACCACCATACATACATACACCTTGCACCCTTTTGTTGCTTTTATTTTCTCTCCTCTTATTCTTGGATTTTTTCCTCCTTGCCACCATATTATTTTGGGGATTTCCCCCTAGCTCAGGCAAGAGTGTGGAGTAAAGTATTTGTCAGCTGTGGTCCTTTGGGTTTCCACCCATGAATATCTTCCACACTCCCCAAATTGGAAACCACTGCACTAACCCCTGGGCTACATGGCACATCAGAAGATCTTCCAGTTACAATGCCTGGCTACGGGCAACATATTGACCGTGAGAAGTGATAATCTTAGTTTTTTGCCCTTCTTGGGGCATTTTAGTCATTAAGATTGTGTTGCCAATTCTTACTGTTAAATTCCAGTGACATGACAAAATGTTTTGTGTTGCATTTGGAGGCTGAAAACCTAAATCCCTTATCTAAAGCTGGTATTATTTAGTCTGCATTTCTGAAAGAGGAGAACCGGCTCTGGAGTCATGTATTCTTAATGAGGAGTGGTGACAAGTCCTTGAGCACAGTGTCATTATCCTTGATCTGCTGAAATATTTTATGCTGTTGAACACGTGACTGTAGCAAAAGCCAAATTCAGCGAAGGCTAAATTCTGCCATCAGATATGCGTGTGAAGACCCAGAGTTCTGGTTGTTCATCTGAAGGCAGAATTTGATCTTTTTTATCTTTTGTGAAAGAATGTTTTCCTGTGGCAGCACTGAGCATAATTTTCTTCGTTTCAAGGGAATATGTGTTCGTTTGTACATTATTAAGAGGGCCTAACAAGCTTTCAGGGGAGAAGATGTGAAGTGCAGCATGAAGTGCTATTTATGTAATTAGATGGCTGTTTTTGATGGAAAATGTCTCTTGCTTGTAACTCAGCTTTGATTGGCTCATACACCAGAAGGCAACAAGATAGCTGAAAGTCACACAAAGGCCCTGAAGTATTGTGTCTGAAGGCAAAATGGCCAATTTTGCTCTCTCTTGAAGCAATAATTAGCTAAATCTAACCAGGACACTGATACATAATTGCAAGGCTTAGTCTAGGACAATGTTGGATTCTAATAGCAAAGGTCTTGAGCAGAAAAAACCCAAACCTGTTCATGATTTTGATTGCAAGCAGGGAATAAAAAAACCAGGCAACATAATTATTTCTATAGTGATTTCAGTGCTCAAAGTGCTTTACAAGCCTTTAGTTCACCCTCGCAACAGCCCTGTCAGGTGGGTCATTATTATTCCCAGATGGGGAACTGAGGCTGTGAGATAGTGACTTGCCCAAGGCTACTCAGTGAGACCATGGTTAAGCTGGGATTTGAATCTTATCCACAAGGCTACACTGGCTCCAACTGAAGAGGGGCAGGTACCTGACCAAAATGTCACAGCACGCCCTTCTTTATAAACTTCCAACAATGTTAGGCTTGGTGCTATGGAAGAGCTTGTTACCGCCATAGATCTTGGATAGTATTCAGAATGACTTTTCTCTCAATGGACAGAGTTCACTCAGAGCACTTTAAATCACTTGGGAGAGGAGTTGGTTGGTGTGGCTGGGTATTGCCTGTCAGGCAATGTAGGGTGCACTAGTAGGCCTATGCGGAAGTTAGCTCTAGGTGTCCCAGGATGTGTAATATTCCACACTTCCCTCCTTAAGCCCATATTAGTCCAAACAGGCCTTACCCCTGGATCAAGACCCTGTCATTTCTTGAGCTCTTGGGTAAAGTCCCTACCCAGCAACCTGTCCCTTTGAATGGGTCTGGCCTCCAACCTCCTTTTTATAGCCAACCCACTCCAGTGTATCTTCTACCTGAGTGGGTTTTAGGCACTTTCCACGGAGTCTAAAACAATCCCCTCCTGGGCATATAAGAGGAACATTCCCACCTAGGAGCTCCAGTGATGTGGGATTTCTACAGGGAGTTGTCTGTCTCTTGGGTCCTCTGTATAGCCCCATCTTGGTGTAATCCTGCACCAGTCTGATCCAACTCCTGGGATTGGGGAGAGCCCAGTTCCTGGCTCCTTACTCCATGACGGTCCCCAGTAGACTGAACTCTCATCCCCTAACTACCCAGAAGTGAAGGCTAGTGACTTTCTGTTCCTATTGCTCCAGTAACCTCCTTTATTTTACTAGTGCTTGCACCCTTAGAGCCTTCTCCAAGCATGATCCTACAATTAGTGTGTGCCCCTTGCTCTTTTTATACTGGCACTAATGTTTCCCTACTACAGTTGGGACCCTGCTAATTATGTGTGTAACAAATCACTTTGCTGTGTGCTCCTGCTCCTTTTGTATTTCCTCTCTCCACCTTCACCCACCTGTCTGCCTGGAGTTTAAATAAACTTCAGTCCTGAAACCACTTAATTAAATTTACTACCCATTTCAGCTCAAGCTCAACCACCCCCAGCTCCACTGTTGCTCCCAATCTGCAGAGGAGGTGGCTTGGGGCTGAAAGAACAAGGGAAAGCATGGGTGCATGGAACCTAAGTTATAACCGAACACAGTATGCGAGACGATACGATCACTTTACTGTTTACATGGCATCACTACTGCTGCTCGTTGCACTAGATACCTAGACCATAATTGCTTCTCCTCCTTGCTTCTTATTTGGAACTTTTACCACTTTCCTCTAACACTCAAACCAGTAAGTTTACCACTATACGGCAACCACTACCTGTATCCTGTATCCCAATCCTTCTGTTGGTATATGGAGGATTGCTGCTTCTATAAGGAGCATTGATACTGGCTACTTAGCAAACAGCCAAATTGCAAGTCTCTCTATGGGTGTCACTGGGATGGGGGAAAATGGGTCCCAGGGAAGGGGTGGCCCGGCCAAGGGGTTACAAGCGCCCACACATGCACACTGGCCTTGATTCAGGGGAGTGCTCTCTGAGTAAAGGTGCCTGTCAGGATAGTAGGTGGGTCTCGTGGTCTCAATGAGGCCAGATCCTTATCATCATAGGGCTCAGAGAGTGTAAGGAAGCAAAGGCCCCACACCTGACGCTCTCCAACTATAACCCACACCAGGGGAAGAGGGGGTTCAGGGTAGGCAGAGGCGTGGGGGAGTGTGAGGGCTATCGGGGTAAGGGCCTGGGAGTCAAGGGAGCAAGGGAGGGCTCGCACGCTACACACTTTCAGGGAGGGGAGGACAACCAAGGCAGGGAACAGGGCTCCTTTCACACACCACGTCTACTTAACTCGCTCCTTCTCTCTCTCTCTCTCTCTCGTCTCACTCACATGGGACTGGTTTTGGGGGGGGGGGGGAAGGATTCACAACCTACACACTACAATACTTCAAGAACAACTGTACAAGCAATCCAGAACACAATACAACAAGCAATGAGACTTAGCTGCATGCAAGCGGCCGGTTTCCTCCTTTGCGATCACCAGCGTCGGGTGTTTCCCGACACTGTTTCTTAAGCTGCTGACCCCGCCCCTGAGCATGCTCGCAAGTGCACAGAGTGGCGTACGGAGGGGGGCGGTGCCCCCGCCGCTTGAGGCAGAGAAGGCCCCGGTGTCACCCGGTGTTGCCAGGCTTCTGGGGAGGTGGAGCAGCGGCAGCAGTGCCGCTGTCGCTTCCCCACCCTGTGGAATCACAGGAACTGGGGGGCTGGCATGGGCCTGTTTCTGGCTCCTGCTCTGACCCTGTTGCCGCCTGTGCGGTCGCCCCCGATGCGGGGCCTTGACAATGGGAGGTTTGTCTTTTAATGATGCAGGCTGATTGCCCACATTCTCCACTATTATGTAGCAGCTTAGCTGCCCCAGGAGTAAGTCTTTGCAGATGCAACCCCAACAAACCTGGAATCTCAATGGAATTAGTCTCACCACTGTGCTTTATTCATATATGCTCACGGTCCCAGTCACCACGTAGATAGTTCCCCATATAAAACAGGGTTCCTTCTGCTCAAGTTCCTTTAGCCAGGTACTTGTTACTCCCAACTTTTCAGAGTCCTTAGAGAGCTTCTTGTAGCTCCTGGTTACACTCTTTCTCTCTTTCCTTTTTGGCCAGGCACACAGCACTGGCAGCCTTTTCCTTCTAATTCAGGGCTCAGCCAGTTCCTGACTCTAGTACCCTCCCCACTCACTCACTCTTTCCAAGGCAGCTTTCCCCGACTGAGCCCTTAGACTCTGCTTTTATGCTTTGGGCTAGGTTAGCCATGCTCTATCCAGCTAGTCTCCACTAAGCCTATTAGAAGCCCTTAACTCAACTTCAGTATGTCCCTCTTTAAAGGGCCAACCCCACTCCACTCTGTTACAGGTTCCCATTAAGTTATTTGACTTTAAAAGAGCCCCCTTTCTTTCCCTCAGGTGCATATCCAATTGCTGCTCCAACTCTGATGGGATCCTGCCAAGCAGACTTTCCCTTTCACAGGATAATGACAGTTTGCCACTTTGTTCCTAGGGAGAGTTAAATTTCCAAACATAATTTCCCTTTCTGCCTTGTTCATCTACTCCCCCCCACCCACCCCCAAAGGCACATGGTTATTTCTAGATGTCATGTGCTCAGCATCTGATGCTTTGCAGTAGCAAAGGCGAAACATTGAGAAAGTAGAGACATGGGGTTGTGGGGAGGAGGTATGCACTTCAGACAAGAATTTATGGCAATTCCATCTTCTCAGCTGCCCTTTGAAAATTAATTGCAAGGGGCTGAGGAAGCCAAGCACAAGATGGTTTGCATCAGGCCAAAATTTGAAGGAAAGGCACTGTGTGGTATTTGAATGGCCTAGTACAATACTCCCAACAACCATAAGAACTTTTTTATTGTATCTCTTGGTTTTTAGGACCTAGCCAGGGTTGGGGAGCCTTTTCCCTCACTTAGGATACTTTGAAAATTATTGCAAGTTCTGAAAGCTGGATAGGAGTTTCAGATGGGAGGGGGAAGAGGAGTTTAAGGGTAGGGCTGTAGCGGAATATCGCAGCGGTAGCTATTTCCGGCGGAAACAGTGTTTCCGCAATTAGTGGAATGGCATGGCAGAGGCTTTCATTCCGCGGTTTCATTCCACGGTTCCGCTTATTTAATTCCGCAACTTAGTGGAATCGTGGAAACATGACATTTTCGCTATTTCCGAAATTCCGCCAGCGCCAAAAAATCGTGGAATAGTGGTTTTCCGCGATTTCCGCGATTTTTTTCGCGATTTTTCTGCAATTCCGCGATTTGCAGAATTCCGGCGGAATTAGCGGAATATCCGCAGAAATGTCACGGTGTGGCGCGGGCAATTCCGAAATAGCGGAAAGGAATCGCGGCGCGGTAAAAGCTGCTGCCGCATCAGCCCTATTTAAGGGGAGTTCTAGGGATGAGGAAAATAGGGGACGGTCCAGATCATGGATCTTTTGCTATGAATCTATCTCCTCCTCTCCTTGAGTGCATGCCCTTATCTCTATTTCCTTTCCTTAAGGATTTTTCATTGTTTAAGATAGAACTGGATTCACATCCAGGAATTGGAAAAGGGACAAATTTTAAAACAAAGCAAAATGTCCATGGTTCTGACTTGGCCCATGGACCAGCAGTTCCCCATTACAGTGCTATATTGTATGCTGGTTTTTTATATAGCCTGGGCATTGCCTATCCCAGATATTCAAGAATCTTGAGAATCTTGAGCTGGGTTCCAAAAAGTCACAAGATTGATTTCAAAACTGGGTTGTTATTTTAAAATGCATTTTAAAAAATGTCTTAGGTTGTACTTGTCTCACAGATTTTAAAGCTTTTCTCTGCAATCAGAAGGGCTATGACTTTTTTCTTTTAAAGGAAAGTTCCACTATCTCTGAGAAAAT
Organism: Sphenodon punctatus; assembly: GCA_003113815.1. Classification (NCBI taxonomy): domain Eukaryota; kingdom Metazoa; phylum Chordata; class Lepidosauria; order Sphenodontia; family Sphenodontidae; genus Sphenodon; species Sphenodon punctatus. Next base: position 3,075,056 of record QEPC01002445.1, read on the forward strand.
GCTAATTATGGTGAGTCTTACAGCCCAAATCATAAAGCACTGGGTTTCAGTTGGTTTGCTAGACCTCTCTCTCTGTGTAGAATTTAGTACAACACTGTAGCAGGGTATGGCTGTCCTCAAAGACTTTGCTGGGTCCAGCCCAACGTCACTCACATAGTGCAGGGTCTACTCACTCAAACAGTGCTATGTTCGCAACTTCTTCTTCCTTCTCCTCACTACTGGGGCTGAACTTGTTCTCGATTTTTTTCCCCCCTCGATTCTTGCTCAGAATCCCAGTTCTCGACTCATTTTTTGCAAGACTTGATAATCGAGAAAATCCTGATTCACGACACTTTCTTGGTTGACTTTTTCTCGATTATACCATTTATTATGACCATTTACTGTGTTCATCCAGACAATGTGCATGCATCACAGCTGTGGTAGCCATTTTGTACATGCGCATTACCGGGAAGAATGCTGTACTTGGTAAACAGTAATGGTAAATGATGAACTGTAATGGTAAAGAGTATATCGAGGAAAATTCTCGACTGAGATATTGAACTGTTATCAAGATCATTCTGAGATCTCGATAAGTTCTCAATTCTTGTGAGATTTTCATGAGAAAGAAATTGATTCTTTTCCCAACCGTATTCACCACCACGCCTATAGCCGCCTTCTCCCAGACCAGCACCCTGGTCAGCTCCCAGTCTTTTGGAGCAGAGCTCCTTCTCTACCCTTGGTTCACCATAGACTGACTTGATGGGTGAAATTAAATCAGACAATAGCCCGCTCGAGTCTGTGTTCAGTACATGCAGCCCCTGCTTGCATCTTTTAGCATGTAGAACTAATAAACGGGTGGGGCAGCCCCCAGTCCGCATTCATATGCTGGTGGTAGCTGCCACCAGTGGTGCCACCCAGTGCTTTCTGGCTCTGATGGAAAGGGAGTTCACAGCCAAAGAAGGCTTCTTCTGTGGCTGTGACTTCTCCCCCCCCCCCCCCCCCTTTCCATCAGAAGTAGCGATTGCACTCTCTCAGCTGGGAGGCAGCTGCAAGAGAAGAGAGTGAGAGGTTGCAGGAATTACCTNGTGTGTCCTGGGTTTTTGAAAGGTTTCCCATCCTTGGATGTTTAGCGCTAGGCCATCTGCTTATGGTCTAAACCAGGGCTGGATTAAAGGACATAGGACTTCTTGCTAAATCATTCTTTGAGGTTCCTCGTCCAGGCCCCAAATGTATCAATCTGATGCAGGTAGGTGAGAGAATGAACTGGCCATCATTGCAGCTGTGGTCAAATGAGAGGACTGTAGTGGTTCCATATAAAATGTGACTGTGTACGGGGGAGGAAATATTTTGGATGATACACACGGGTGAAAGTAGGAGCAATGGGCCCAAAAGAAGCAAAGAATTATTTTAGGATGACTATTGGAGAAGACCTTTCCAACAGTAAGACTGACTGACTTTATAGGGTTAGGTTATGATCCACAAACCACTTACTCCAAAGTAAGTGGTTTGTGTATTATGGCTTTAATCTTCCCAGGGAACCATTGTTTGGGAATAGAAGCAGCACTGCAAAATGGCCTTCTAAGCACTAATTGATCTAATGGGTTTCTTCAGGCTTTCTTAGGATTTTAAAACTAAAAATAGTGAGAGTGCATGGCCATATGTGATGCTAGACCCCACAGGTGATATAGTAGATTTCATTCAGCTGGTGGCTTCTGCAAACTGCTCTTCCCCTGTCATTGGAAAACGTTGTTGTTTTTTTAAAAAAAGATGACTGGCCACAACAGCCCTTTTGCTCAAGTTACATCACACTTGACAAATGCTCTCGATCCCTAGAGAGTAGTTTAATTACTGATCTAGCTAGCTAGGTAAACCATAGACTGCATTTTGAGATATTAATTTAACTGCGCTGCAATTAAGAGGTCAGATGTAAAAGCCTGCAAAGTGCTTTGCCGTGGCAGAACATATTAAACCATATGGAGGGAGAGGAAGTTCTGACAACAGAGGTTTCTGTATTTACAATTATTGCCTTTCCTTCTGCAATGTGGTGTATGGAAGCACAGAGCAAGGAATGGACAGTCTCACACTCATGGCTTCATTCAGTNAGTATATCGAGGAAAATTCTCGACTGAGATATTGAACTGTTATCAAGATCATTCTGAGATCTCGATAAGTTCTCAATTCTTGTGAGATTTTCATGAGAAAGAAATTGATTCTTTTCCCAACCGTATTCACCACCACGCCTATAGCCGCCTTCTCCCAGACCAGCACCCTGGTCAGCTCCCAGTCTTTTGGAGCAGAGCTCCTTCTCTACCCTTGGTTCACCATAGACTGACTTGATGGGTGAAATTAAATCAGACAATAGCCCGCTCGAGTCTGTGTTCAGTACATGCAGCCCCTGCTTGCATCTTTTAGCATGTAGAACTAATAAACGGGTGGGGCAGCCCCCAGTCCGCATTCATATGCTGGTGGTAGCTGCCACCAGTGGTGCCACCCAGTGCTTTCTGGCTCTGATGGAAAGGGAGTTCACAGCCAAAGAAGGCTTCTTCTGTGGCTGTGACTTCTCCCCCCCCCTCCCCCCCTTTCCATCAGAAGTAGCGATTGCGCACTCTCAGCTGGGAGGCAGCTGCAAGAGAAGAGAGTGAGAGGTTGCAGGAATTACCTTCTCCAGAGAATCTGTGCCCGCACTCCTCTCTGTTTGGGAAAGGAACCGAGGGAAGTGCAGAAGCTGTGTGGATCCTCCAGAGGAGCCTTGCCTCTCCTTTGCTCCCCTTGGTTCCTTTCCCAAATGGAGAGAGGAATGTGGGCACAGATCCTCTGGAGAAGGTCCTTCCTGCACCCCCTGCCTCACTCTCTCCTCTTGCAGTCACACTAAGTGTGACTCTATGGTGCTGACAGATGAGGCTGCAGGCGAACCGAATTAATGAGATGCAGCAATGTGGGCGTGCATTACATACACTGGCCCACACAGCGGGCCCGTGATGTCTTGGATGATGCTCTGAGTGGGGGCTGTGGGCTAATAAACGGGCAGGCGAACACCCACCTGGTGGTTGCTAATGTGGTCTATCATCTCGTTTATTTTCACCCGATGTCGGAGCTTGTTCTTATAGCCACAGAAAGGGCATGACCACAGGAGGCAGCAAGCTCTCATAAAGGGGCAGAGGTGTGCTCTTGCATAGCCTGACTCCCTGGGATGAAGGGAGTAGAGTTTCTCCTTGCAAGTATGTATTCTTCCACCCAGGGCCCCGGCCTCTTCCATGACCCTGTCATAGACACCAGTAGATAATTACTTATTTGTTCCAAAGGGCAGCCCACCTCTTGATTCCTTCAACATGCAGTCAGGAAAACCTATTACGTCCATCTGTTTCATTACCAGGCTATTTGATGCTTCAATGTGAGAGTGCATGGCCATATGTGATGCTAGACCCCACAGGTGATATAGTAGATTTCATTCAGCTGGTGGCTTCTGCAAACTGCTCTTCCCCTGTCATTGGAAAACGTTGTTGTTTTTTTTAAAAAAGATGACTGGCCACAACAGCCCTTTCGCTCAAGTTACATCACACTTGACAAATGCTCTCGATCCCTAGAGAGTAGTTTAATTACTGATCTAGCTAGGTAAACCATAGACTGCATTTTGAGATATTAATTTAACTGCGCTGCAATTAAGAGGTCAGATGTAAAAGCCTGCAAAGTGCTTTGCCGTGGCAGAACATATTAAACCATATGGAGGGAGAGGAAGTTCTGACAACAGAGGTTTCTGTATTTACAATTATTGCCTTTCCTTCTGCAATGTGGTGTATGGAAGCACAGAGCAAGGAATGGACAGTCTCACACTCATGGCTTCATTCAGTTAGTGTGTCCTGGGTTTTTGAAAGGTTTCCCATCCTTGGATGTTTAGCGCTAGGCCATCTGCTTATGGTCTAAACCAGGGCTGGATTAAAGGACATAGGACTTCTTGCTAAATCATTCTTTGAGGTTCCTCGTCCAGGCCCCAAATGTATCAATCTGATGCAGGTAGGTGAGAGAATGAACTGGCCATCATTGCAGCTGTGGTCAAATGAGAGGACTGTAGTGGTTCCATATAAAATGTGACTGTGTACGGGGGAGGAAATATTTTGGATGATACACACGGGTGAAAGTAGGAGCAATGGGCCCAAAAGAAGCAAAGAATTATTTTAGGATGACTATTGGAGAAGACCTTTCCAACAGTAAGACTGACTGACTTTATAGGGTTAGGTTATGATCCACAAACCACTTACTCCAAAGTAAGTGGTTTGTGTATTATGGCTTTAATCTTCCCAGGGAACCATTGTTTGGGAATATAAGCAGCACTGCAAAATGGCCTTCTAAGCACTAATTGATCTAATGGGTTTCTTCAGGCTTTCTTATGATTTTAAAACTAAAATTAGTTCCTGAAAAAATGGGCAAACCTGTTGAATATACACTACCTAAACTGAAAATGGTGGGTTGGGTAATAACCAATATCCATTTCAGTTGGGTTTGTGTCATTTTTGGAATTTTGGTTACAGTACATAATTTCAGCAATATTAGCACTATTGTGTATGTGTAGTTGCCAGAAATGATGTAAATGTAACCAAACCAAAACGGATTGCAGGGGTGGGGGTGGGGTGATGGATATGCGAGTATCTGTTCTGGTCATGGATATTATTTGGGTATTTGAAGGCCTACCTAAAAATATGAATAATAAACTCACTACTGCTCTCAGCTCTGTGTGATAACATGTTGCGCAATTGTTCAAGCGCCTGCGAGCGCACAATTTCTTTGAAGTTTCCTTTTATTTGCCATTGTTTACTCTTTTCCCAACGTTCTTTTCATTCTCCTTGCCTCCCATTTTTACAGGTGGTAACAGGTTGTACTGTGGCTGTAAGTGGCCCAGAGACTTCTGTGAGCATAGGAAAACTGGCGAGTTAAACATTAACAAGTGTATTCCTGAAGGAACAGGAATGCTTGCAAACGGATCTAGTTGAAAATGCATTTTGGTTTTGTCACTGATTCTAGCTGTTTAATTTTTAAAGTTATAGATTGCTTCATTTTTATTTCAAGACCTGCTGAAGCTTGACAGCTTTAATGTGCTCAGATTCTTAAATCAACTGAATAAGTCTCTGGTTCTTGGTAATTTTTCCTCTTCGTCCAGTAGATTTCTTAACCCAAGGATTTCTCTACGTGGGATTTTGCAGGATTTAAGCAAGTGGTTTTTTGTTTTTGTTTTTAAACCCTATATTTTGGCATTATGTGACTTTGCAGTTGAAAACTCTCTTATCTGTTTCTTTTATACGGTTAGAAAGGTGACACTATCAACATTTGTTGTTTAATATGGGTATTATACTGATGCCTAGAAGTCCCAGTCATGGTGGAAATCCTGTGCTAAGGACATGCTGGTGTTCGCTTCCTCTGCAGTGTCAGCACAGGTCTTCATGGTTTACGGGGGGTCTGTGGTGGATGAAGAGGGAGGCAAAACAGTTGGAGTGCAGGTGGCATTGGATTCACAGTGAAGCTGACCGATTGCACCATAGATCGACTTTGAAGGACTATGGTGTGGCTGGGGTGGCGGCAAGGACTACTCTCTTCTCTACTACCAAAGCATCTGCAAAGTCCCATCCAGCTGAGCTGTTCTGGGTGGTGAACAGCCTGGTGAATCTGGACTGTCTCTCCTGTGGCTGAGTCCTCTTCTGCCTGCTGTGAGGAATTTCATACCTACTTTGCAGACAACATCATTCATATTCACCTCAACTTGGGGGCGGTTAGTTTTTTTTTTTTTTTGGGCAGAGTCAGAGTTTGGGGCTGTGGAGGCTCAGTCTTGTCTTGTTTATTTGGATCGGTTTCAGATGGTGTCACCCACCAAGGCAGAGAATGTCCTTGAGTGAGGCAATGCGGACAATCAGTTGTAAATAAGATCCTTGCCCATCTTGGCTGGTGGGGCCTTTGCTGGCTGGGATTGTCAGTGCCTTCCTTTGGGAGGGCAGGGTGCTGGATTCCCTCAAGATAGTGGTGGTTCAGCCGCTGCTCAAAAAAACATAACTTAAGGTGGACTCCTTGGGCACATATCGCCCCATCTCCAATCTCCCCTTTTTAGGGAAGGTTATTGAATGGGTGGTTGCCAGGCAGCTACAGGGACATCTAGATACAATTGTATTCCTGAACCCACATCAGTCTGGCTTTTGTCCTGGGTATAGGGTACTGAAACTGTGCTTGTGGCGTCGGTCAATGATCTTTGCCGAGAGACTGACAGGGGATATTGTACCGTGGTGATCCTTTTAGATCTTTCAGCAGCCTTTGATACAGTTGACCATGAGGTATTGTTGACATGGCTGTGGGATCTGGCAGGGGTTCGCATGATGAATCTAGAGTGGTTCCGTTCATTCCTGCTGGGGAGGTTTTAGTGGTTGGTGATGGGTGATTGTTCTTCATCCCCGTCTTGTGGATTCCTACTGGGTTCCATCTCATCACCCCTCCTGTTCAATGTGTATTTAAAGCCCCTGGGAGAGAGTGTGCATAGATTAGGAATGTATTGTCTTCAATATGCGGATGACATCCAAATCGACTTTTTCATCTGACCTCAGGCACCCCGCCCCCCCACAGCCCAACTTGAGGGCAGAGGCAGAAGAGAATCCGGGGGGGTGGGCAGGGAGGGACTCGCCTGGTCCTCCCAGCAACAGGGGGACCTTGACACAGTGGCATAGCTGCTGCACCGGGATTTCCCTGCTGCCGGGCGGGCGGGCTGGCGGAGGAGGGGCCCAAGCAGGCTGGGGAGGGTATGGGGGGAGGCAGCCCCCCACCCAGCCTAGCCCAGGGGGAAGAGGTGGAAGGGAATCCTGAGAGGGAGGGACTCACCTGGCCAGCGGTACAGCTTCACTTTCTGGCCTCGCCCAATGGGGACTCCCAGGGCGGGCGCCGGACGCGCACAGACTGATTGCATCACCCGGCTGCACCCACCCTGGGAGGTCCCCTTGGGTGGGGCTAGGAAGTGGCTGGCAGCTGATCCAGCCGGGCAATCTGCCGAGTGAATTGCTCAGCGGGGGAGGGGAGGCAACTCCTGGCACCCACGCAGCCCAGTCCCTGAGCACTGCTGCTGTCTGATCTCTTACCCAGCCCAATCAGAAATCCTGCCGGTCGGGCTGAGGAGGGGGAGGGTAATGGCAGCAATTGGAGCTCCTGCTGCTGCCACTGCCTGGACCCAAACAAGCTGGGGACGGTGGTGGGGAGGCAACCCCGAGCAGCCCCACCCACCTAGCCTGGCCCAGCGACAATGGGGGACAGGGACCTGCAGAATTGGGCCAGGAGGCACACTGACAATCAGAATTTAAAAAAAATAATTCACAGAAGAATCTGGGCCATGTGTAAGACCTTTTTATTCAGCCAGGCATTTAATGGGCAGGGATAGATTTGGGGGGCAAGAGGGTGTTTTTAGTTCTTATGGGTTTTTAATTATGTATTTTATATGTGTATATGTGTCTTCATTTAGTTATTGTAAGCTGCCCTGAGCCCTATCGGATAGGGTGGGTTATAAACCTAAATAAATATACAGGAAGAAATGGCTAGATGTTCAATGATACTCTGCCTATTTTACACCAGCAGAGAATACAATTCACTTGCCTATCCCCAAATCACTTGCAGTCCAATAAACAGCTCCTTACTCAATATACCAGGCCTCCATTCAGGTCCTTATACGCTCAGTTCACGGGTGGAGAACCTCCAGCCCGTGGACGAAATCTGGACTGTAATGGTTATTTATTTTAAGTTCCTGGATCTGGCCCAAGGATCCAGTCCCAACACTGAAAGGGTGAATTCAGGAGCCTGTACTAATTTTCAGAGTGGCCCTTTGGAGGGAAAAAATTCCACATCACTGGCTTAGTTTACTGGGGGAATATAAAGATGGACTGCCCTGCCTTTGTGATCGTCCTGCAGTACAAGCACAGCTTTCGGAGAGTGAACGGATGTGGGATAGTATTCTGGCTTGTGCATTATTGGCAGAATTTGTACTTAATTTCTAGTTGCACATGAACCACACTGGACAAAAATACTGGGCTACACCCCCACCCAACAAACGTAGCTTAAGTTCCAGAGCAGGACTTGCGATGCAGAACCTGCCCACACTACTGGGCGGGCAGGAGCAAGAGTAGCTATAATACAGACAGGTGGTGCTGTAGCACATCTAGGCCCCCAAGCCTAGGTGCTCTGGTGCACATGCATGCTTCTGGGGCTCCTGAGTGTGACTGACTCTTGCCAAGGCTGGAGCCGCCCCTTCCCTTGATTTGTCCAGGTTCCTGCTGGGTCCTTGTGTCCATTCAGCCAGGCTGCCTCTCTCTTGTTGGAGCTCAGCTGCCCCTCCCCCCCCCCAACTTGTGTAAGAGTGTGGATTCTGAAATCTTCTGTTTCCTCCATGCCTTCTGCCCCCAGCAACTCCTGCTGCCCAGTATGGGCGGTAGTGGGTTGGGGGTGAGGGGGGTCACTGTTCCACCTTCTGCACCTGGGCTATGCCCCTGGGAGGAATGGGACACTCCTGCTCCACTAATCAACTGGACAGTAGAAGCACCCCCACTCCCATGCATTGCAGCATGGACAGGGCACATTTCATCTGCTCTCCGCTGATTAGCTTGGCAGGGTGTGTCATGGGTTGGAGGGTCCTAACCCCCCACTTTACCGGGTTTGAGTGACTCAGTTTCCCTTGCGCACAGCCCTCTTGAATTAGTTTCTCTCTCTGGCTAATTCAAGTCTGTCACAATGAAACTCCTTTGTCACCCAAGGGCCCGATCCTTCTCGTTTACAGACTTTTTACTCTCTGGGTTCGCAAGAGCTTGAGGGCTCTTGTTGCTCACTTGTGTTCCAATGTTAGACACAGACACTTCTTCATAAAGATAAGAAGTAAGTTTATTGATTACATAAGCAAGATAGTTGATACAGAGT
>QEPC01002445.1:3088392-3117788 GCA_003113815.1 Sphenodon punctatus
TTACATACATGGGGAACCTTTGGCATTACATATTTACCAGACTTGTAGTCTACATGTATTGTAACATTACATACATGTGGAACCTTTGGCATTACATATTTACCAGACTTGTAGTCTACATGTAGTCTACATGTAGTCCCGTGTTACACGTGCGTGACGCTATGTTCCTCCGTGACAGGGTGTCAGGGACAATTCCTGGCTAGACCTTGTATAAGCAGCACTGAGGGGTTCATGTGAGTATCCACCCTGTCCAACATGTGGGCTGGCTCTGTAATTTCAAGATTTGGGGGAAGAATTAAAAAACCAGCTTGTGTCAGACCCCGGGATACGTTTTGTAGGATGAGCAGTTTGGAGTAAAACTGTATCCTTCAACTGAGCACATCTAATCTGGGACTAGAAAGAGGAAGACCCAAGGCCCCGGGCAGAAGAAGTTGTTGTTGTTGTTAAGTATGTATATAGTGGCAGCAACGAGCCTGACACTGAACAGTCGTGATTTATAGAGATGGGTCTTTGCCCCAAAGAATTTACATATACTACTAATCTAGAATGGACAATGCAAAGGGGGACATAGGGAGGGACAGGGATACATTCTTGAAGTTGGAGATGCATGTGCTTGGCTTAATTACAGGGGAGGAGGGGGTATCCTGAAGGGTGAGACAGTATAAGGAGAAATCCTGTGGGGGTGAGGAGTTTGGGAAGGCCTGATGGAAGAGGTAGGTATTTAGAAGGTTGGGAAGGAGGGAGTGAGTTCCAGGTTTAGGGGGCAGCATGGGAGAAGGGGTGAAGACACTTTGGGAAGCAGGAGACTCTGGGCGGGGAGGATGGTGGCAGAGGGTGGGAATGAAGTTGGAAAGATGCAGGGGAGGGAGGAGAAAAGCCTTGAAGGTGAAGACAAGGAGTTTGTAGTGGATGCAATAGGGGCAAGGGATCCAGTGGAGGGAGGAGAAGACGCGCAGTGGTCAAGGTGGATGACGCTGGCAGACAAACACAAACGCCTACTCCTTCTGCCCATCTGGTTGTCTTGTTTGTTGAGGCTTCTCTTTCAGTGCTCTGGAGATGTTTGACAAAGGAAGGCTTTAAATTGCATTCATCTTTCTTGTGCAACTCAGACAGTAACCTTGGTGAAGCAAGAGAGTTATGAAGCTCAAAGCTGCAATCTGGAAGGATTAAATCACTTCTGATGTGATATTTGTACAGTAATAGTGTGTATAGGGTTTCTCTCCTCCCCCCAGGCATGCAATATTTTCCACTGTGATACTGAGTTTAATTCATCACTGAGATAAGGGGTCTTTTAAAATATTCTGTCCATTGGATTTTATGCTACAGGATCACAAAGACATTGAGGTAATGTCATTTGTGCCAAAAGTGTTGTTGCTTATGCCAGCAAAGAATGGGGAAAAGTTCTGTGATAGGTATGGACAGGAAATGGAACAAACTGAAGCCATAAATGATTTTCTAGACTCAGTTAATCCGAATTAGTTTTTAATCCAGATCCATTAATGCAGGGTTATTATTCAGGAGTAACTGTTTACATGATCATTTTTAATCGGGAATAAGAATTAATTCTGATTTTCAGCTGGTTAATCCAGATTAGGAATCACAAGGAAGATTGTGAAATCCTAAAGTGCAACACAACCAGATTTCAGAGTCGTCCTCTTCCGCTTTGATTTCTGGGAGTACAGTGACAACAACAAGTACAGCACACAGCAGTCACCTTGCAAAATGGAGGGGTCTTCACCTTGACACAGTGGATTTTAAATTCGGCACGCCAAGCAGAGACTGCTAGAGGGGTAACATGTCTAAGTCTAACTGCAGCACTCTGGCGTCTGGGACTCAGTCCGGATTCACCATCATTCACACGATCACTAATTCAGACAAAGCTTAATCTGAATTAAAATTAATCCTTGAAATTTTTAGAACCCAGTTTTAAATTTTGAATTCAGGCTCAGTAATTTGGACTAAAGTGTTCACACAAGTACCTTAATTCAAATTAAGAGCTGCTTAATCCAGATTACTGCACATGTAAAAACAGAAAAAACCTACTCTAGGTCATCTGCCCCATCGTGCTGCCAGTGCAGGACAGTTTTTGTTGCATCGTCACGGCAGAGAAAAATAGACTTGTGGCTAGAGCCCAAGACTGCATAGGCTTCTTGTATGTCCTTGGGTCGATTAGCTATGTCAGTGGTCCAGTTTTCCTCCCTCTGACAGCGTGGTTGGCCTGCTTACTGCTTTGTACCTCATTTTCATCATGGTAGGCACAGAAGTGGTCACCAGGCCTACGTAAGCTACTATAATGTTGAACCTAACAGTAAAAAGGTTGCATACAATAACTTTGGTTCTGTAGGTCTCGATTTGGGTGCAACTTTCTGCTTTTGATTGTGGGGCTTCCCAAATTCCCCTCAAGTAGAGGTGCTCAGTTTTGTCTGGAGTTCTGTTCATCTGACACACTCTCTGGTGGCCTGGCTTTGAGGCATAGCTTTCTCCCATATGACTTGTTCACATAGGTGCTTACTCTGAGGTAATAAACCTCTAACTTGCTTTCTCCTCAGCTCTGTTAACACAAACATAGGAGTTAAAGCAAGATAAAGGTATGTGTGTGTGATTACGCTGCAAGGAAGCAGAGCTACTCCTAGGCTGAGGTCCTCCATGTTGTAGAGTACTTAGCATACTGCTTAATCAGGCTCTACCCACACTATTTCTCCTTAAAAGATATACTTCACTTTCTTTCAGGTCTAGGGTGGCCAGATATGTGAATTTTAGAGAACACTTATGAGAAATACAGGTTGCAGGGCTACATTAGAGCCAATGCAACCTGTATTTCTTATGCATCCTCTAAAACGTGCATATCTGGCCACCCTATTCATGTTTCTTCCTTGCCGTAGTCTTGTGGAAGGTTTGTTCGCTGGTAGTGATAGGATTGAAGGACAGCACTGTCTTCAAGGCAGTGGTGTATATTCATACATTATAGATACACTGGGCTGGGCAGCAAGCTACAAAGAGATTTTTCTTGCAGAATGATTGAGGTAGGGTGGGTGCTGTGCTACCCATCTCAGTGTCCTCTTGCTTGGATCAATGAAGTGAAGGGTCTGGTGTGCTGGGAGAGGAGAACCACCACTAGAGATGAGAAAGAGAGAGCCATTTAGGGAATGAGCAGAGAATGCATTTGCACACACACACTCTCTGTGTTCAGGGGAACTTTAGACAGGCTGTTAGAATGAAGAAGATGACACTCCCAACAAGGAAAGAGAGACTAGGGATTGTTAGATGGTGTTAAAGGCAGCCCCCTCTCCTTTTAGAAAAGCCTTTGATGAGCTCAATGGAGGCTGGTGAAGGGCCTGTGCAAGAGAAGGGGTTACAATGCAGGCAAATTTAGCAGCGGCCAAATGACTTGAAATAGGGCCTGGGCTGGAAAATATAGGCATATTTGTTACATTGTGGCCATTCTTTGCACTTTCTTCCTTCCATCCCCACTTTTTAGGTGCTTTGTTTTGCTTTTTCAGCAGCCAGTTTGTATTTGAATAGAATATTTTGACGTGGTGTCCTAATTCTTTCCAGGCCTGACATAATTGTAAATGAAAAGAATGATGAGGGTATTAAGGTGGATGGCGAGGGACAAAGGAGTTCAGAAATTCTTCAGGAAAGAAGAAATCCTTGTCAGATTGTTAATTATAATGGGCAGGAGCTGCTGGGAGTGAAATCTGTAGCTTAAATACCATAATAGGCAGTGTTGCTCCTCTCCTTCTCTTTCTCTGTGTGTCGCCTGTAATGGATGGATTTATTTTTGGTAATGAGACATTTATCTCTTTGGCAGTCATTAGCAACTAGTCTTGGCATCAGGAATCTGTTTGAAATATGTGACGAAAGTCAAGTGGAGAAACATGTTGTCTTCTAGATGCTTGGCACATCTGGATCAGCTTCTGATTTTGGGTGAAAGGCTGCAGGATTCTGACCCTACTTGAGTGAACTGTAACTCCCTTGTTTAGACACATTCTCTGGCAGAGCTTACTGGCAGCCTGGTTGTTTGGACTGCGCATTAATAAGCTTGGTGGAAATAACCACCAAAGCAATAATTAGTGTAATGATCAGTATCTAAATGTCTGTGTGTGGCAGCTGGGTTTTACTCAGTGAAGCCAAGGCATGGTTAGTAGTAGACCCACAGACCGTAACTATCCATGACATGAAAACTTTTATTGTGGCATCTTCTACTGGTGAGGGTGTTCAAGATTCCTAACTCTGTGAAGCCCAAAAACACGTGGGCAAGGCGGGACAAAAGGTGTCAGACGTAGGTGGATGTGGGTCCGGGACACAGAGTCAGCACTGGGGCTGGGACATGGAGTGTAGTGAGAGAGCTTGGAAGAAGAACGAGGGGACTCCCGCTGCCTTGACTTCTTATCCTCCAACTCCTCCCTTGACCCCCTCCAATCTGGCTTCCGCCCCCTTCATTCTACTGAAACTGCTCTCGCTAAGATCACCAATGATCTTCTGGTGGCTAAATCTAAACGTCTCTATTCCATTCTTGTCCTCCTTGATCTCTCTGCTGCCTTCGATACTGTTGACCACTCACTCTTGCTGGATTCCCTTCACTCCCTTGGCTTTTGTGGCTCTGTCCATAACTGGTTCTCCTCCTACCTCTCTGACCGCTCCTTTAATGTGTCTCTCTCCAACTCCACCTCCTCCTCCTTCCCCCTCTCAGTTGGTGTTCCTCAAGGCTCTGTTCTTGGCCCTCTCCTCTTCTCGATCTATACCTCATCCTTAGGCAAACTCATTGCCTCCCATGGCTTCCAATACCACCTCTATGCTGATGACACTCAACTCTATCTCTCTACTCCCTCTCTCTCTCCCTCTGTTCAAGCTCGTCTCATCAACTGTCTCTCTGACATCTCTACCTGGATGTCTCAACGTCAACTCAAACTCAACATGGCTAAAACTGAACTCCTTATCTTCCCCCCTCATCCTTCCTCTCCTTCCTCACTGTCAATAACTATTGATGGAGTCACCATCCTGCCTGTCCCCCAAGCCCGTAGCCTAGGCTTCATCTTTGACTCAGCCCTTTCTTTTAAACCCTACATTGACTCTGTTGCTAAATCCTGTCGCTTCTCCCTCCATAACATTGCTAAGATTCGCCCTTTTCTCTCTGTCTCGTCTGCCAAAACTCTTGTTCATGCTCTGGTCATCTCTCGCCTCGATTACTGTAACCTCCTTCTCACTGGCCTTCCCCGGTCTCACCTTTCTCCCCTCATCTCTGTCCAAAACTCTGCTGCCAGGGTCATCTACCTCGCCAGTCGCTTCGACCATGTGCAGCCCCTCCTCTCTTCGCTTCACTGGCTTCCCCTTCCTGAACGAATCCTGCACAAGCTCCTAGTCTTCACCTATAAAGCTCTTCACAACCTTGCTCCCCCCTACCTCTCTGCACTTATCGCCCTCCATACTCCAGCCCGTGCACTTCGCTCCTCCTCTGTCCCTTCTCTCACCCTTCCACGCCTTCCCTGCTCCCCTAAGCGCCTTCGTCCCTTCTCACTTGCTGCCCCCCATGCCTGGAACTCCCTCCCTGTCCACATCCGCCTTGCCCCCTCCCTTCATACCTTCAAATCTCTCCTTAAAACTCACCTCTTTCGCTCTGCTCTGTCTGACTCTTTATCCTGCTGAGCCACTATTCCTATACCTACGATCGGTTTACCCTTATCCTTGCAACATGGACCTGCCTGCTGTCATTCTCATCGTAACCAAGCCAAGTACGTGCACTTGAGACCTCGCATCTTCATGAATGTTAGACCCCTTGTCTCTCCCTCTGTTCCCCTTCCTAAGTCTCTCCCCCAGCTCCTGTCTCTCAGATTGTAAGCCCTAGGGGCAGGGACCGTGTCTATTTTATTACTTTGTAAAGTGCCAGGTACACTGCTGGCGCTATATAAATGTTTGTTAATATTAATAATAATGACTAGAGAACAAGGTTGAAGGGAAACGCAAGGAGTAAGAAGGGGAACAGCTGTGCAGGGATGAGGCAGGAAGACACAGCAGGGAGCTATGTGCAAATGGAAGAGGGAGATTGGCAGCAAGTAGGGTTACCATACCTCCCCTTTAAAAGAAAAATACATGTTGCAGGGCTGCGTTGGTTCCAGTGCAGTCCTGCAACATGTATTTTTCATAAGTGTCTTTTAAAGGGGAGGTATGGTAACTCGAGAAGAGAACCAAAGAACAAGCCTGAGGGGAGTATGAAGGAATATTTATTTGAAATGCTTGACCATAGGTCTTGGCATATACATAGACAAATAAATAAATAGAAATATAACAAAGTAAGTAAATAATACAGAAGAAAAATACAAAAATAAACAATCCTCCTGTGGAATCCATACAACTAAAAGACCTATTCAGGGCCCCATTCCTTAAGATATTGCGCTTTTATTCTGCACGCATATGCCAAAAATTTGGCAACAGAAAATTGCTGGAATACTGTCAGCCAGTAAGGAGACACAGACCTCCTGTGATCTCCCTGGTAAAGATCTTATTAAAGGACAAATTAGCCTCTCTTTGGTATCGACATATAACCTGCAAAACAATAAGGTGTGGGCAACTGTCTCAACCTCACCCGATTCACAAGGACAAACTCTTAAATGGAGCGGAACACCTTTATATCGACCATTCAGAAGGGCTGAAGGGAAAATGTTTAGCCTCACCCTAAGGAACATAGCTCTCCGTGTAGGAGAAAGAAGAATGACCAAGTACGTTGCATTAGAATTCCCATGTGGCATTACAGATAAGTAACTGGCTGAGGGGAGTAAGACCAGAGAGAAGGTTGGAAACGAGACAAAAGCAAGAACGGGTGCCAGAAACAGGGAGTGTTGTTTCACCCAAATTCCTGGTGCCACCAGCAAGCCTTATATGCTGGCTGGCAGGAAGCTGGGAGGCATCACAGGGACTGAAAATGGGCAGGAGGAAGGGCATGGCTAGGACAGATCAGGAAGGCCTCTTGGGGTGCAGCTGGGTCTAATGCAGGCTGAGGCAGTGGTGCACGAAAGTCAGGGTTCCCAGGAGTGTGGGTTTGAGACTGGGGTCTGAAGCATGCGTGCATTCACTGACCAGAAATTAGTACAAAAAAAGACTTCATCTTAACTACTTTGGCCACAATCCACAAACTACTTACTCCAGAGAGTAGGACTTCAATGGAGCTACTCTGGAGTAAGTAGTTTGTGGATCATGGTCTTTGTGCCGTGTTTCTTTCATACTTGGAACCATGGCAACACATTCCAAATAGCTATCTTTGCCATTCTGTTGTTTAACGCTTTTCTCATCTTTTCCATAAGAACAGCTGTATCCTACCATTAGTAGATCGCTCATCCATGTAGCGCCAATCCCTCAACAGGTCTTACCTTGCAGTATCCTTGTATTCTTCTCTTCCTGTACAAATGCTCTTCCCCTCTTTTGGCTGTCAGGTCATTCTCTATTTCTATGCAGTATAAACAGTGCTGCCACCCTCCTCCTCATACGCACACTCTTGCTTATGGACATCAACATGGGTTGCTAGGATCACAATCCACACTAGGTTAGAAGGGGAAAAAATGCCTGTCCTTTATTAGTTGCTTCCTTTTGGGATTCTCTGTTCTTCATTGTGAAGGTTAGGTAACTTTTTTCCAAAGGCATGTTTGCTGTAAGCCCTTTCAGCAATGCTGCTGCAGTGCTATTGTTCTCTGGCCCTTCAGTTGAAAGACATGGGAAAGTCAGCCAGGCAAAGGTTGGGAAGAAGCTTTCATTTAATTTTAAGCTGTAGATCAAACCTCTTAGGTGTTCTTTGCTGGAGGTAAACTCCAGTCTATTGTGAATAAAGAACAGGCTTAAATGTACAGCCCCTCTCCCAGAACTTCCCTTTTGATTATTGATTATTTATATAGTACCAGTAATGTGCCTGGAGCTCATCAGTCATGATTAGAATCAGGCCACCTTTCAACCACAGAAATCTCTTTGCCCCTTTCTATGCTGCCCCATACCTGGAACTCCCTTCCTGAATGCCTCCACTCTGCTAACTCCCTACCAACCTTCAAATCTCTGCTATAATCCTAGCTTCTAACCCCCCTCCCCAGATTGCTAAGATGATGTCCTATCATTCAGGGTCTCCTTCTCCCCTGAAACTAAGCTAAGCACATGAACCTGTGACTTCTCAGTTTTGTGAATGTATCCCTGTCTCTTTTAGCTTGTAAGCCCCTTGGGGTAGAGACTGGTCTCTAATTAATCATTTCACAGTACCATGCACATTACTGGTGCTATATTGATGATGAGGATAATAATAGAGATGGATCCCTGCCCCGACGGCTTTACAATTTAGGACAGACAAGGGAGAGGAGATGAGGAGCAGGGGGGACATGGGGAAAGATTATTTATTTGTATAGCATCAGCAATGTACCTGGCACTGAACATCTTTAATTAGAGATGAGTCCTAGGAAGAGGGGAATATAGGAAGAGATGAGAATACATTCACAGAGTTAGTTGAGATGTCACCTGTGCATGTGTGGACAGTTACTGAGAAAGGGACCCTGGATGGTAAGACAGTAGAGGGAGCTTCAGTGAGTAGTCTGTGGGAAGGAAGAGCTAGGAAATGCCTGATGGAAGCGATTTTAGGAGAGATTTGAAGGTAGGGGGAAAAGGTGAAGGCAGAACAAATGTGTTCACTTCAGGGAAGAAGTAGAAGGCAGCCTGGGAGAAGGAATGAAGATGTTATAGGGAGCAGGAGACTCTGGGGTGGGTGAGGGTGTTAGCAGAGGAGACGTGAAGCTCCCAGGTGAGAATGCAGCAAGAAACCAGTTCAGAGAGAGAGATTTGAGCAAGGTCATGAAGATTCTTGAAGTGAAGAGAAGGAGTTTGTGCTAGATGTGAAGTGGGAGAAGAAGCCAGTAGAGGGAGCAGAGAAGGAATTGAACATGATCAAAGTGGCTGGCAAGGTGAATGACCTTGGTAGCAAAGTGTTGAACAGGAGCTGGGAAGGCCAGTAAGAAAGAGGTTGCAGTAGTCCTGGTAAGAGAGACTAGAGCATGTCTTATGTGTTTCCTATTGGGCACAGCCCAGAGCCTTGGAGAACTTTTAGTGCAAAGAAAAAACATGAAAACTGGCAGCCTTTATTTATTTGGTCCACTGCCATCCTGACAGCAGGATTGTGATGTGCTGGATTCAACTGTGTGGCCAAGAAATGACACTGAGTCAGAGCTCTTGTGGGTGGCAGGAGAGACCAAAATGTTCTTTATTTTCTTCAGCATGGGCTCCCTGCCGGGGGAGTAACAGCAGCCCAAAGTGAGGGGGCAGCTCTTCCCTCTTGATGCCCCCAAAGCCCCACCATCTCATCCTGCCAAAATGGTGGTGGCTCTGCATGTTCATTTATAGTTTCCTTCCAGAAAATCCGATGACCTGCGCCGGGAATTAGATCAGGGTCGTTTGACCCTGCTGATTCTATTAGGTCTGTCGGCTGCTTTTGATACTGTTGACCATGAGAGGTTGATGACGCGCCTGCGGGACCGGGCAGGGGTGGGCGGTACAGTTCTTGACTGGTTCCGCTCCTTCCTGGACGGAAGAACTCAGTGAGTGGTGCTCGGGGATTATTTTTCATCATACTGAGACCTCTCATGTGGAGTCTTGCAGGGTTCTGTTCTGTCCCCTCTCCTGTTCAATGTGTATATGTATATGCAGCCGCATGGTGAGGTGGTCAGGAGGTTTGGCATGCGGTGTCATCAATATGCTGACGACACCCAGCTTTACCTCTCCTTTTCATCAGACCCAGGCCCGGCAGTCCTGGTGCTTACTGGGTATCTGGCAGCTGTGGGGGATTGGATGAGGGTGAATCGACTAAAGCTGAATCCCGATACGATGGAGGTGATGCTGGTGGGTAAGGCGGCAGGGGTGATGGCCCCCATCGTTGATGGGGTCTGCCCTCTGCTGGTTCCCCAGGTACGTAGTCTGGGGGTGCTTTTTGACTTGCAACTCTACTTGGATGCTCAGGTGGAGTCTGTGGCAAGGAGTGCCTTTCGCCAATTACATCTGGTGCATTGGCTTTAGCCGTATGTTTCGAACTCTAACCTGGCCACTTTCATCCCTGCTTTCATATGAGACTACTGTATCGTGTTCTGTGTGGGGCTACCCATGGTGATGATTCAGAGACTGCAGCTGGTGCAGTACACAGCAGCCAGTCTCCTGGTGGGATTGGGCCACCGGGAACATATTACACCGGTCTCTGTACTGGCTGCCTATAGTGTTCCGGGCCCGATTCAAGGTGTTGGTGCTTGCCTATAAAGCCCTAAACAGCCTTGGCCCAACTTATTTGCGGGAGTGCCTCACCCCCCGGGTCCTGGATCGGTCCCTGTGGTCATCTGGGGGTGCTCTCCTTGAGGTTCCATGAGTCTGCTAGGGGGCCACAATGGAGAGGGCCTTCTCGGTGGCTGTTCCACAGCTGTGGAACTCCCTGCTGTTGGAGGCCTGTTTGGCCACGGCTCTTCCCTCTTTTCAACACTGTTGTAAAACGTGGCTGTTCCGCCTGGCTTTTGATGGAAGGGTGGGGGGAATGGGTTAGGGTGGTGCGTGGTTAGGGATGTTTTAATTCCTCCTTGTTTTGAGAATTTTAAGTGTTTTTATTGTTGACTAAGTCGCTCAGAGCTGCCTGTGGCAGGATGGGCGGGGTAAAAATTTCTTAAATAAATAAATAAAATTCAAATGCCTGGAGTAGCGTAGGCCGGGAGCTGTCCTGCTTCCTCCTGTAACCTAGCTGCCATTGTGTGGGTCCAAAATTAAGCTGGGGACTTTTCTTAGCAACACCAAACTGGGGAGATGTGTCCCCTCTGTCCCTCTTGTTTTTACAGCCATGCTTCTGACACTTGTAAAGCATCATAGTTTTGTTCATCCATGTGCTGTAGGGGCCCATATTGGGATTTCTAACACCTCAAAATTGGGGATGTCCCACTCCAAGGGGATTTGGTTTGGACCAAATTAGCAAGCATCTTCCACTCCAAAATGCCACCATGCTAGACTCAATCCTACGAGTCCTTGAACAGCTCGAGCTTCTGAGTTCCTTCCCAGAGGGCTGTCTGCTTTGCAGGAAGGTGCTTGGAACCCTCTTTGAATGGGTCTTATGTGCTTAGTGCTTATTCAGTAGCCCTTGAATTGATGGCATTTCTTTGCTCAGGAGACAAAATATTCGAGGCCAAGATCTGTTGCAGGAAAGGGATGGTTCATCTTCTTTTATGTAATTGGCTCCCAGAGATGAAGACCAGCCATGGTCAAATTAACTGCTAGATGCTGAACTCTTTAGGAATTATTTAGGTGCTTAACTTGGAGTGTCAAAACATGGCCTCCAGTTCTTTCATTCAGAGCTTAAAGCTGGGCTCTCAAGCATGATCCTTGTGTGAAAGAGAGAACTGGTATATAGGGAGAAGTAGTTGGGAGTAGGCAGGCTCCCATCTGTGCCTCCCCGTTAATTGTGGTACTGCATCCCACATTAGGCAAACAGTGATAGCATGTGCTGCAGAAGTAAAGTACTGTATTTATTTATTTATTAGATTTCTAGGCCGCCCCCTCCTACTACTGCAGTTCAGGGCGGCTCACAACATGTTAAAACATCATAATAAAACACCACCAATAAAACATAATACAAATACAATATAAAAATAGCATTAAAATAGAACCTCCATGGCAGAGTTAAAAACTCTCCTCTCCTTCCCCCCCCCAGCAGAACAGCCAGGTCTTGCACTGTCTGCAGAAAGAGGGAAGGTCTGGGGCCTGGCAGACCTCCATCGCCAGAGTTCCACAGTCTTGGTGTAGCCACCAACGCCCTCTTTATTGTCATCACCCGAGATACCCAGGGAACCCCGAAGAGGGCATTCCCAGCTGACCACAGGGGCCGATCCAGGACCTGGGTGGTGAGACAATCTAGCAGGTAAGCAGGGCCCAGGCCGTATAAGGCTTTAAACGTCAAAACCAACCCCCTGTGTGCTGTGGTACACAGGGTGGAGGAGAAGAATGGGGGGATGCAGTAGTCATCGTCTTCCTCATCTTTGCCTTTATTTCTGCTCAGCCTTTGTGGATGGCTGCTCAGAGCCTCCCCCCCACCTTACTCTGCTTTTTGACGGCTTTTGTTGTCACCCCTTCTTCCCTCCATGGCATTTCCTAGTACATCTTTCCATCACAGTTTCACTCCTCCCCAACTTTCCCCTCAACCATCCCTCATTCTTCTCACTCCATTTCCTTCTGATCTCAGCACATGTCACTAGCCACCCAAGTCTGGCCTTCTCTCTCTTTATCTCTGCCAAGCCTGTTGAGGGAAGATTGGGGGCCCTGGTATATCCTGGTAGCAGGAGGAGGAGACCACTCTTGTCTCATCCACATATCAGAAATTTTTGAGATCCAATTTCTGGAGATTGTACTACTGATACTTTATTTACACAAAAGTTCCTTACACTTAATTATTTTACTCCTATTTTGAGAGAGAGAATTCTTGACATTTGTGAGCACCTCTGAAATCGGGGGCCTGGTACAGTTGTACCCCCATTTCCCCTTTCCTGTCAGACTTGTTCCTCACTCCCTATCACTATCTAATACCCTTGTTGGCATACTGAGGAACCATGGGGGTCTCCACAGCAATGCCACTGACTTGGAGAAATATGTAGTTGTGTGTTAGTACAAAGTATGAAAGTTTGGTGGCTGTGTTGCGGCATCATCAGGTATGATGTTCCTGATGGCCTGTAGATAGTAGCTACACGTTATCTACGTGACACCATAGACTCTCAGAAAAATCTATGCCATTAAAGACCTCCTAGAACACACCATCCCACGCCTCCCCTAAAAGCCTTCGTCCCTTCTCCCTAGCTGCCCCCCACGCCTGGAACTCCCTCCCTGCCCAAATCCGCCTTGCACCCTCCCTTCGTACCTTCAAATCCCTCCTCAAGACCCACCTCTTCCACTCTGTCCTCCCCGACTCCTCACTCCTTTCACCTAACTCCTGCTGATACCCTCCATCCAGTACAATCCGTTACCTAAGGTCTGTGTACTCATATCCTCACCACATGGACCAGCCAGCCATCATTATCGATGTAACCAAGTCAAGGACGTGCACCTGGGACCTCGCATCTTCGTGAATGTTACACCCCTTGTCTCTCCCTCTGTCCCCCTTCCTTCATCTCCCCCGCCCCCCATCTCTCAGATTGTAAGCCTTAGGGCAGGGACTATCTATTCCATTACTTTGTAAAGTGCCAGGTACATTGCTGGCACTATATAAATGCTTGCTAATAATAATAATTAATAATAAATACTGTCTGCTGGTGGGATTGCGATCCCAACTAAATATTTGATATTTTTGCATGGCTTCCTTCCTTTCTGGGGTGGTTCTCATTTTCAAGGCTCTTCATGGTCTTGCACCTTCCTATCTTTCTGCCATCATTTTGTGCTATAGTTCCACCTGGGAACTTCACTCCTCCTTTCCCACCCACCCCAATGTCTCCTTTCCCTAGACCATCTTTACCCTTTTTCCCATGCTGCCTCCTATGCCTGGAGCTTCCTCCATGAACACATGTTCTGCTCCCTTCCTTCCTTCCAATACCTTCTAAAACCTAGCTCTTCCATCAGGCTTTCCCCCGCCCCTCTTCTCCTTGGGTTGGCTACTGCTGCTCCTTCTACTGTCCTGTCGTTCAGTGAAGCCTTTTCCCTTTAATTAAGCTAAGCTCATATACTTGCAACTTTTCAGCTTCACGAATGCATCCCTGTCTCCTCCCTATACGCCCCTCTCCCTTGTCCATCCTAGATTGTAAGTCCTCCAGGTTTTGATTTAATGATCAGTGCCAAGCACATTGCTGGTGCTATACTACTAATAATAATAAATAATAATAATCTCAAAATGGACACTGCACAGGCAAAGAGTTTGGGAATCACTGTTCTAACCCCTATGAATCATTGTGTATGAATGTGCAGGATATTAAATATTTTAAAATGTGTGCAACTTGTAAAAACCACTTGTTCTGCCATCATCCCTGGAAGGCTACTATAAATTGTATTGCTAGACCAGTGCCCTAAGACATATTGCAATAGTATAGCCGTAGAAGAGCCACTACTGCTTTGTCCTCTCCTGGCCATGAGACCGGAGTGGGTGGCATATTGGGTTCCTCTCTGTCTCCCTGTAAATCAGAGGCAGAGTGCTGAGATCTTGTTTCCTGTGATCTCCATACTGATCCTCAGGAATGCAGCCTACTTTGGGTCTGATCCTTTGGGATATCCGTAGGATGCATGCACTTTTGATTGAACTTAATTGGACTCTGAAAAGAATGGCTGCTCCTTGCCAAGGCAGTTGAAACAACATTCCTTTGGCAGTCTGAATTAACATTAGATAAGAGCACTTCATGTAGATGTTGCTGGCCTAGTGGCAGCATTTATTAATAATAATCAAACTCTTCCAGTTCTACTGAACCATCTAGCTGCTTTCTCAGATGGAAACGCTATCATTTTCTGGGATAATGGGAATATATGTATATACAGATTCCATTTTCTTAGCACTAAGCTGAGACTTTTACATGCAAAACATCATGTCTTTGTAAGCTGGTGGCTTAAACTACCATAATGCATTCTGTGTGGAGCAGCCCTTGATGACTGGAAGCCTTAGCGGTTAATGCAGAAATCTACCTTCTGATGGGGCCGGGTGGGTTGCCAAGAGAGCATATTATAGCTTCAGCATCTGCACAGCTTTGTCGTTTTCTGGGCACAATACAAGGTGTTGTCTTTTGATCTATAAAAACATCCTGGGCCCTATATGTATGAAAGACCACCTCGTCCCCTATGCACCATTGTGATTCTTGAGGTCAGTGGAGAAGGTCTTCTTGTTAGTTCCATCAGAGTGCCAAGTCCGTTCGGCAAGGGAACATAGAGAGGCATTCTCAGTGGCTGCTCCACAATTCTAAAACTTCCCCCACAGGTTGCCAATGCCTTGGCCTGAACACTTTAAGGCAATGCAAGTCATGTTTATTACCTGGGCATTTGATGGGCAGGGATAGATTCTTGGGAGTGGAGATGGGTTGGATTTTTATATGGTATGTGCATTATTTTATGACGGTCTCAATCCAGTTACAGTTTTTTCAAATGAGCACTATGAGAAATTTTCTACATTCTTTGCAGAGAAGATAGAGGGACTCAGGGTGGGATTCACTGGGCCTTTCAGTGTGGAGAGCCGCAGAGTCCCAAGGGACTGTATTCCCTTGGTTAACCTCTACATGGTTGACAAGGTCTGTGCGCTGCTGGAATTGTTGAGACCCACCGCAGGTAACTCTGACCCATGCCTGTCCTGCCTTTTGAAAGCAAGCAGAAGTTTGTGGATCATAGCCACAATGTCTGAGAGCTTCTGGTGGGATAGTATTGTATCCTCCTATTGATGGGCATTGTTAACACCTCCTTTAGATGACAAGGTCCTTGGATGTGGCAAGCCTCCCCACCACCCAAAACCATCTCTTGATGTTGAAGTGCTTGCCAATTATTAACTGTCTCCAATCTGCCTTTCCTGGGAAGGTGATTGAGAAGGCTGTGACTGTGCAGCTACAGCGAAACCTGGACTCCCAACAATATTTTGGGAAAATTCCAGTCTGGGTTCAGGCCTTCCCACAGGGTAGAGACTACACTTATCAGGGTGTTGAACAATCTGATGATTATTTTAGATTGAGGACAGCTGGCCATTCTGGACCTTACAGCAGTATTTGATACGATTGACCATGGGTTGCTGCTTCAGCAACCAAGGGATGTTGATGGGGACTGCCAGTTGGTAGTTTGTCATACCTTGAAGGAAGGAGCCAATCGGTGGTGATGGATGGATATGAGTCACTCCCGAGGGACCTAGATTGCGGCATTCCTCAAGGTTCTATTCTTTCACCCATGTTGTTCAGCATATACATGCAGCCCTTTAGGGAGCCCTGCCAACTCTGCCTTTGCCTTTGAGCTACCCGCAGTGTTTATCCATCACTTGCAGCTTGTTCAGAATACAGCAGCACAGTTGCTTACTGGTTTAGGCAGATGTGATCATATTATGCCCGCCCTGTGTTCTTTGCAGAATGATGGGTTGTGTTTAAGATTGTGCTGCTGGTTTTCAGGGCCCTCGGTTTAGGCCCTGGCTGTATTTGAGACCTCCTTCTGGAGCCTCACGCTGATGGGTATCTGTACTCAGGAACCACCCGCTGTGTGGGGGTTCCGCCATCATGTCTTAAATCGGCGGGCAATTGGACTTCTGCTGTGGCGGACCCCTCCGTGTGGAACTCACTCCCCCCAGATGTCCGTCTTTCTTCCTCCCTCCTTACCTTTTAAAAAGCACCTGAAAACATATTTATTTTCTAGGTGCTTTTAGGATCCGCTGCTTGTTCCCTTAACGTACTTGGTCCTCCTCTATTTTAAATGTTTTAAATGCTATTTTAATTTACTTTGTTTTAAATTGTTTACATTGTTTTTACTTTTATGTAACATGTGAAGTGCTCCGAGTAGCATGTAGGCGGGGGNAAAAGTATTTATTATTATTAATTATTATTGTTACTCAGTCATTTTCAGGGGGAAACGCAGTGAAAATGGATCCCTGCTCATGTTTATGTTACTTGATATAAATTTGAATAGACCATAAAAATGTGAAAACTTCAGTTGTTAATGCTGAAATAGATTCTTTGCAGGTAAGCTGTACAAATTGAAAAATCGAGAGGCAGCTTCCTATTGATGAAATGTTCTGTGAATGTTAAGGGCATTTTTATGTATCTTAAGAATAAATTCAGACTTCGAGTATTTTCCCACAACATTGCAGTTAAACCTGCAAGTACTCCCAGTGAAGTCAGTGGGTGTCTGTCTTTCTGGCTGACTCCAATGGAGGTTGTATTGGTCTTGTAATAGAATGGACTCAAGATTCAGCCCTTTGCAACATTCCATGTTAGTTTCTCTCTCAAATTGGTTTTTCGAGTCTAAGGAGCTTGTCACGTTGGGTCATGGTCCACAAACCACTTATTTGGGAGTGGTTTGTGGATCATAGCCACAATGTCTGAGAGCTTCTGGTGGGATAGAATTGTATCCTCCTATTACAACTGGGAGCTGAAGCGCAACAAGATTTAACACCTCTGCCTCCTTTGTGATCCTAAAACTAGGATGGAAGTTGTTTACCAGCACTTCTTTCTTGTGAAAATGTCTGTTTCTATGTGTTACCATGATGCATCTTATCATTGGCTCCCAAAGGCCTTCTGCAGTTTCTGGTAGCCGTCAAGGGCATGTAACAGTGGAGTAGTGGGGACTTCTGGGACATTACTGCTTTTCTCTTACGTTTGGGAAGAAGGGGATTGTCCCAGAGAGTGCATCAGACCAGTGAGGGGGGAAGAGAGGATTCAGCCATAGATCTGAAGGCTTGAGAAATATTCCCCAGGCCATAAGTTTGAATTTCCGGTCTGCTAGACATCGCCACTTTAGCCAGCACCCTGCTCTGCTAGGCAAGAAACATCTCCCTCATTTTCTAAGTAAGCTAACAGGTGGAATAGAACCCAGGATTCCTAGTGCAATTGCTG
The DNA here is from genome assembly GCA_003113815.1 of Sphenodon punctatus. Taxonomy (NCBI): domain Eukaryota; kingdom Metazoa; phylum Chordata; class Lepidosauria; order Sphenodontia; family Sphenodontidae; genus Sphenodon; species Sphenodon punctatus. The sequence continues at coordinate 3,105,915 of QEPC01002445.1, forward strand.
CTTCAGCAGCCTATCTAACCAACCATGCTGGTACTACTGCTGCTGTAGCATTCCAACAAAGTTTTTTAATTTACTGGATAGTATGCTAGCTCCTTCTATTCAAGCTGAATTAAACAGGGCAGCCCCCCATAGCTCAAGTGGTAAAACTTTGAACAGGAAAGCAGAGGGTCAGGAGCCCAAGTCTGGTTTGTGGGAGGGGATGTATGTGTGGGACTAATTCTGTCTTTCAAGGTTTACTTTTTAAAATGGGGGCATGGTCAGGGTGTGGGGTTCTGATGGTCAAGGTGGTGGAGCTGTCTGCTCCTGTTGTTCCATCAACCAGGGAGAGCTGTAGCAGTTTCTAAAGTTGACAAGTGACAATTCAACTTCCACAACATGCTCGCTCCTCCTTGTTCTGGTGTGGTACCCATTGCTTGGCCATGGTGCTGGTGGATGCTTGAAGTAGTGGTCCCCAATGAATCTCAGGTGAATTCATCTGTGCCATTTACTACAGTCCTCCCCCCCTCTCCAAAATCCCCTTGTAGTTACAGCTGTCCATGAATAATTTCATTTTGAATGCAATGTTTGAGCACTAAAGGGAGGAATGGAGTGAAAAACATTTGCCCACATCAATCAAGCTGTATCTGCGCAAGCAACCAGGAAGATTTGTCTGTTATCTGCTAACTTTCAGGGTATTTTTAGGATGCTTAACTTCAGCTTGAGAAATACCAAAGAGACCAAATATGAATTCTTGTAAGGGCTGCATAAGGTGCTATTATGCTATTTGAAGCCGCTATGGAATTCAGTTCCTCCTTATTACCAAATGGTCTCGTGTCTGCTATATTAGATCAAGCCCTTTCCTCTTCAAACACTAACAGCAGCACATTCAGTCCTCCCTGACCCTGGCATCTAAAGTGGGTGTTGCAGGAAACTTGGCCCCGCTTCTCTTTGTGGAATAATAAACACAGATGAGGTTTCCTTGGGTTTTGTAGAGACACGGGCTTGGATGCTGTTGCCTCAAAAGCCGATTCATGGACAAAGGGTGATTATTAGTTTTTTAAAATAACACTTGCACTCTAAGCTGATGGAACAAAGATACTTGTTGGGTTTCAGAGGGATTCAGGGGTAGAAGCTTCTTCTGTTACTCAGTCATCAGGACACTTCAGTTTATTCTTGTATAATGCAACAGTTGCTGCTGCTTTCGGCATAGATTATTTGTTTTTTCCCCTCTTTTTTTCCAGCGAGCTGGAGTATACATTGAGGCTGCACTGTCTCCTCCTTCAAGCATTGCCCAAGGTATGTACTGTACAAGCATATTTCTCTCTCCACAATACCTGTACAAGAAGGCAACCCATGGAAACAGTGTCATCTTATAAATGGGCTCCATTCATTTGCTTTCTTTTTTGCTGGGGAGGGCCTAGTATTTTCAAACATAATATAGGGCCATGCTTTTGCTACCAAATTTACATTGATTTAGAACACAGACTTAAAAGTCATGTGGAAAAGCACCATTAGTGGGTCCAATTTGGTCCTCAGAGTTTGGAAGAACAAGTCCTGTTTAAGACTGTGTCAGGTGATGGTAGCTACACCTTGATGCCAACAGAGTTTACCCGTGACCTTCTAGCCTGATGTTGAGTATGTCTCATCCTCCAAATACACCAACTACAAGCTCATGGTTATTATCATGGTCAGCTAACCTAACTCCTCAAGACTGAGTTCTAACATGATGTATGACTTTTGGATGAAGACAAAAAAAAGCCTTTTTTTTTTTTTTGCTTGTCAAGGGTTTGAACTTGTTAGTCTTTGTGTGGGCCATCAAGTGCTAAATTGAAGGGTGTGCATTTCCCTTGCTTAATTCCAATTCCATCAACATCATGTGCAAGAGGCCTCAAGATGCTGAAAGCCCATCAGAGGACACGTAGAATTCTAATACTAAACCTCGACAGCTAAGTAAAGAAGATATTGATATTTCAAAGGTTTGGGGCCATACTGCACGGCTTGGATGAGCTGAAATGGAAAAACAAAAATCCCTTTATGGAAAATAAATACAGTATTCTATAGGATTTGTTAAGATTTATAAATTTCTGTAGAAACTGCTTGACTTTCTTTAGAACTGGATTAGTTACATACTTGGATGTTGTGTCAGATCTGTGGGAAAGGAACAGGGTGCTAGTGGGGTGAAGGAAGTTCAGGATGGACAGACTTACACACCAACCAAACCCTCCATGGGACACAATATCTAGGGGTGGAAAATCCAGGGCAATGGAGTAACTGTTCCCTCAGGATCAAATGGTGGCTAAGCTGCAAGGCTAAAGCCAGAGAGCGTCATAGGAACGCTTCCTCCATGGAGAGACTGGAGAACCAATTTCCTCAGAGGTCAGAACCTCTCTAGGAGGCAGGGGAGACCTGGAACAGACTAGAGAGAAGAGAGACTGTGTATATAGACCAGTATGGTTGAGGAGGCCAAACCCAGAGAGAGAAACGCTGTACATCAGATGCCCAGAACTAAGAACCAGAATAAGAGGTATCGGAGAGCAACGAGAACATGCAAGGTCAGGTGTAACGGAAGTAAGAGCAAACCACAAACTCCCAAGTCTTTACAAGTAGTAAGTGGTCCATGTCAATATGACAGACAACAATGGGTAACAACATAGACAAAACACTCAAGAGCTAAATGCCAGACTATAACAACCTATCACAAAGGTATAAACTATAAGGGAAATAGACCATACCCCACCAAGCATACACATCTAGGGAAGAGAGGGACTTAGAAACCTATTAAGAGTCTGAGACCTATGCAGGGTGGACAGACCATACAACAAACCCAAGCTAGAAGGGAACAAGGCCACAAGTCTGAAAAGGAAAAGGTATACTAAGTTAGCAACACAGGATGGACTCACATGTAACGCTGCTAGAATCAGATGTCTGCGGGGACCCAGAAGCTGTATAATGAGCCCTGGCTCACTGAACATGAGTGAGGCAATCCTAGTTTCCCGCCCCACTTTAAACTCAGATCCGATTGTTGGGTCCGAGTTTAAAGTTGGACTGGAACTCTGATTGCCTCACTCACACTCAACAGCGATCCAGGGCTCATTATACGCTAGCTTCTGAGGCCCTGACATCTGATTATAGCAGCGTTACGTGCAAGTTCATCCACAGAGCAAGATGTCCATGATAGGAGAACTAAGGGCAATGGCAAACTACAAGAAAACCACAACAAGGTAACAAGATTAGGGGGAGTTGAAGCAAAGGGCGTTCGGGGTGTGTGTGTGGGGGGGGGGAAGACAGGCATACTATGAAGGAGGCAACACTTGCAGCAAGTTGTTTAAGCTAGGGAAGAACAAGGGGCTGAAGCAACTATAAAGGGAACCACACAAGGTAGCAAAACTAGGAAGGTAAAGGAGCTAGAAGGGGAACGGGGTACTATGAAGGGAGCAACACCGACACACACACACCTAAGCATTCAAGCTAGGAAGGAATTGGCATGCTTAAGGAGGCTGAGGGGGGAGGAGGACACAAACAGGGAACAGGTGACAGACCAGCTTAACAAGCTATAGACAAAAAAAGATAAAATCTAGGAATGTAGAACACAAGATGAGGCCAAGAGTGACAGTACAGATGTTCCGCCAGCTTCTTGCTGTCGTTCCCCCCCCCCCAAACATTCTTTTATGCAGGCTGGGGAACAATCAGGAAGCTGGATGGACATGACCAGTAGCAAGGAGGGACGCGACAAGAGGTCTGAAACTTATGCTGCAGCCAGCTCAAGAGGTGGTGCCAAAAGAATGTTGCCACAAGCCAACCCCTGGGGCTCGGAGTTTGAGACCTGACTCTCACAGATGTGAGTAGGTTGGAGAGGGAATAGCTGAGTGGGAACTGAAGATTTATGGCATTTCTATAAACAGGCCCCAAATAAAAAGTTGGAAGTTGGTATACTTTCCTAGGCCTGCAAGCCTATCGTCATGAGAAAAAATGTCTGTCTCAATTTGTGGAGACTTGAGTTACTTATCTTGCAAATATGCTTGCATGTCATGTATGCATCTGCCATCCTGACCTTGCAACATATTCTTTACCTGAGCCAGCTAGAAGCAATGTTCCAATGAACAGTGTTAAACTGAAGCAAGTACCTTTTGAGTTAATTAAATCAAACTAACTACTCCACTTTGGTACTATTCACAATGTAGCTGCAAACAGAGGTAGTTACTTTACAGTCTTCCCCTAACAGTCATGGAAAGCAGTAGTTTTCCCCCCCCAAAGTACAGTTACTTTGAAATAGGAAGCAAAGGGAATTTTTCAGGAGTACATGATTTTCTTTGTACTCCTGAATAACTTCAGTTTAGGGCTCTGTATGTGTGAATGAAGAAAGACTTAACTACACTGAAGCATCTGTTCACTGGAATGTGTCCTTGGAACAGAAGCAACATTCAGATCAGTGAGCTGGTCCTTCAGGGTGCATAGAAGGGCTGGAACTAGAGATCTCAGGGACAGGGAAGAACGAGCTAACTTCTAGAAAAGTCTATATAACCCTGTGATTGGGGGGTGGGGCGAGGGGCAGGTTGCACATTGCTTGTGACTGTGGCAGAAGCCAAAAAAAGTTTCACTATGCCTGTCCTTATAAAGAAAATGGAGACCATCTATTATGTGCGGGAATGCTTAAATCGTCCTGCTGTTTGTCTATGGAGTGTGACCTCACTATAGGAAAAGTTACGCTTGTGAGATCATTTTGTGATTATTATTTTTTGCACTGAAAAAGCCAGAAAAGGAAAGCTGCAAGGTGAGAGGGCTAGGCCATGTCAGAACTAAAACCTATATCTTATGCAAGAGGATGCCTCATTCCTAGTGTGAGCCTAGAAACCTTTCCCCCCCTCCCACACCCCCACCAAAGGAAGAGAAGAGCTGGATGTAATAGGGTGTTGAGCTTTCTCAAGTAACTCTTGCCCTCTGTGGATGTTTCTGGAGGAGCGAACGATGCACAATAGGTCTTTGTTTCTGAATTGATTTATTTGTTATTTTTAAGTCAAAATGTCTAGCTTGACCCCGTTCTGAGATCTGAAACGGCTTGTTGTTAATATGAAGCTCAGCAGTTCATCTGTTCAAACCCTTTGAAGACCTGCCTATGTACTAATGTATTAGGCGTCCTACACCTCTTCATTGCTGGCATTAAGGCGAATTATTCTCATTCTGTCTGAGTCGGAGCCTGCTACCTTTGTGGCAAGCTAGAGGGAAAGTGAAATGGATAGAGCAAAAAGGTGGGTGCAGAGGGTTTTTTTCCCTGCAGGAAGGTTGAGTACTTCAGTAGCATCTATGCAGTCTACTTAGCAAACCACACGTGTGTTTATCAAGTGCAATATGTACCAAGGGCCAAGTTCTGTTCTTGGATCTAAGCACGCAGCTCCAGTTTAGTGTAATGTGTCTGAGCCATTATGGGAGGTATTTAAAATTTGGCACTAGGCTTGCTACCTTTTGTTTGGATCCTTGTGACCAAATAAATTTTCTGAAGCTACACAGGCTCAGTATTGTGTGTTGTTTTTTAAAAAAAAAACTTTTTAAAGTTGCAGCTCTGTTAAACTTTAAGCCTGGTTCCACTCTCTAGATGAGTCGGAGCTAATTTTAACTTAAAAGTACTGTTTTTAAAACATGTGAAGATTTAAGTGAGAAGATCTTTATAATTTTTCCGCTTGAAAAAAAGCATGTGAGCATTTTTGCTGGTATTTGAACAAGAATTAGTGTGATTTTCAGTAGTCTGCAAGGATGGAATTAACTCCTTGAACTTTACCAGATTGGAGAATGGCTTCCGTAGGCTGAGTGGCTTCACTGCATTTGCTCTAAATGCCAGACATTTCAGTCAAACGTTTATTAGGAAAGGATAGGGTTCGGGGCATTGTTTTATGGGTATTTTATATACATTTATACTGCTTTTTCATGGGTTTTATTTTCATATATTATGTAGAGAGGGGGAGGCAAATTTCTCGAGCTTTATGGCACTCGCACATGGGGGCACAGTATCAAGATGTGGCTGTCTTCTGGGCACCTACGTAAGAAAATGCTCACTCACCTATTTGGAAAATCTTGGCTAGAAAGGCATGCTCATATGACTGGTGAAGTTATCCCGGGGCAATTTGCCATAGTGTGTGCACATGAATCTGGAGTAACACTAATTTATCCCAGGGTAACCTTAAGGCACAGATCTCCCTCAATTGTGGGTCAGGAGTACTCCAAGTGGGGACATACCATGCGAGATTGGGGTAATGATCCTGACTGATATACTCTGCTTTGTTTTAGGATACTATGCAAGTCTTAAAATGGGATCATGGAAGCAAGGAATTTGGTTAGAGTTCTTCAACTTGGAGAAGAGAGAACTCAGAAAGGGGTACGATAGCAGTTTACAAAATCATGAGTGGTGTGGGGGGGAAATAAATAGGGAGCGGTTTATTCTCTTAAATAATACTAGAACTAGGGGACAAGTATTTTTTTCACTCAATGCACAGTTAATTTATGGAACTTGTTGCCAGAGGATATTGTGAAGACCAATGTTATAACCGAGTTTAAAAAAGGATTGGAATACAGTCTTAGAGGATAGGTCCATACATAGCTGGTGATTTAATCTCTGACCAGGTCCAACCTTACCACACGGCAAACCAGGGTGACTTCTGCAGGCCCCAATATCTTCTCTGTTTCTGGGGGCCCTGCAGTTGTTCATGTTTTCACCAAGGTGGGGTGTGGGCCCCCCCACTCCCTCCCAGTAGGGCTTTAAACATGACCACCTTCAAGGCCCCATGGGGTGGATGGGTGGGGAAGCCCCTGCAGAGGCCCCACATTTTATCCTTGCTCCCAGCCCTGCAAATGCTAGGGCCAGCCTTGCCTCTGACTGTTGGGAGCAGGGAGTAAATAGAAGGGAATTAATTGCTCCCTGACCTCTTGTGTGCTTCTCTGAAGTGACCAACAGTGCCTGCTGTCAAACACCAGATGGACCATTGCTCTGACCCAGTATGGCACTTACGTTACTAATGGCTTGGGGTAAAGAGACCCTGTTTAATTAAATACATTTTAACCTGGAGTAAGGAAGTTAGGAAGGAAACTGGAATTTGTGTCCATTCAAGAAGTGCCATGTATTGTGTCATGTTGCAGTCCTCAAGTTAGTTATTTAGTGCTGGCATTAGGTGTTAGCACCATTAAAGTGAATATAGAACTCATATGTGCTTAAGACGAGTGCTGGTGCTAGATAGCTTGAGGATTGCACTGTCAGTTAAAAAGAGCTACCCTTAGCTAACTATCGAGGAGCTATTTTGTGTGCAAAATCAGTTTCTTTTCCCTCTTTTGGGAATGGAGGACATCTTAGTCTTGATTCAGAAATGGAAATTTTTGCAAATAATTAAAAAAGAAATACCCCTTCCAAACAGCTAAGGCTGGCAGTAAAACCAGATTCTAGTAGGTGTGAAGACAGTTAAATAGTTACTGATTGCTGTCAAAAACCCATATACATTTAATAGAATCCTAAAACAAGAGATGGAAGGGATTTACTAGCTCATTTGCAGTCTCACAGATGGGAGTGTTCTCTCCAGTATATGTTCTCGGTTCTTGATCTAGTCCCATTTAAAAGGACTAATAATGGGGTTTCTGCTACTTTCCCAGAGAACCTACTCTGGGTAAGTAGGTTCCACTACTAGGGAATTTTTTGCTCCCTGTATTTGGATTGAATTTTTTCCCTTGCTTATTTTAATGCAATTTATTTATAGCTACTCGTCCTGGATACGATTCTCCTCCCTCTTTGGTGTAGCCATTGGGTACTGTGGTGACAAGTGCTGTTATAAGAGCTTGGATACAGTAGCTAGATAAATACTGACAGTTAGCACAGTCCACTTCGAGTATTGCTTGTCCAAGGTTCTTAATACCCTTTGGATTTTGTGTACCTAAGTGGGTAAAACTGTTGAGAGCTCTGTACTGGAGAGAGAAGTCAAAGGAAAAAGTGCAATTGGAGAATCAGGCAGCTCACTGACCACATAGCCATTAGTGGAGCTCAAAACCTTAACTCTGGATCAAAGCTTAGTGGCTGAGCACACTTCCTCCATAAGACGCTGAGCCAAACCCCTCTGTTCGAACACTCCAACTTGGGAAATGTTTGCCTCTTTTGTGAATGAGGCCTAAATGCAAAAGCAATTTCAAAACCCATGAGATTCTTGAATTGTTTTTTTTCTTCTTCTCCCCTCTCCTCCTCTCTCCTGCCCCATTTGTTTATAAAGCATTATCCATGTGCCTGTATGGTGGTTGTGCTTAGAGGCAGGCCTCTGCCCTGAGGGTCTTATGATCTAGGATGGACAAAGGAGGGGAGAAGAGTGGGGAGGGAACATAGGGCTACATTCAAGAAGTGGTTGAGAAGCTGCATGTGTGGCTTTGTAGGAGGGATATAAGGGTCCAGAGGGAGTAGAGTGCATGTGTTCAGGGATGGAGCTCAAGATGTAGGAGTGCGAGAGAGACAGACATGGGAGAAAGGGTGAGGATGTTTGGAATAGGAGTCTTTGCCTCTTTGGGGTGGGTGAGGGTGGTGGTGGCAGAAGAAGAAAGTAGTTCCAGTGGAGACCTAGTAGGAAACAGAAAAGTAATGAATCTGCACCTTGGGATATTTTGTTGTTTTTCCAACTGCTGCTGTTGCTCACAAAGTCTAAAAGCATCTCTTAAAATATTTTCTCCCCTACAAAGTTGTCTTGCTTTCTCTTAAGTTTTTTCCTCCCTGCTGTTGTGTGCAAGGCTTGGTCAGTGTATAATAGCACCAGGGTTCCCGAGCTATGGGGACAGGACACCAAGCGCGGCTGCCACATTGCTAAATGGGTCCTGATGAGACCAGAGCTGCATAATTAGACATGCGGATTTCCAAAGCTTGGGGTTATGAGGCTCTCTCTTGTTGGAGGTTACAGCCTGAAAATGTTGGGGAGCTGCAGATAGGGTAACAGTAAACAGGGTTGGAGGACAGCATCTTCAAGGCACAAGTGGATCATCCTAGAGAGAGGATGGGCTGCATATGATGTAGAGATTTCTCTTGCTGCAAGAATGTTGTGGGATAGGTGTTGCCCTTGCAAGTGTTTGCAGGGTGCTGGCCTTTGAGATACCACCACTAGCAGAAGCTGAGTCAGGAGCTCAGATGGAAGACCATTAGGGATAAGAAGGAGTTGTGAGCAGAGACCATGTTTGTACACACACACACCATGTTCAGGGGAACTCTAGAGACAGGAGTTGTTAAAGCAAAGAGAAGGAAGCTCCCAGGTAAAAGAGAACTGTGGTGAATGGGACATAAGAGGCTGGATATTGCAGAGATAGTTAGATGGAATTTAGGGATTCTGGCAGTCTAAACCAGGCAGAGGGGCATGCTAAAGGTGTTGGATTGTGCAACAGTCACAAGTAAAAGCCCATTGCAAGCCCTGCAAGCTTAATATGGGGCTTGTCCAGTAGCGGGAGGGTCAGGGGATGAAACAGGGTTTTTTCCCTCCTCGTTTCCTCTTTGTCCTCCATCTTGTCCCATGCAATCTGTACAGTATGGAAGCATGTCTTGTGAGTTCTTAGTAAAGTTCTGTTTTGAAGAAACTTCTGCTGTGTGTTATTCAACAGAAAGCTAACTCTACAACAAAAGGGAGCCCCATCAAGTCTCCCGTGCAATGCCCTGTGTGTTCATGGAGATCTTGAGCCCCAGAAAGAGCAGTGCAGTTCTAGTGAAGGGAGGAAGCTCACAGAGGTGGAAGCCTCCAGCCCACAGTTCACTTCTGGCCCACGCTGGTCACTGTTCTAACTAACCTGCCATACTTTCTCCTGGCTCCCATACAATGCAGCCTGTCTGTCATTATTGCTTGTCCTACAGTCTCCCATGGGCTGCATTGAAGGAAGTTGGGAGGAAGTGTGGCATGCCAATCAGGAGTGACCCATGGGCCAGGGGTCAATGCAACAGGGTGCTGTTGGAGCAAGGCAGTTGCAGCGCCCTGAGCTGGTGGAGCCGGGTAGCACAGCAAGGGGTCCCTGGTCGTTGGAGCAGTGGCTTGGCACTTTTGCACATTTCCTTGGGCTGTTAGGAGGGCCCTTGGGTAACGTGGCAGCTGGTCAGGACAGGTGAAGGGGCCTGGGTGGCATGGCAGTGCAGCAGGTTTCCTTGTGCCCAGCAGCAACGAACAAGGGCCCCTGCCTACAGCCACCACTGGTAAGTCTCTGGGCCCCCCTGTGTGTGTGTGTGTCTGCAGCAGATGGATATAGTATAGAGTGACTTGATTAATAAGGCAATTATAATGAAATAATAATTGTCACCTTTATGTGGCCCTGAGCCATTTTAAAATTGCTGATGCAGCCCCTGGCTTACAAGGACAATTAGTTCTATGGTGGCCAATTGGGCTCCCTTTGGTAACGGACTCCATGCAATGGGCTGTAGGAGCAGGAGATTAAAAGTGAAGATTAATTGGCAATTCCCATTTGGCACAGCAAGGTGTTACTGAGTCATGGGTACCATAAACAGTCTTTGCTACATGAGTTCATGGTGTAAGATCCTGGGTATTCGATTAGGGGAGAGAATCCCTTACTTCCTCTGTCATTCTGCTGATATTGCATCTTGCTCTCTTCACCTGCTGTCTAATATGGGGGCACTTTTTATTTTTGTAAAATTTTTGTTTAATTCCCCCGCAAAAAAAAAAAAGAGTCTCTTCTCCCTTTACGCTCTTGCTCTGGGTAAACTCATTGAAACTCAGAGTTTCCAGTATGCTGATGACATACAACTTTCTCTCTCCATTCCCATGCTCTCCACCTCCATACACCCTCCTCATATTGCTGACAGTCTTGTTGAAATATCTGCCTGGATGTCTCGCCGCCAACTCAGGCTTAATATGGCCAAGACCAAACTCATCTTTTCCCCAAAATATTCCCCCTCCTACTTCCCTCTCAATTTCCATTGAGGGAGTCACCATCTAGCCAGGGTCTCGGGTGCATAGCCTGGGATTCATATTGGCCTCCTCTCTTTTAAGCCTCAGATTCAGGCTGTTGCTAAATCCCATCACTTTGCTCTGTATAATATTGCTAAAATCCAGCCCTGCCTTACTGTTGCCACTGTAAAAACCCTAGTGTAGCAGGGACCCACTGGCTGTGGGTTCAGTGCTTGCAGGATCAAGCCCCAAGAAGACAGTTACTTCAGGTAAAATCCATAAACAGTTTATTTCCAGCTCAGAAGTCTCAGGCCAGGCACCAAACCTCTGGCCAGTCTCTTCAATACACATTAGTTCCTTCTAATATAATCCCAGGCCTAGCCAGGTAACAGTCCACTGGCTTGGCTTTCCAACTCACCTAGGCTTTAAGGTCTCCTTCATTCAGGAACTTTCTCCTTGGCAGTCTCTCAGGAGATGTACTCACTTCAAGGGTCAGAAACAGACTGCTTTTTTCTTTCTGGCTGTCTCTGTTATATACTGCAAGCCATGCCCACCAATTTCCTCTTCCTGTTAGTGGCCATCTTAGGTGGTTCTCTTAGAGCATGCGCCATCTTGTGGCCCTCTTAAAGGTATAGCAACCTTATTGTGGCATTACTCTGCCACACCTAGTCCATGCTTTAGTCATCTCTTGCCTTGATTACTGCAGCTTCCTCCTTATTGGCCTCCCTTGCTCTGATCTCGCCCCCTCAACTCCGTTCAACGCTCCGCCGCCAAATTCATCCATCTTGTCTGTCGCTTTGACCACATTCAGCCCCTCCTTACTGCCCTACACTGGCTCCCTCTGTGTGAACGCATTCAGCTCAAGCTCCTGTTCTTCATCTTCAGAGCCTTGCACAGAGCCTTGGGGGACCCCAACTGAAAGGGGGAGGGAGGAGGAGCTCGACTCGGGGAGCGAGACTTTAAAGGAGCGGTCAGAGAGGTAGGAGGAGAACCAGTCAAGGACAGAGCC
>QEPC01002445.1:3118887-3132934 GCA_003113815.1 Sphenodon punctatus
GGGTTTGTCCTCTGCTGGTCCTGCGGGTTTGGAGTCTAGGGGTGCTTCTCGACTCACAGCTCCGCTTGGATGCCCAGGTGGTGGCTGTGGCGAGGGGAGCATTTTGCCAATTACATCTGGTACGACGGCTTCGGCCGTATGTCTCTGACTCTGACCAAGACACCATTATGCATACTTTCATCACCTCAAGACTGGACTACTGCAACACACTCTATGTGGGGCTACCATTATGGGGACGGGCCGCTGTGAGCACATTACACTGGTCTCTGCACTGGCGGTCTATAGTTTTCCAGGCCCAATTCAGGGTGTTGGTCTTGGCCTATAAAGCCCTATACGGCCTGAGCCCCAACTATCTGCGGGATCACCTCACCCTCAGGGTCCTGGATCGGCTCCTGCGGTCGTCCAGGGGCGCCCTCCTCAGGTTCCCCGAGTATGGCGGGTGGTGACGATGAGGAGGGTGTTCTCAGTGGCTGCACCAAGGCTGTGGAACTCCCTCCTGACAGAGGTCCGCTTGGCCCCAGACCTTCCCTCTTTCCGTAGACAATGCAAGACCTGGCTGTTCCACTGAGCTTTAGGTGAGGGAGACGGGTGACTGGGGGGGTGGTGGTGGTATCGGGTAGGGGTGTTGGAGGGTCTTTTACTCTGCCACGGTGTATTTTACTGTACTTTTATATTGTTGTTTATATTGTTTTATTGATGCTGTTTTATATTTTTATGTTTTTATTTTGTTGTGAGCCACCCCGAGCTGCAGCAGCAGGAGGGGTGGTCTAGAAATTTGAGCAAATAACTAAATAAGCCCACTGGGCTTTTTCCATTAACATCACAGTACTCTAGTCTTTCACTCCAAGACCCAGGTGACTTTCATTTGCTGTGGCCCTAAACTATCAGACTGAGGTTATGCCCTTGAAAGGAAGGCTGCACATCCTGTCAGAAGGAGAATTCTTGAGAAGATTAAAAGCCTGGCACTGAATACTATCAAGCCATTGAAAATCGAGCTAAATAAATACAATTACAGAATAGCATGGGGATAGGAAGCCTCTGAAGTTAAGATTTAAATAGCCCCTTTCCTTTTGAATAATATTTTTAAAACATCCGTGTAGCACAAGGGCATGGGTGGGGGATGGTGAAGAGACAGTGAAGGTCAGATGAATCTCATTCAGAAGGAAATGCAGCATCGTAACAGATGCAGTGTAACAGCAGTGAAAGCCAATTGCAGTGTCCAGGAACAGCAACTTTTATTGGTCTCTCAGAGAAGCCCATGAACCATCTGTAGGTGTGTTGCAATGAGTTGGGGGCCAACTGGTATACAGCGGCACTCTTTTGTAGCAATTCTGTGAGGTGCTGAGCACTCACAACTCTATTTTGATTTTTAAAAAGGAAGCACAGAATTGAGAATGCAAATCTGGTAGCTGAGTTGATGTTTGTTGGAGCTCTCTGGAGATTCTTGTTTAAGGAGTGTTTGGACTGTGCAGAGTATTCTTTCTGTTACATCCTGTAATTAGGAGAGAGCAATGACTCTGTGCAACAAAACTTCTTTATTATGGAATGTTCTTACAGACAACAGGGATTGTTCTCTAAATAGCATGTTTGGAAAGGAAAACTCAGATATGATCCAGGGAATGCATTATTGTCTATTAAACATTTATACAGCAGCATAGGGTTATGTAGGCTTTCACAAATGTAGAGGAGAACTGTTCCTTCTCCTGACTAGCTTTAAATAAGTCTGGAGAAACTAAAATGCTGGTTGGGGAGCATCTCTATCTATGTCTACTTCACAAAGGAGATATATCTGGTACAACCTCCATTTACTTAGCCTGTTTTTTTGCAGCTTGAGCTAAAGACCTCTGGAAGTTCCTGGATCAGCCCCTTGAGTTTGTCAAGAAGGTAGCTATCACAAATGTGTACGACAACAGATCAGGAAAGGTGGGGGAAGGGATGGGGAGAGAAACAGAGAAGGGAAATCTCGCTTACCCAGATAGGAAGAGCTCTTGGGGCAGGGCCAGCGTAGCAGGAAGTGTAAAGCTGAGGCTGGAAGAAGGCAAAGGGAGCAATAAGGCAAGGGGCTGCAATATGTTAGGGCAGATGTTCCCAGACCATGGTCATGGTCTACAGCTGGTCTATGGAATGAGAAATGCCTACATCAAAGTAAGCTTTAGTCCTGTGGTTCTCTGGAGGATGCCCACTTAGTGCTGCTGTAGCTAGCCAGCCATGTGCCCTTCCATACCCATCTCATGGGCCACCACACACCTGCCAAAGAAATTCTGCATCTTGACAGTGGTCCTTTGGCTTAGGGAATGGGCAGGGTCTTGAGAGACTTGGAAGTGCTTAAAGCTGATGTGGTAAGAAATGAGAAGTCCGCCTGATACAAACTGGAGTCAAGCCTTGGGATCTGGATTAGATTAGGAGTGGGGTGTTGAACTCAGCGATTTCACTCCAGGCCAATCTCTGTTTTCAGAGTAACTCCCCTCTCCGGCTCTAGGGTGAAGCCAACGTCCAAGTCAGTGTTGGCGGGGGCCTGAAGTATGCCAAAGGCATGAGGGTGAGTAGGGAACATGATTGCAATCAAGTCAAGTTTGGAGATCAGAAGCCAGAAAACCAAAGCGAAGGGAGGAGCCAGGTATTCAGACTAGGGGATCAGAGGAGGGTGCAGGAGAAATGGACCAAGACCAAGGAAAGGATCAGGGCTGGAAGACAGCTGAGGCAGGGTTGAGAACAGGAGAGAGGCAGGTGTTAGGTACAGTAGGGTTCAGCGAAACCAAAAGAGTAGCCAGTGTTGCTTACACCGTTTCCTGTGCTGCCTTTACATGACCATACTTCCCAACAGTCTTGCATTTGGTAGGAACACCTTGCGATTTCACACAAATCCTGTCATTTTGCCAAATGCAGGCAATATTCCATGTCTGTATGCAGACACTGCCAGAACTTGTGCAGGGTGCACATGAAAGCCTCAGCAGAGTGCCTGTGCATGGGTGCGGCTGAGGCCTGCGTGCAACTAGACTGCTACTGCTTTGGGCCTTCGTCCTGGGTTCAAATCCAGAAGAGCCTTACATCTCCATTAGATAGGAGGGAAATTAGTGATACTCCATGCCTGAATGTAATTGGCCAGTGCCTACAGTTTGCATTGATCAGTGTGTAAAGACCACCTACTTGAATAACCCCATCTACTTGCTGACCCCTGCTCCTGTGAACATAAAATCCTGCTTTCTCTCTCCCAATAACTCTTTCATACCTCTAAAGCTGCCCCGAGCTGCTTGCAGGAGGGGTGGGATATAAATATATTAAATAAATGAATAAACGTTTTGAGCTCAAAAGAGGGACAAGCTCCATCCCTTTGGCCAATTAGTTCTGTCCCCCTGGGAATAAGCTCAGCTCCCTTGCACACTTATATGTGCACATACACTTTTCCCAACATTCCAAGTGTATAAAGAGGACAGAAGCTCTTCTGCTTATAATTCCACTTAGTTTCTTTTCATGCCATCATCTCTCCTCATTGTCCTCTCAAGTGCTTTCCCTGAAAGGCAAGCAAAAAAGAGGTGCCTGAGGCTTGAATTCGTCATTTTGTGTGTGTGTGTGTGTGTGTGTCTCTCTCTCTCTCTCTCTTCTGAAAGAAGGACTTGGAGCCTCTGAAAGAGAGATAATGGGATTCAGCACCCAAAGAAGGACTATTAGGAGGTACGCTCTTTCCCTGCCTTCATATGCCCAGGGGGCAGTTGGTCTGCATTTGTGGTGGTTAAAATCTTGTTGCTTTTTTTGGTTTTATTTAAGCTAACTTGTGTTTATTTCAGAAAGAGGTTTCATTTCCTGGTTTTATATATGTAATTGCTGGCTGCTGCGATGGGGTTTTGTAGGCACTACGAGGGCTGTCAGGCTTAGTCAGTGTGGCCAACCCCCAAAATTATGAGACAAGTTTAAAAACATGAGGTTTATAATAATGACAATGAAATTATTATTTTTTTTGGGGGGGGATGTTGGTTTTTAGCCTCTACAGTTAAAGAACATCCCATAAAATTAACTGGCAGCTGAATTAAAAAAAAACCCTCTTTCACCCAATGTGTAGTTAACCTGTGGAACCTTATTGCCAGAGGATGTTGTGAAAGCCAATAATATAAGTGGATGCAAAAAAGGATTGGATAAGTTCTTAGAGGAGAGTTCCATAAATGGCTGTTAGTCATACTGATCATGGGCTGAGATCTCTGACTGTTGGGGATTGGGAGTGAATAACAGGAAATGGTTCACTCCATTCCAGGGGTGTAGCTATAAAAAGTGCAGCAGGTGTACAAGTCTGGGGGCCCACATGCACGTAAAGTACAAATACACACTGGAGTGGAATGTCCCAGCTAAGGACTCATTCCAACTTCTGCACCAGAGCTCATTGGGTGTTTTCAGACAGATGGGCTGCCTCACTGCTGGCCGTGCCAGTCTGTTTCACTCCCAGGTGACCTGTCCGTTGAAAGGCGGCTCTGCCAGATGTGAAGGTGGAGCGAGCTGTGCCTGCTCTGGGACAGCCCCACCGGCGGCACTCTGGAACATCCGAGAGCACCAGCGGCGGAGCGGGCTGTCAAACCTGAGGCACCAGCCCAAAGTGAAGTATCTGTCCACCTGATGTATGGACCCATACTACTGAATATCAGTAGGGATTGTGACCCCATCCACAGATGGTGCAACACCATTTGGGGTTCCGACTCACGGTTTGGGAATCTCTGCCTTAGGAGACGTGTCTGTGTCACACAGGCAGTCTCTCTCAGAGCCAGGAATTAAACACAGGTCTCCTGGGTCTCATTCCAACATCTTAAAACCACCAGACTGTGTCCCCTCTCACATGACTCTGTTTCATGGAATTTGGAAAGCAAATACTTTTCCATGCCCCAAAATGCAATTAGAATACCCAGGAAGTTATACATTTCTCACCAACCGCAGTCCTTTGCCCAGCTATCAGAGTAGTTAAAAAATTTAGCTGAATGCAGCGATTCATATCACAGCGTATGTGAGAAATTGCACACTGGAGACACCCATTCACACAGGGGGAGCAAATTCAAGAGCAAGCTGTCAGGAAAGGAACATTCTGTCACCAGCTTTTGCTTTCTGATGTAGATGCCAGCAAGGCACAGGAGCCAAACTCTTGGCCCATCTTCTCTGCCAGTCCAAGGCCATTGCTGAGCCGTTTGGCAGAGTAACCGATTGTACATCCACAGGACTTGGGATACAGAGAGAGACTGCAGTCACTGGTGCTACTGTGGGAGCCTTGGTGAATGTAGTTTCCCCTGGGCAAGAAGGTACTGTAACTGTAAGAACAGTGTCTGTGTCAGGCTGCTCTCGGCTACCACAAAAATGCAGCTTGAAACCCCCCTCTCTGGAGTTTCTCTTAGGTGCTCTGTAACATCTGTTGCAACACGTGGTAACCACTTGCAAAGTGGGCTGGTCGGGGGGGCGTGTGTGTTGTTTATGAGCCCAGCATTTAAAATAGAACACCAATATTCCAGAACTCTTGGAACCCTTCCTTCAGGGTCCTTTTATTGTCCAAACTTGGCCACTGTCATCCATACTTCTAGAACCTTCAGTCTAGACTACTGCAGTGTTCTCTATGTGGGGCTGCCGTTGATGACTCTTCAGAAGCTGCAGCTGGTGCAGAACATGGCTTCTGTTGGGGATAGGTCACTGGGAGCACATTACACCAATGCTCCAGAGTCTGCACTGGTGACTATCAGTAGTTTCTTGGGCACAATTCAAAGTGCTGGTTTTGACCTGAAAGTCCTAAACAGCCTGGGCCCTGCATATCTGAACGACTGCCTCCTCCCCCATGTCCAATTGTGGCCTCGGAGGTCATTTGGGAATGCCCTCTTGTATGTATCATCCGTCCATCCAGTTTATATATCAGGGGTGCACCAGGAAGGTAACTGCCCCACAATTATGGAACTCCCTCCCCCCTCCTTGTGTTCCAGAGACAAGGCAAGACTTTTTTTTATCTGGCCAGACATTTGGCAGGTGGGAATAGAGTTTGGGGCCAGGTTTTGGAGAAGGGATTAAAACTGGTTTTATTTGTGTATTTATTGTTTGGCTTTATGTGCTGTAACTAGCCCTGAGCCCTTGGGATATGGTGGGATAATATAAATAAATAAAATTTAATTTTAATAGAAAAAATAACCAAACACAGAAGGCAAAAGAACTGCTGCTTCAAAGAGGGCTCTTGGACCCAATGGACTTTTGTGACTCACCTGGCCTGCTCCAATGGAGAGCGTCAGCAACCCTACAGTATCCCTGCAGGACTGACTTGGCCAGGGTTATATAGGCCATGCTGTGCCATGCTGTTGGGGTTAACCCTATGTGTGTTTCTCCCTGTCCCCAAGAGAATCAGGCCTGATGTGGACAGAGCCACTTTAAGGTGTGAAAGGAGCATTTACATCTCATGGCATTCTAAGTGTTTCATCTCTGAAGTTTTGAGTAGCAAGGTTGCCCCACCCTTTCCAAAGCTCTAACACTTGAACTATAAGAAGCAACAGCTGGCTGTTCTTCACCCATAAGAGAAGGAATTTGGATGTTGCTCAATTGTTAAATAGCTGTTGGGACAGATACTGCAGCATTAGCAGTGTCTCTGGCTAGCATAGCTATCTCTTAGGCTGTGTTCTCACCTGCGGCAGTGGTGGCGGCAGCGGGAGGGAAGACATGGCAGTGCAGAGGAGTCAGCCAATGGGGAAAGAGCCGGTGCAAACGGGGATCTGCCGTGGCTTCTCGCGCGCATGTCAGGGCAGGATTTTGCCGCCACCGCCGCAGGTGAGAACACAGCCATAGTTCCTCACCTTGCAGAACAGAGGTTTGGTTAGAAGGGGAAAGGATGAAGAATGTTGGAAGCAGAGTCGGAGGAGGTTTAAGATTCAAAAGGTGTTATCAAACGAGATGATAGCCTGCTGGAGTCCATGTTCGGTCCTTGCAGCCATCACGCAGCCTCCAATCATGTTTAGAACATCCAGCCTATTAAATGGACAGTCCTCTGCCTGTATTTTATGTGCTGGTCGCAGCTTTCACTAGTGGCGCTAGTGATCTCCGTCCCCATTGCCACCTCTCGGCTAAGAGGTGTGCTAGAGATCTCCCCACCCCCAGCAGTCTTCCTCCCAACCTCTCAGCTGGCCGGACATGCTAGGCAGGACTCTTTCTACTGGTGGACCTCATGTCGGTGAGGCTGTGGATGAACCTAATTGATGAGACACAGACACATGGGCACCCATTAGCCCCGATTGGCCCACATGGTGGGTCCGCAGTGTCCCTGGACTCTGCCCTGAGTGGTGCTCTGTGGCGACCGCGTGGAGACCAGGTGGCAGATGCCTACTAGATGGGCATGTGGGAACACACCTGGTGAAGGCTAATGCAGGCTATTATCGTCTTGTTTGATTCCTCTCAGACTCTCCTGCACTCAAGCATAGGAAACGAAACATTCCCCAAGACTAGAGGAGATCTGTGGCTGGAGTCTCTCTTTCTCACACACTTATGCCTTAGTGGGAACAGTGCCCAAATTAAAAAGACAGGGGGAAACCTCTCTGTTTCCCCCTAAATTTCTCACCCTGTAATTTTTACACCCACGCCAGAATCTCAAAATGGAACCCTGTCAGAACCTAGGTTTTGACTAAAAAACCCAGGCCAAACAGCTGAATTGGTTCATGGGACTGGATTGGCTTTCTGCTTCCAATTGAAACTTGAAACTAGGTGGTTTTAATATGGTTTCAGTACCGTGTCCTAGCAGGGGTCGAGGTACCAGTGCCAAGACAAGCAAGGTGCTGTAGTGGTGATGGAGAGAGGAAAAAGTCAAAGAGAGAGGGACCAGGCCAACAAAAATGCTGATGACTGATATTTCTTTTGTCACTTAAGAGTTTGCCAGTGGCAACCAGAGAAAGGCAGCAAGGGGCAAATGATGCAGCTAGTAACTCTGCCTGGGGAAAGAAAAACAAAACAGTGTGGTGGCTTAAGCCTGGGGTCACAGAAGAGGACTGTAAACAATCCCAGAGCAAATAAAATTGGTGTGAACTGAGTTAAGAGGTACAGAGGATGCCATTATGTGTTGAGCAGGGCAGTCTGATTAATAAACTTCGCTGAGATTTTTTTGTTTTGTTTTTTGGTCTTGGCCAAAAAGTCCAGTCCAGCAAATTGCTACTCATGTTGGAGGGGGAGAGAGTGTTTTTAAACCAGATGCATCCATGCATGGCCACTCACCGTCCACACATCCAACTGCTCATGTGATGTTGGTCTGTGGGGAGGTGTGCTCTCATGACCCATGGAGCAGCCACTCCTGGCCCCACCTAGAGAACTCCTGAAAAATCCGGAGTGCCCCATGTGGGCTAGGGTGGCCCCCTCTGTGGATGGGGCAGCCATGCTGGGAGATGCTCATTTGAAGTGCTCCTCACATACATTGCGTGCGTGGGCACCCCATAGCCGTGCCACCCAGTGGCCACGGATGCCCCTTCATACGGCGCTCGTTTAACACTCAAAGAAAGCGCATGGCAAACGGTTTCTCCAAGAAGGCACTTTAAAAATAAGCATCAAGGGAGAGGGGAAGGAGAAACATCTGCACAGCATGTGGCAGACCACCAGTACTGCAACAGGGAAGTGGTGAGATGGGTNCATCCAACTGCTCATGTGATGTTGGTCTGTGGGGAGGTGTGCTCTCATGACCCATGGAGCAGCCACTCCTGGCCCCACCTAGAGAACTCCTGAAAAATCCGGAGTGCCCCATGTGGGCTAGGGTGGCCCCCTCTGTGGATGGGGCAGCCATGCTGGGAGATGCTCATTTGAAGTGCTCCTCACATACATTGCGTGCGTGGGCACCCCATAGCCGTGCCACCCAGTGGCCACGGATGCCCCTTCATACGGCGCTCGTTTAACACTCAAAGAAAGCGCATGGCAAACGGTTTCTCCAAGAAGGCACTTTAAAAATAAGCATCAAGGGAGAGGGGAAGGAGAAACATCTGCACAGCATGTGGCAGACCACCAGTACTGCAACAGGGAAGTGGTGAGATGGGTCCAAATCAAAGCCCCATGTATAAGGTTGCCACTTCTAGGTTTTGACCCAGAGTAACAGTAACCTGGAGAAATTGCAGCTTCAGGGGGCAGCCATATCAGAAAGAGGGTGGGCCACAGGGACTTTCCTGCCCCTTTTCTGATATACCTCCACTCTTACGGAGTCATGACACACCGCAAGGAGCAGGGGTAATCAGAAAGGAGTGTGACAGTCCTTTAGCCCTGTCCTCTTTCTGACACGGTTCTGTCCCCTATGGAACATTGCAGGATCACAATGCCCTATATGGGGAGGGGCATGTTGGAAAGGGACATGACAGACCCTTTGCCCTTCCTCCACAAATGTGACTTTGCTCGCACTGCACCTGGGTGAAAGCCTGGAGGCTGCCCATATATAGGGATTGCCACCCAGACAGTTTTTACCTGGACAGCAGAGTCTGGGAATTGGGAGTCTTTTGTCCTGTGTCTGAGTTGACTATGGATATTTTCAAATGTGACGGTACCACGGGTGACCACACTTTGACACGTGTGGCCACCTGCAGTACCGTCACATCTGATCCAGCATGCCAGATGTTTCCCCAGGCTGTGGCAGTTTTTTAGTTCGGGGTGTTACTCAGGCCCGTTGCCGAGTAACAGTGCGGGCTAAGTGCTGCTGCGGCCCGGGGAAGCCATCCCTGGACCAGGGTAGAGCGGGCCGTCACGTATTGTGGCCTGCTGTACATGACTCTGGGCTGGAGCTGTTCAGGTGGATCAATTCAGTTCCATAAGACTTTTCTTTATTTTCTGGATAAAAGCCCCTCAAAGTGCTTTGCAATTATTCTGATCAAAAAACTCTTCTGGTAAAATTCAGTTTCTCTCTGGTAGCATGGAAACCATTATTTCCATAATAAATTCAGCAAGGAGCTGCAGTGCTGGGACAGCTTCCATGTGTTCTGAGAAGAAGCTCCACAGATGGAAAGCTTTCCGAATGTGGATGGCTGTGCCATTGGTACTGCCTCTGTTAGAATTTTTCTTCAAGCTAGATGGGGTGGGCTGTGGAACGTGAATAAGCTATCATTAACAATGGCAATGGTACACTTCATCTTAACAGGAGAGAGTGCTGGCAAGGCAGGGCTATTTAAGAAGGGCTGTGCAGTTGGCTGGAGAGTGTAGCTTAGTGGTCTGTGCTTCTTAGTCAGACTTGCTGGAACCAGAGGGTTGAATCTTGGCAAGATTCTTCAGCCTTCTGAAAGTAGTTTATTGACCCATAGCTGGTGTAAATCCATTTACTGAGCCATGCCATCTGGGGATCTGACCCACTGAGATCAGTTCTGTTTTGAGATGAATCCTGAAAAGCTGAATTTTTGCCTGCTCTGTATGAATGTTCCCTCTGTATGTTCTTTCTAAAAAGCAGGGATTTGTCCTGATGACATTGCTCAAAATGTCTCTTCTTTTCCACTGGAAAAGAAGAAATTATCAGAGGATACTTTTTGTACTTCATCCCAGAGTATTATTTCAGGATAGAAGCTACACTGCTGCTGTAGGTATCTACTTAATGGGCATCCAAGGAAATACCAGTATGTTTCGTTGTCAGGTACCTGAATCAGCTATAGCCAACCATGTCCTGAAATGTCATCAAGGCTAAGGGCGCTTTTAAACGATCCCACTCACAAGCGAGATCGTTCATTATGCTGCATCTCCCCCCAGCCATCCTCTCTACGCCGTGTCTGATGTTCAGAAGAGCATCAGACACGGCGTAGAGAGTATGTGCGTATTCGTGTCCTTCTGCGCATGCGCAATCTGCCAGGGAACCCAGAAGTGCGGGTTAAAGCCGGCACATCGGCGATCCGCCTTGAAGGGGGCAGGATCGCTGGGCCGGCTTGACGCGGGGGAGACTCGGCTGTACTCTGCGTTGGGCATTTAAACGGACGGTTTCAATGGCAGCTGTTAAAGGGCTCAGCCGCCATTTCCGTCTCGTTTAAAAGCGCCCTAAGATGTCCAAGTTTAACAAGCTGTAGGGCGAGGCAGAGTCATGGTTGGGAGATGCATTGTTCAAACAACCACCTCTTATAGTCTTGAATGGACAATGAGGCCTCCGCCTATGAGAAACCATGGGGAGGGGTGTCGTATTATGGTCAGAGGGAAGGTGAAATGTTGTCAGGACTGTGCACTGGACAACTTCAAGATGGCTACAGGGTCAAGCTCAGACACAGTCACGCATACCTGGCTGGGTTTGAGACTGGTAGGTCCTGAAAGCATATAGCAAGGACTAAATTGGCAGTGCTGAATTTAGGGACCGGGGCTATGACTGGCTGTTCTCTTTCGGGCTCTTGTTTGTGCTTGTAAATTACAGGGAATTAACATGAACCTTTTCCCTCTTTTTTTTTGGGGGTGGGTGGGAGGGTTTTGAAACGTAATACAAGCTCTACAGGCTAGACGTGGGTGTGTGGATGATGCAGATAGAGAAAGAGAGATGAGGATCTAGAGCTGTCCCATGGAACCATCCTCTGTCCTCAAGGGCATGCCCTTATCTCCCTTCCCTTTTCCTGAGTGGGCCCCTTCTGTGCTTGAGGGTAGCCTAGATCCCAGGGACTCAAATAAAAATCAGCCACTGGCTCTATTTGGCCCATAGGCTGGAGGTTCCCCACCCCCCACATTAGTTTTCTAGCCATCTCATGGGAAAAGAATGGTAGAGACAAAGTTGTGAACTCCCGAGTTTTTGGTCCTTCAATTACCAGAATGGCCAAGGCATATTGCAAGAGGAAATTATATAGCGAGGGACTTCTGGATTTCCTGCTAAAGCAAATAGTGCCCCCTGCCTTTTGTGTTTGCATGACAAGAAAGCCAGTGACAACTGTCTGCCACTGTCGTTTCTGGCCTGCACCACTGCAAAAACCCAAAGGTTGGGATTAGAGATGAACCGGTATAGAGGGGCCAGATGAACCAAATGCATAAGATCTTGAGAGCTATATCATGAGATCTTTCATTGTGCCATGGAAACAATGGCTTGTAGCCAAATTAATATTCTGAGTACTAATGACCTTAAGTGAGATTTACCCAATGCTGATAATGTCACTGCTAGTACTATTTGCATGCCACCACAGAAACAAAGACAGAAAGTTCCATGGCTTCATAATTTCAGCCAGACAGTTCATTTAAACTGCAGCTCCTGCATCAGATAGAATTCCCACTAAGGAATGCAGTAAGGCCCGGAGGACAAACTTGCGGCTGCAATTTGTGTTAATTGAGTGTCTGAAAGACAAATATTTGGCAGTTTCAGAAACTGCCACCCTTTTTACCCCCTAGGAAGTCGGTGCTGACCTCATGAACTCAAATGCATTTTTTCCCTCTCTCTCCCATATAAGAAGGAATTAAGCAATTAGGCTGAGTGTGTCCCCTTGATAACCTTTGATCCCATACACTAATTACAGCCAAATTTAGTAGAGGAGCAGAAGATACAAAGGGATATAGGGACCCAAAATTTCATAACAATAGGGGCACTTAAAGGGGAGACATAGCATCTTTCACATCTCTCCCCCCCAAATCACATTGACTTACTCGGACTATCATCCCATCTTGGGAGAGGGGGCTTCATTAGCTTCAGTGCTTGCTACGTGGAGCTACTTGTATTTTTATAGTATAGATAGTAATTGGCAAGCAGCCTTCACAACAAGATTATAAAAACCCTGTAGGAGGGCAACTCAGTGCCCAGTAACATAAGTGGAATTTTTTTTTCACCTGAGTTCAGTGGATTTTGTATCTGGTCCCATTGTAGCCTAGTGGATAAAGTGTTGAATTTGGTCCTGGACACCAGTATTCAAATCCTATTTTAGCCATGAACCTGTTGGATGCCCTTGAGGATCTAAGGACAAGAGATAGTGACTCGTCCATCTGTAAAATGGGAATAGTAATTACATACCTCTGAGGGTAAGATAGATATGGATTGTAAAGGCATCTCCAAAGGATGCTGTTAATCCAGGGAAATTAGGGTATCCTAATATAGAGGGTATGAAAAAAGCTGAGAGAGCTCAGGCAGAAATCAGTGCAGAACAGACATAAGAACATAAGAACTGCCATAGTCCATCTAGCCCAGCATCCTGTCTCTGACAGTGGTCAATCACGGTGGCTTGCGAGAAGCACCCAACAAGTCACAACGGGGGATACATTCCCTGTTGTTTCCCCCCAGCTCCCGTCATGTTCCCTGATCCTGTCTGGCTAATAGCCGCTAATGGACCTATCTTCCAGAAACTTGTCCAAACCTCTTTTAAACTCAGCTATAGTACTGGCCCTTACCACAATTATAAATGATTTCAAAATACCTGAAACAGTTACTTATAATGAACAGACTAAGAATAAGAATAAAAATAATACATGTAAGTGTCTATATGCAAATGTTAGAAGTCTAAAAAGTTAGATGGGAGAATTTAGAGTGTGTGGCACTAAATGAAGGTCTAGACATAATAGGCATCTCAGAGACCTGGTGGAATTAAGATAACCAATGGGACACTGGTTCTTTTAACATAAGATGCCCCCCCCTACCTATGTGGGTGACTGGGTGGGCATGGGGGGTGTCCATGTGACCGCTGGTGAGGGTAGGTGGGGGGCATGCGCGCTCCTGCGCTCCACCCATATTTACCAATCCCCCACACGTGGAGGTATTGGACAAAACGGAGATACCTCAGTGTGTGGAGATCGGTGGAGATGGGTATGCATCTGCAGGGCCGGCCCCAGGGTTTGTGAGGCCATGTGCAAAGTCTTGGTGTGGGGCCTAATTTGCATAATTAGGCCCCACCTGATTATGCAAATGTGTAAATTTACATAACATTTACTCCCTCTGGACAGGAAAGGATTCCCATTCTCCACCCCTCC
This sequence comes from Sphenodon punctatus, assembly GCA_003113815.1. Lineage (NCBI taxonomy): Eukaryota > Metazoa > Chordata > Lepidosauria > Sphenodontia > Sphenodontidae > Sphenodon > Sphenodon punctatus. Next base: position 3,132,736 of record QEPC01002445.1, read on the forward strand.
AAGCAACCATGGAGAAGCATGGCCTCCCCATGCTTCTCCCCCCGACTCCTCTGGTTTGACATCCCTTGGCTGCCTTACCTGGTGCTCAGCCAAGTGGCCATAAACAAGCATGGCCTCCCAATGCTTCCCCACCTCCTCAGCCGAGCGTCTACCACCACTCCCCAGGAGTGGTTCCACTGCAGGGGCAGCCGGGCGGGCA
>QEPC01002445.1:3153484-3164704 GCA_003113815.1 Sphenodon punctatus
TGAATGATTCCATTTCTTCCTGGACGGAAGAATTCAGTGCGTGGTACTCAGGGATTATTTTTCATTTCCACGAGACCTCTCATGTGGAGTCCTGCAAGGTTCCATCTTGTCCCCTCTCCTGTCCAACATGTACATGCAGCCACTGGGCGAGGTCGTGAGGTGGTTTGGTGTTTGGTGTTATCAATATGCTGATGACACCCAACTTTACTTCTCTTTTTCATCTGACCCAGAGCCGGAAGTCTCGGTGCTTACCTGGTGTTTGACAGCTGTGGGAGACTGGATGAGGGCGAGCCGACTGAGACTGAATCCTAACAAGAAGGAGATGATGCTGGTGGAGAAGGTGGAGGGGTTTGTGTCCCCTATCATTGATGGGGTTCAACCCCCACTGGTTCTCCAGGTTCGTAGTCTGGAAGTGCTTCTCAATTCCTGATTCCGCCTGGATGTCCAGGTGGAGGCTGTGGCGAGGAGTGCATTCAGCCAGCTACATCTGGTGCGGCGGCTTCAGCTGTATGTCTCAAATTCTGACCTGGCCACCAGCATCCATGCCTTCATCACCTCAAGACTGGACTATTGTGACGCGCTCTACATGAGGCTACCCATGGTGACGGTTCGGAGACTGCAGCTAGTGCAAAATGCGGCAGCCCATCTCTATAGTAAGATGGGCCGCCACACATGACACAGGTGCTCTGTTCTCTGCATTGGTTGCCTGTAGTCTTCCAGGCCCGATTCAAGGTGTTGGTGCTTACCTATAAAACCCTATACAGCCTAGGCCTGGCCTATCTGTGGGTACCCTGGGTCTCCTGGGGGCGATTATGGGGAGAGCGTTCTCAGTGGCCATGTTGAGGCTGTGGAACTCCCTCCCGGCAGAAACCTGGGTGGCTCTGAGCCTCCCCTCCTTTTGGAAGCAATGCAAGACCTGGCTGTTCCGCCAGGCTTCTGGGGAGGGAGATGGAGAGGGGTGGGGGGATTACGGTAGGGTGGGTTGCAGGGTATTTCTTTTGGCAGCCGCCATTATATTTTGTTTTAGGATATATTTATTTTAGATGTGTTTTTTTACTATTGTATTTTATTGTGTTTTTATTATTGTTACCTGCCCCGGGCTGCTTTGGCAGGAGGGGTACAAATTTATTTAAATAAATATTGTTTTGGATTCCAAAGATTGTTCTTGGATGCTGCACTCAGCCGGCTCTTGAATTAAACTGGATACCATTTGAAAGCCTGGGCTTATGGGTGATAAAGAAAAGCCTTAAAAACAGTGGTCTTTCCTGTCTCCTGTCATCCCACTACCAAGAACTCTTTTTACACCCAAGGAATTTCAGGAGGAACTGTTTGGACATCCTTTCTCCAGCAGCTGTTTTCACTCTGTATTTTAATGAGTGGGCTGACCTAAAACTGTGGGGGAAGGGTTTCCCCTTCTGGCACCCCTTACGTACAGGACTTGTGTGTCATGCTTTTTGCCTGTGTTAAAAAAGTAAATGCCTCTAGCTGGATAGTTCAGAAAAAAAAAGACTGCAACATGTTCTCTGCTGGTTGAGTTCTTCATTATAATCTTCTTTTTTTATTTCACCCTGATGTGTATTTGACTTTGTGAAGTAAGTATTTAAAGCCTTTGCAGTCTTTTCGATTCTCCAGCATAAATAACTTTTGAAGCCTCTCCTGGTTTTGGAGGTAGATTTTATTGGAAGTGCCTTGTTTTCTGCTTAGCTGTGGATGATATTTCTGCACTGTTTGTTCTTAAATTCCTACCCACCTTTTGTGAAGTTCCTTGAGACCACTGTCTGGAAGAATAAATGCAGACTGTTATTGCCTATTGTGCAGAGTGTACAGTTAACCATGTTGATTTATTTGTACTGTATAAACTACATGTGGTTATTAAGCATTTAAAACCTTATTTACAAAGTGAGTAGATTTTAGTCACTGGCTCTAGATTCTCTTCAGTTATTTCTGATTATGCCAAATGAGAGAGAGAGAGTGTGTGTGTGCGCGTGCGCGTGCTTATTCAGTTGGGTTGTCTTGTTTGTGCTGAAAACAACTGCTTTCTGGTTTCCCCTCCAGAGTCACAGCAATTGGAAAATTTCCTCTTTCTTTGTGCACTGTCTAAAGCTGAACAGAACTGAGAAAATTGTTGGAAGAAGCGCTCTCTTTTTGCTGCTTTTCCTTCGGCACTAGATTACATTAGCTAAGCTCAGCAAATAGTAGAATTCCCCCTAGAATAGTGGGAAGCAGTCCAGAAACTCTAAAGTTACATTTTGCTGGAGGATTCTTGTAGCAGAGATTTTTTTTAAAAATTGTCTGCTGAAATACCTTCAGTTTAATCTCCATTCCTGATTGATGTAGCTCTCTGAAAGCCAGCCTTGTCTGTTAAATTTCTAAGTGAAATAAACCTCTCCATATCAGCACTATAAGAGAGCCCCTTTCTCTGAATTACTGCAAGTGGAAGTTAATCATTTGCAGCAGAAGGGCACATATTTTGTGTGTATGTTTCTACTCTGAAACACTGCCGTTTACATACTCTTAGACAGCAGTATTTGCCTTTGAGAATTATTGTACAATGAAGGAGGAAAGCAAGTGGAGTTCAATTTGTAGCCATTTAAAAAATTGTTGTTTTTCAAGTGTTGAAAAGTACTGAAGTTACTCTCCTAGGTGGAGCTGGCATGGAGCACTGCATCCAGCCAACCCTGACTTGTGTATCCAGACGTGATACGAAACCTCATCTCCATGGCTGGATGAAGTTTGATGCAGCCAGGCTAGGGGCTGTTGCTATCCATCAGCTGCTTGGTGTCAAAACTCCCCCAGCATAAAACAGGTGATGGACAGCAGCAGAAACACCCCCTCCTTCCTACCTGCAGAAACACCAGCCTCAGTCTTTCCTGACGGGGCTGAGGCTGCTGTGGATGAGCAAGGAGAGTGGCTCTGCCTGCTACTGCTACTCATTGTTTTGGCTGTTGGAGCAGGGGTCCTGGCAGGACAGTTCCTCTGAATAACCCCCATGCATCCAGGGTCTATGGGCGGGATTTACTGGACAAGCTTGAGCCCTGGCACCTCTTACTTTACAAATTAAGTACTGCTCTCTCCTGGTGTAGGTGAGGTAGAAGATGACTGTCATTCATACGTGTGGCCCTCCTCTCCCTGCCCCAGAGGTGGTCATGGTGCCACCGGAGGCCAAAGCTTGGTGCGCTATAGCTAGTTCTGCAGATCACCTGCTATGGCCTTGAGGATTCCTTTGGAACCCTAGTAAAAACTTTCTTTAGAAAGCATCCTTCATCTCCCTATAAAAACATACTTTCTGTAGGTTTTTTTTAAGACTAGGCATTAATCAAAATGGAATCTTGAGTTTCTTAAAGGTGAACTTTAATGGGGACCTCGGCCTGAGGTAAGCACACATTTTATGTGCCAAGCTGATCAGGCTGATGGATAGTTAGTGCATAAATAAGTGTTAACTTACCATTATAAATTATTTTTAGGCACCATTAAAATTTGCTGTCTCCATCTGGAATGGATTCATTAAAGACTCCGTAAATCCCAGGAGGCATCACTCCAGGATGCTTTACAATTCAAGAAACCCCATAGAGACACTGATTTGTTTGGTGTCTGACTCCCAAGAATTATGCATTCCAGGCTGTTGGGAATCTTTCATGAATCTAGAAGGAGACTTGAAGAGGCCTCTGAAGCCTATTTCTGTACCTTCCTAATATAGTGGGCATTTTCAGTGATCCAGACTCTATCTTCAATTCTAACGTCACTTTTACAGGACATCATTAACATTTCTTTGGATGCTTATGTTACGTATTTGCTGCATGCACAACAAAAAGCAATATGAGAGCATGGCTCGGGTATAACTGGGTCCATCCAAACTGATCTGCCTGGATCCTGGTCACTTCTAAACTCTCCATGTCACTTCTAAACAGGGAATCTAAGAAGCTCACAACTGCTAGGGAACACTATCCCACTTGTGTACACTACAGCTTAGTCCTTTCCTAGGCTCTTTGCCTGCAGTCCTCAAGTCGCCTTCCTTTGGCACTGTACCAGGGTATGTGGTAGCGCTGGTAAAGGACAAGCAGGTGATGAAAACAAAAGAGGATCACACCACTAGTGTGTGCTAAAAGGTGCAGGTGCTACTGAAATAAAGGACCGCACCCATGGCCTATTGGGTGTGACCAACCTGATGACAGATGGGTGTATAAGAGGAAAGCCTTAGTCTAATTGCGGGAATGCTGGTGGAAGGAGCTGCTGGTGAGCTCTACACAGAGGCAGGAGTTGAAGCCCTGCCAGATGTTGCAGTTCCCTGCTGGAAGCCCAAGGATTGGGTCCCTCCAGGCCTTCTGCTCAAGGGGACTGGAGGAGCAGCAATGGAGACACCGCTCAGGAGGATGCTGTTTGCCCATAAGGACTCTCAGGTGGGAGTTGACTGTGCTTAAACCCTAATGGGCTTTCCCCAAAGGACTACTTGCAAGGCACCCACACAGTAGGATTTACTATACAAGACTCTTGGTGGCTTGGGCTGGGGGAGAGGTGGAGGCCAGATCTTCAAGCACCAGACATACATTTTATAAAGAGACTTGATTGGGAGCAACTATAAAAGACCCATGGCAGTGTGACTTTGGCGTGGCGTGGCTTATGAGCTAGATTCCCCATAACCTTTATCCGGTCAGAGAGGTGAAAAAAATAACATTCTTGGTTTTGTGAGGTAACTTGTTACCCCAGGAAGATTTTGTGGTGTTTACAAATGAATCTGTGACAACACAAGTCAGTATGTGTCATAGTAAACACTGTATACCACCACATGCCCTGCTACCAGGGAGAGCAGGGCTGGCACATACTACCACCCTGCTTCCCACCCTGAGGCCTGATGAAAGCAGGGAATGTGGGGTGAGATAGATACTTCCTGTGAAGGGTTGCTCCAGGCTTGGATTTGCTACTGGGTCTGCAATTTAGCTGGGGTGAGGAAATGAAAGTTAGCAGTGCTAAACTAATGAAAAACTTAGCTGGGGTAATTTTGTACCCCAAGGTACAGTTACTCCAATGGGAAAATCCAATTGTTTTCTAGGGAACAGTTAATGGTACCTCATTTTCTTTTGACGGTATCATGTACCAGGTTGCCAGTGACAATGTCCTTAAAGGGCAAAGTGATAGAGCTGCTATATTTTGAGTTTTTGCAAGAAACGTGCACTCGGGGTAGGCAGTTACCTTTACAATCTAGGTAACGGTTAAGAGTGTCCTAATGGCCCTCCAAGTCAGAGTGCCCTGCTCTGCTACAGGCACCTTGCCACAGGGGTCATTAGCCACTATGCTGGATTGACACAGAGACAAATGAGAAGAGAATTTAGCCTGTACCATGGCGGACGTTCCACTTGCTGGACTGTTTGGCTTGTGTCTAAAAATTTGCTTGTATGGCTAGATCCGAGCCAGGACTCGATCCAGATACATGCAACTGCACAGGGCCCTATGTGCTGCAATTAGGTTTTCCCTACTGCCTGGAAATCCCGGTAATACCTGGATTCCAGGAAGACCTCCTGGCAAGCACCCCCAATGGGGTCTCAGATGAATGCACAGTGCTTTTGCACATGCTGCATTGTCTGGAGCAATTCCCCCACCCCTACTTCCCTCACAGAACCTGTGGCCGTGGCAAAGAGCACACTGTACAGCTGTTGCTTGGCCTACCCTAGCCTGCCACTTTTTATGTTGCCTCCTGCCTCTGTTCCCTGCTCCTTCTTCAGCCGGTCTAAGCTCAGCTGTTGAGGAGTGGGGGAAGAGGAACCATTGGTATGCCTCAGCACAGGTACTTAGGGTTGCCACCTTAGGTATATTTTTCCAGGCCACTTATGAAAAATACATGTTTCTACCTAAGTGGCCTGGAAAAATATACCTAAGGTGGCAGCCTTACAGGTACCAACCAGGAAGGGTACCGGGCCTTGAATTTGTATCCCTGGGGTTCTGTAGCTGTCTCTGCATCACCACCACTGTTGCTTGGCTCGGTCTGATAACTGCACCCAGTAGGCCCTCTGACTTTGCCACTCCCCCTCCTTCCAATTGGCCCCTTGCTAGCATATAAGGCCACCTTGCAGCTAGAGGAAGCTGGGTGGAACATCACTTCCTGGTCCTTGCCTGAAGCCTGACCTGGCCTTGCGTCTTGCCTAATCTCATTCTGTCCTGAAGCTGACTCTCCATGTTATCCCACCTTTCTCCCTTGCCTGAACTCATTCCAACTGCTTTCCTGATCCTACTTTTTGCCCTGATCCTGACTCCATGGCTGACTCTGATACTGGCCCCATTCTCTGACATCCACTCATTTCCCAGATGACCCTAACAGTGATTTTTGGCTGCTTCCCTGTGAGTACCTGCAGCCTCAGTCTCCAGACAGACTGCTTTGTTTCATGACCTAGCTGGAGAAAGCTCCTATGGTCCTATATCCACCATCTGAGAGTGCCTGGCGTGAGGATGGATAGAGGCATTCGAGATGGACCTGGGGGTAAGGGAACAGGGGAACAGTTTGAATGGGAGCTCTGGTTTCTGGGGTCTGACACTGATTCTATTAGATTTAGGGTGATCTTTATTAAGGGGCCTGTGTGAATTCTTGCTTAACTCTTCTTGTATTGCATTCCTATGCAAGTGTGACACTCCCTTGGATTCCTTTTGACAATCCCACCCTTAGGGCATTTATAGACGAGACCAAAAAGGCAGCTGATCCTTTGATCAGCCGCCTTTCTTGGCGCTCGTCTAATTGCTGGGGCCGCTTTTTAATCCGCGTCGGAGGGGGCAGGCTCGCCGCACTTTACGCCGCACTTCCTGGTTCCCCGGGCGAGTGCGCATGCGCAGAAGGGCGTGCATGTACACTCGCACTCTGCGCCATGTCTGAACTGCAGACACGGCTCGCAGAGACTGCGCGGGGGGGAAAGCCGGCGTTTATAAACGCCCATAGTGTCATCACCGGGGAGGAAAACGCTGTTTTCGTTTTTCAGTGTGCTCCCCTGCCAACACGGCCGGGATGTATTGAAATCCAAACCAATAAGCCTGTTTTTAACATAGGCTGCTGTGCATTTATTTCAGTGGTACATTTTCAAAGCAGCAGTTAAGCTCGCTGACAGTTCTTAGAAACCTATTACAGTTTAGTTAAAAGGTCACAGTACAGCCAAGAACAGGAAATTGTCCTCCTTTAGTCCCATGTGCCTGCCTGGGAGACAGCGGGTGATGTAACATCCTTGCTCCAGTTTCCATACAATGGGCATACTTCCGGGATCATTCTTCAAAGTGCTGTTTACTTGGCAATGCCTGCTTTGTGTAGTGACGAGGTGATCTGCTCCTTAGGGGAACTGGTTCCCCTAAGGGGGGGTGGAAGATATTTTCTTGAGAGGGCGAAGCTCCTTGCTCCAGTCTGACTAGAGCCCTGCATATCAGACTGAGCCTGATTAGACCCCAGACATCTGGTCAGGCTCTGTTTGGTTTGGGAGCCCTCCCAGGCGAAGCACCTTAGACTTGGGGCTCCCTGTTGGTGAGAAGTCCCACCCTCATTGAGTGCCACTGTGACATCACAGTGCCTAAAAGATGGGGGAAACAGCTCAGCCCCACTCACTTCCTGACATGAGTCTACCCCTGTGAGTGCTGTGAAGTCACAGCATTCCCTGGGGGCAGAGCCACCACTGTTACAGATTGGGCCTGGCACACCAGAGCCTGGTTCCATCAGGACAGGACTTGAATCAGACCCAGTGCAGTCATTCTTGGCTCAGGCTTGACTTTGAAGCCAGTGTAGAGTTCTAACTCTGAGCTAGAGGGAATTTCCAAAAAAGTGGGATAGCAAGGGGCAAGGGCGAGTGGAGGATGTGGGGAGGGGGAAGAGGAGCAAGGAGGAAAGCGTTGTGGAAGGGATGTGTGTGTAGTGGAGGTGTCTTAAGTACTACAGACAAGGAGAGGGGGCAGTCTAAAAGCTTTGAGCACCTCAGCCCCAAGGTACACCAACATGATGAGGGGGGCGGCGAGCGTCCTGTGGCGTCGAGGGGGGGGGGGGGGGGGGTTTGGGCGGGGGGGAAGGCATTTCGTCTTTCAATGTAATCAGCTACACCCCCACCCCCAACCCACTGAGGCACTGTGGGTTTGTAAACAAGTCGTCCAGAAATAGCAACCAGTTTTTTGGCAGTGACCGAACCTTTGGCAGGAAGCTCCTCTGCAGATAACGCATGAGGCTATCTCTTTCCTCTGCATTTAAGATAATCAAAAAGTTCTTATTTTGTGTGTGGTGCGGTTAGCACTCTCGTTGATTCTGGATGCATCCTATATGATTAAATTTATGGGATTCTTTTAAAGGAAACTCCAAAGCATCACTTACTGCATACGCTTGAACATGCTAGCTAGGTGGGAGGGCTGGCTATAAAGCAGTTTAAAATGTTCTATGTTCCCAATTGCCAAGTTCTTATATTCCTGATAGAATTTCATGACTCAAGCGTCTTTTAAGACTCTTCCATACATGGTTAAAGTGTAATCACTGACTAGGGAAAAGGAAGAGGAGGTTTACTTGAACTCTGTGGTATCAAGCAAAGTTTACGTGTCTTTCTTGAAGAGCTTCTTGGTGCTCTTGTGTAAAGATCGTGCAGCAATTATCATATACACTGCAGCCAGTTTGGGATATTTTCCCACCCTGAAAGGGCTGGACCATCTGAACAAAATCTGGACAAGTGGAAACTCTACGATGAGGGAGTTATAATTATTAGAGCAATAGAAGATTCTAGTTCCTGCAAATCTCCAATCATGCACTTCTTGCTATTAATTATTTTATCATTTACATTTCAGTATTTATTTTATTTATGGAATTTATATCCCGCTCTAACCCACCACAGGCGGCCCAGTAAATGAAGTAGAGCTACTCGATTAGTTTTCCTGGTTAGTCGGAAAAAAAGGACATAACTTGTAGGGCAAAACGGTTGATTTATATAAATATACATGTGTCACAGGCCTGCCTTTTTCCTGGGGAATTAGCTCAGGGTCCTGTGACAATAGGGGGGTTCCTGCTAGGGTTGCCACCTATGCAAATTTCTAAAGAATACTTATGAAAAATACATGTTGCAGGGCTTGCATTGGCACCAATGCAGGCCCTGCAACATGTATTTTTCAAAAGTGTTCCTTAAAAATTTGCATAGGTGGCAACCCTAGCTCCTGTAACTTGGGGTTACTTTAAATTTGATAGCTGGCCTCCACTCTCACCCTACAGCCAGTCCACTTCCACCTTAACAGGGTTTCTCCCATCAAGCACGAGTCCCTGAGTTAAAGTCCAGTTATGCACTCTTTGCCAAGTCCTTTACAATAAGGTTCTCTCCTACCTGGGTGTTGAGGCCTTCTTGCTAGGCCTATCCCTCTCTGAAGCCTGGAGATTGAGTTGCTCCTGAAGGGCCCTTGGTAGAGCCTGGCTGGGCCTCCCAGCCTCTGGACAGCTGCTCTCCCAGGAGGTGTGCTTCCTTCAGCTACCTCCTGCAACTTCCAAAGTCCTCTTCTTACCTAGGCTCTGCTCCAAGGATCCGTGCTTTATTTTCATTTTCATTTTAACCCTATCTGTCCAATGCCAGCTTGCTTCTGTCCTCCATTTTGTGGCTTCTATTGACTCTGTAGCCATTTTGTGGCACCACGCTACTACAGCATGACATTAAATAGATTTAAAGAGTTAGAGGTGAGGGTGTAGAGCAGAAAGTGGGCAGGTTAGAGAAGGAATATGCGGGAGATGGATGGGTGGCCTGGATGCACAAGCACAATGCAGTGCCTCTCCTCTCACTCCCTACAGACTTGGGCACATGCACACACTTTATTTCTTGCACATACATTCAAAACCAAGCACATACCCACTCTCTCAGGATGTTAATAAACAAGACGATAACTCTCTAGAGTCCTGGTTCAATCTGTGCATCCCCCACTCACATGTTTAGCATGTAAAGTCTAATATATGGGCAGCCCCCTGCATTTCTTGTGTGTAGGGGCATCCCCCACTCACAGGTTTAGTGTGACCAGCCTAATAAGTGGGTAGGCATTTTTCTCCACCACACTCTGCCCTTCTCAGTATCCCGCTTCCCTGTCATGACTCACAGCCACGGCGAACCATGGGAAGAAGAAGCTGCACCAGCTGCTGCTTTCTTTCTTTCTTTCTTTCTTCCAGCTGGAAGAAAGCAGCATCAACTGCATCAACTTTCTGCCGTACGTCTCAGACTCTGACCTGGCCACCATCATCACCTCAAGACTGGATTACTGCAACGCGCTCTGTGGCAAAATGCCAGTAGGGGGTGCTATACAGCTGAGCCACCCACCTCACTGTGTTTTTCCAAATCTCTGGCTAGGGCTTCCCACATCTGGCAAACCCACCAAAACACTTGATAATCCGCTGCCACCACCTGAATGTTTCCCAGTGGGCATTCACACCACTCAGGAAATGTGAACCCCCAAAAGGCATAAGTCTTACAGCTTCCCAAAAGCACTCCCCTTTCCTGGCACTCCGTTCCTGGGATTTCCTCCTCTGCATTGGAGGCAGATCCCCAGAGTTACCCGCCGGAGGCTTCCCTTGGTTCCAAAGCTGTTGTCTTCTAGCCCAATAGGTAGATTTCCCCCTCTTTAGTAGCTTGGCCTAGGGAGACATATAATGGCCAATAACACGCACACACACCCAGTAGAGTAAAAAGAAAACTTAGACTTTACTAGTACATATAAAAAGGAATAAAAGCAAAGTTTACATGGAGAACCAGAGGTGATAATCCTTGAGCAATGAGAGTCAGACCTGTGGACATAGTAGTCTGTTTGGAAAGCGTCTTCCTACACTGTAGCTGAGGTAGCAAGCAAGGTACTCACACTGGTTCTGATCAGGTCTCCATAAGTGATGGTTTTCCTATGGGGTCCAAGTTCTTCTTCTGGCAAAGACCAGAGTTACAAAGTCACTGCCAAGCCAGGCAGTCCATGTGTGTCTCCAGGAAGGGAGGTCACCAGCCTAACAGCATCTGCTAGAGATCTCAGTCAGTGAGTCCAGAGAGAGCGGAAGGGATGTGTCCTGGCTTTTTAAGCTTGACCCCCTCCTCCCCTTTGGGAATCGTCCCCAGGTAGGGATTTCTCCATATCCGGGTGAACTGCCTGAGCCCTCTGACCTGTGAGGTCACTTAGGTGAGACATCATGGCGTTCACCTTGAGATACTGATCCCTGTCCTTGGCTTTTGGAGCATGCCCAGAACACTTGTCCTGTGACCTTGCATTTGTCCAGGC
>QEPC01002445.1:3168543-3183911 GCA_003113815.1 Sphenodon punctatus
GGAAGGTGTTTTGAATTGTAATTGTACTGAATTGTGTTTTTGTGTGTATTTTAAGAAAACTCTTGTACATTTAAGTGTCTTTTTAAACTGTTAAGTTTTTTGTTTTAGTGAATTTATATTTATCTACATTTTATTTTTAAAATTTGATATATATATTGTGCTTGATGTTTTATTGTGTTGTGAACTGCCCCAAGCTGCTGTCTGCAGGAGGGTGTGAGTTAAGAATGCATTGAAATAAATAAGTAAATAAATAAAATTAAAGAAAATATTATGACTAGGGCTGCTCCGAATAGTAAAAAAAACCTTGTGAGTATTTTCTGAGAATCTGAGGAGCGGTCCAAGTGTTTGGGTCGCTCCTTGGACCCTCGGCAAATGTTTGTCGAGTTCTGCCCAGGTTGGAGAGGGTTGGGGTAATTAATGGGGAGCGGGGGTAGGGTTGGGGTGCTTAAGAGGGCATGGGGGCCTAGCAGGGGAGTCAGGGGTGGTTTACTTACCTTCTGGAGGGGTCCTGCAATATCACAGCCCCTGTGCTAGCCCAGGGGTGCTAACTCTGGCTGGTGCTACTGTTCTTTAAAGGGCCAGGTTCCCTTCTAGACTGCCCTGCTACAGCATCATTCTGACAGGTATCCTGGCCTTGCGCTAACCATCCTGTAGATCACAAAACTGCTAACAGAGCCAGTTGCATTCTGTTATGACATTTCAGCAATCTCCCAATTGCCTGTGGCATTCCGTAATAGATCCGTGCTAAGATTCACAAGGATACAGTGCTCTTGCTCTCTGGATGCCATGTGCATTCTTCTGCAGATTGATAAGCTAGGGCATTTTGGTACAGAAATGAGCTACTTTCTCCACCACACCTCACCAGTAACAGGCTACTGCTTTAATTAATGCACTGTGGTGTAGCACTGGGGAATGTGTCTCTATTTGTATTTAAACAATGGCAGAAGCAAATAAAAAATTATTTTCAGGCCACTTGTTATTTGATCTGAGACAGTTGTCAGATAAAGATGTTGCTATATTAAGGATAGATTAACATAGTTGTCTCTCGATTTAAAAAATATTTACAAATAAAAGAGTCTCATCCTGCAAAACCTTTAATCATCTAACTTTTCCTTCATCAGGCAAGTGGTTGCATTGAACTTTATGGTCTGACTCTTGGAAGGATTGTTTGCATGAATACAGGTTTGCAAAATTACGTTCTAAATAGATTATACATCATTGTCATTCTGTGCAAATGTGTATGTGGGTGGTTGTTGTGGGCTGTCTTGAAGTGCAGAACCTGAATGTCTTTGGTGCTTTCCTATAGGTAAATGAGTGTGATACAAAGGAAGTGTTGATTTGAAATAATAAGCTTGGGGACAGGCTGTCTTTTTTGCTTCCACCCCCAGCTCTGCCCATGAATTCACAAATTCAATAAAAGGATATAAATCTTACATCGAGTTAATCCATAGTTCCTGCCTTCCCTTCATGGCATGTTTTCTCTGTTAATGCTAGATTAAATAGGCTGCAGTACAGGAGATTGCTAATAATGGTGGCTGTTTCTGGAAAGCCAAGCATTACACAAAGACCACTATAGCTTGTCAACACAGGAACACTTCAGCTCTTTCCCAATAAATATGGCAAATTCTGAACAATTCCAGTTGAGAGAGCTCCTGGGTGATCGCTGATTTGCAGTGCAGCATATTAGAAAATAGTTCCCATAAATGTGCCACTTTGGTCAACAACAGCATTTGATATTAAACCACTGGGCCCAAAGTGCCTGACCAGTTGTGACCAGATACGCATGGATGGGGAAACCCCTTCTGGCATGGAAGATGGCAACTGAACAAGGAGCTCTAAGTCCATTTTTGGGAGGGGGAAGTTTGGCTAAAGATGCCTGCCTAAACCTATGAGTGACAAAGCACTGCTCCTGAAGTAAGAGTTTTTCAGGGTTAGGACCAATGCTCTGGGCTGCTTACAGAGTCTAGTGTAATCTACCTCAGCAGCATTTGTTCCCAGCACCTTCTGTTACGATGACAACTTGAAAGTCCACAAGCAATGACAAAACAAATCCTTCAGGCATCACTCCCCAGCCCTCCTCCCAGAGTTGTGTATGGTATCTGGCTTACAGGCTGCAACTTGGCCAAAGCCTGACAGAAGGTCCCAACTAGTCCTGATGAGGCTGGGCTGGGTAGGGAGCAGAGTTCAGGCCTGCTTCCGTCGCTTCAGGAGCCCTGCTATCTTCAAAGTGCTGCCATGTCACGGTGCTGTGTAGGGGACATGGCCACATTGGAAATGCATTAACCCTGCCCCTTTTTTTGACATAACCACACCCCTTCCAGAGCACCGTGATGTCCTGGCATTTTGTGAGAGGGATGGGGCCATCCAGACACATTAGGCCTGGTCTTGGGTTGGGCCCAATGTAATCGGGCTCAGGCCCAGCTTGAGCCAAATTTCTTGCCCAAGCAGGGCTGCTCTTATCTGGCTGTAGTTTCTTGACCTGAGCCAGCTGCTGTATCTCTCAGCCCCCTTTCTCACTGTCCATTAAGCTTCCAAGAACCTTCAGCTTCCAAATAGACTCCCGAGCCCCAGGTGTAAACTGTCAGCCATTTGAATTACAGGCTGTTGGTTGCAGGAAGGAGCTCCTCCTGCAATGACTGAACTAAGGGTGAGGGAATGGGCTAGGGTGGGGGGTGGTTTGGGATATTTTAATTCCTCCTTGTTTTTGAGTGTGTTAAGTGTTTTTATTGATGAATTGTGAGCCGCTCAGAGCTGCCTGTGGCAGGATGGGCGGGGCAAGAAATTTTTAATTAATTAATTAATTAATTAATTAATTAATAAAATAAACTAGCCATCAACCTGTCATACTATGCTCTGAAAAGTAATTTGGGATCATTAATGTCCAGAATAGATGAGATCTTGAATTTTTGAGTTCTCATGGGAAGATCTTCACATGGATACAATATATAGACACTAGGGCTGAAATGAAAATTCAGTAGGAATACTGAACTCGTCAAGTTTGGTATATTCATACCCATTTAAACAAAATGGATATGAAACACTATTTGCTTCCTGCTTCATTTGTGATTCTGGATATTTTCCCTCCGTTATTTTGTCTTCAATATTTTGGTTATTTTGTGTATTCAGTATTTGGTGTGAATATTCTGAAATTTATTTCATTGGTACTCTTTAGTGCTAGAATTGTGCACCATACTGTTGAAGTTGCAGAGTGCACAACCCCAGAGCACTCGCCAGAGCATTAATTTTACTTTGCAAACCATGTTTGCTTTGAGTAAAGCGAGTTGCTACCCTGTAGTAATGACTCCTGAACCACTATGTATTAGTGGGAAGAAGGCAGGAAATAGATATTAAAAAAACACTAAAGCTGGCAGCTTTAATGTTATTAAAAAGAGAAGCTGAGAGTTTCATGCTGTAAACAATACCGACTTATGCCAAGTTTACCTTATTATTTAGAGCCCTGTGAAACGTCACTTTTTTTTGGTTGGGGAAAGATTGTAAACCAAAAAATGGCAATTGTGGTGTCAGAACTTCTTCATTTTGATAGCTTTTTGGAGAGGATCACAATTCTGGCTGAAACAGTCATACCTTCTATAAACTGGGATTCGACACTCAACTCCTTTTGCAAAAAGCCATCTTTTGTCTTCCACACAAAGATAATTTCAACTGTCACTAAACTGCAGCCAACTCTGGGGTGGAATGCAGCAGCTATTTAGGATCCTGATACAAAACCAATTGAAGGGAATGGAAGACTCTGATCACAGCAGAATTTGGATCAGGTTCAGACAGCCCAAGGCAAAAATATATAACCATTTCTAGGACAGGAATATAAGGGTGCTTCCCCCACCGCTGGGGTGATATAATTAGATGGAATATAATTACTTCAGCTGTGATTTGGACAGGATTTGGAGTTTGACTCTTGGAAGTATAATTGTTTGGTGTCTAGTCACTTTGGTAAAAAGTCAAAGATGGAGTTTGAACTAGTCAACAAGGGAGCAAGAGCCAGTAACCGCTTGGAGTAATTTATTTTTTAGCTCAAAGTTTGTACCTGTCTAGACTTATACTGAGCTGGGGCTAGGTCCTGCTGTCAGACCCATAATTCTTTATATACATTAGACCAGGGGTGGGGAACCTTAGGCACAGGGGCCAAATCTGGCTTGCGGCTAGTTTTTTATTTGGCCCCTTCCCGATTTAATGGATATGGTCCATAAATCCAGTCCCTACCTCCAAGCACTGAAAGAGCGAGCTTAGGGAAAGAAAGCAGAGATGAGGGCATGCACTCAAGAATAGTTCCATGACATAGGTCTATGAACTGGACCGTTATCCTCCTTCTCCCATTCTGAAATGCCCCATAAGTGCCTCTGCCCCGAACTCCTATGTGGCCCACAGAGCTTGAAATAATTTCAGAATGGCCCACAGGAAGGAGAACATTTCCTATCTCTGCAGTAGATGCTCTGTACATCTAGGCTTTAGTAGCTGCTGGCGTTTTAGTTACCTTGGTGTCTAGGCTGCTCTGATGCACACAAGCCACAGTTTCCACTAGTTTGTGAATGCAAATATTTTCTCAATTTTGAAATAAATAATTTATCAACATTTTATGAAACTGCTTTAATGACTTGTATGTAACGAAGACCGCGATCCAGCTGTGGGACATTGTGCAGTGCAGTTGTGCACGCTGAAGGGATGCTGCAAGACAGTGGGTGATGGCAGATACTGTATGGCATAAACCTTATAGCACAATAGTCAAGAGACACCAGCACAAGCACACAGCTGCCAAGTGCAATGATCCATCAGTACCAGCCCCAGCATAAGTGAGGCCCTGAGCTGAGGGAGGGGCAGGAGGGAGCAAACTGCAGGCTGGCCTGAAGTGCCCAGGTACTTGCATCTAACATTGCCTCAGGCCCCTGATACCTCCCCCACCACACCCACCTTGGCTTCTGAGGGGTTCCAGAAGCCCTGCACCTGCTGCAAGTCTCAGTAGTGGCTGCAGGGTATGTGTGTGCATGCATGCACAAATCCTGGGTTTCTCAGCAGCAGTGGCGGCAAAGTGGTGCATGCTCCCTTGCAGCACTGTCCCTGCTAACCCCGTACAAAGCAGCATCCATGCAGAGTGCCGGAACCAGCACTGGTGAGTTCCGATACATTATGCCATGCTAAAGGGGGCTCAGTGTAAACATTTGCAGAGGCCAGTCATTTGCCAGTCCTGCACCGGCGAATCTAGGCACTGGATTGCAGTCAGAGTGTTTTCCTTGTTTGGATTCACTTCCACTTTTTAAAGGATGGCTTGCCTTCGTCTGGGATTTCATAGAGAATGCTGGGTGTACTTTATATTTTTAGAAATAGTTTATAAAAGGCTAATAAATGAGCACCAGTTGTAATAAAAAGTGAACCAAATGTCACAGGTTGTTATTGAAGCCAAGAGGTTAATGGGTTGTTTATAGCAATCTGTAACATTTATTTGATGTATTTATAGTCTTTTATTACATGCTTTTCATACCTGTAATATGCTGGTAGCAGAGGTTTATTATTTCTGGGGGACATACCAGCCTAGAGAAGTGTCTGGAGAAGCAGGTGGGGTTTTTACAGTTAAAGTAACACATTGTGCCTGAGAATTGCGGGGGACAGAAGATATGACTAGATAAGGAAGGATTCAGATTAGAGATGTCTAGATAAGGGGATTTCTACTGTATACTTAATGCCAAACTTGTCTGGAAGCTGCAGGTGGCACGCACCTCTTCATCTGAGGTGGAATTCTAGAGGTGGAATCAAACGAGACGTTAGCCCATATTAGCCTTCACCAATCACATTCCCATGTGCCCATCTATTAGGTATCTGCCTCGTGGCCTCCACATGGTCACCACAAAGCCATTGCTCATGACACTGCAGGCCCACCATGTGAGCCAGTGAAAGCTAATGGGTGCCCATGTGTCCACGTTTTGTCAATTAGGTTTGCCCTCAGCCTAACTGGCATCCAGGTCTGCCAGCACATAGAGTCCTGCCTAGCGCAGCTGGCCAGCAGAGAGGCAGTAGTGGTAGCAGTCACAGTCTCCCTCCCCTGAGGCCAAGAGGCGTGCTAGAAATCTCAATCCCCATGAAAGCTCTCTCCCCCGCAGCCGCCTCTCAGCTGAGAGGTGAAATAGAGATCTTCCTCCTTGCAGTCTCCCTCCGCTCAGTCAAGAGGCAGAGAGGGAAAATGTGGGGGGAGGGAGATCTCTAGCACACCTCTTAGCTGAAAAGTGGCTGTGTGGGGAAGATTGCAAACACCACTGGTAGAAGCTTCCACAAGCACATGAAATACAGGCTGGGGCTATCCATTTATTAGGCTGGATGTGCTAAACATGAGTTTGGGGTCTGCGTGGGGGCACGGACTCCAGCGGGCTATTATCTCATTTGATTCCATCCTGTGTTGTTCATTCGATTGCAAGAGGATATAATTGTGAGATGCTGTAACATGCTATCTATGGATTGTATTTCCTGTAGTGCTAGTGAAAGGTCAGATTGGTTGCCTGGGAGACTGAGGTACCTTGATTCACCGTTCTTGTTCAGTGTGCTGCTTCCTTATGCTTCTCCCCCACTGGGGCTTCATTCAGACTTTCTGGGGAAGCTGTCTCCATGTCAAAATCCCGTGTGCCTCTGCCAATAAGGCAACCAGTTTCAATGGAAAACGTTCTTGTGTTGGTGTTTCACAGGGATGTTTCTACGTGGGGCTGTCCTTGATGACTGTCTAGAAGCTGCAGCTGGTGGAGAACAAGGCAGCCCAACTCCTTTCATAGGTGACTCTCTGTGAGCACATTACACCAGTGCTTCCGCTTGCACTGGATTTCAGTAGCTTTCCAGGCATCAATTCAAGGTGCTGCTGGTTTTAAAGCCCTGAATGGCCTTGGCCCTACGTATCTGAAAGTCCGCCTCCTCCCCATGCTCCACCATGATCCCTGCGGTCAGCCAGGAGAGTGCTCTTGCAGATACCATCTGCCCGTCAGGCTCGTACAATGAGGGTACACAGAGAGGCATTCTCAGTTGCTGCCCGGTATTGTGGAACTCCCTTCCCTTGGAGGTTTGTCAAAGACTGAGGATGGGTGTCTTCTTGAGGCAATATAAGACTTTTCTTTTCAGCCAAGCACGTGGCAGGCAGGGATGGTTGTTGGGGTGGGGACTTCGTAGGGGATTTTTTATGTTCTTATGTACTTCTATTTTTATGTGATTTTTCGTGTTGTAACCCACTCTGAGCCGAATGGAAGGGCGGGCTATATATTTAAGTAAATTAAATAAGAGGGACTGAAATAACTAACCCTTTTCCTATGAAGCATTAGAAATTTGTTAGAGGCTAGGAAATAGAGCTGAAATGGGTACCTGATTTGGTACCTACGGGTAGTACCCGCATTTTTTGTATCGTTTTGCGTATCTGAATTGGTACCGTTTGAGTACTCGAAATACTCACATCTGGTATACTGAAATATCAATGACCAGTTATTCCAAAATTTGGGACAAAATCAGTATTTCAGTATACCGGTTGTCGGTATTTCGGTATACCGGTTGTCGGTATTTCAGGTACCCTATTAAAAACTGGTTTGGGGACCAAAAAGTACCCAAAATATTCAGTTTGATACGGGTACCAGAAATTCGACAGATATACCTGTTTTTACGGGTACTCGTTTCAGCTCTACTGGGGATTTTTGCTCATGGTAGTGGTGGATTAACGCATGAGCCCATGGAACCTAGGAACCCTAGTTAAATAGGGGGTCCTCAGTAAAAATGATTGATAGCTGGACTCTTCCTGTCCATTCCCCTTCAGTCTCCTTGTGTCTGTTCTCTGCCTGAGGTCCTGCCAGTTCCTGCTGGGCAGGGCACACTCCACTCCTAGCAGCAGCAGGGCAATCAGCAAAGGGTTCATGCTTACCGAGAGCAGTGTGTGGAGAGGGGGCAGTTGGTATCCTCTAGTCGGTGATAGCCAGGTTCTTCTGAACTGGGTGTCTCTACTCCTGTCTCCACAGTACAATACATCTGGTAAGGGGGTTATTGCTACTCCCATTTGACAATGGCAGTTTTCCCTTCAGTCAGGTGGATCCCTCTGATTTCCCTTGGGCTTTAGCAATCCTCTCCCTGTCCTTGCCCCAGTCAGACCAGCACTCAGCAGGTTGGATCCAAGGCACTCCCCTCCACCTCTCTCAGCTTCTCATAAGGCCTATGTGGAGAGGTGTTCTTTGTGCCCAGTTTTCCGCTACCCTTTGTGCCTAGGTCCCCAAGGATTCTTAAGCCACCTCTAGGGCAACTGCTGGATGTAATTCAATCTAGTGATCTGGTCAAGTGGTGATTGCAAGAGAGTAAGTGCATGGAGGGGTGAGAACTTAATTGCTGATAGGCAGAGCTTAAATTAAGGAATGCAAGGGTGCAAGGCTTGTCTCTAGGGCCAGCCTTAGAATTTGCAGGGCCCACAGTGAGAGTAAAATGGCTCTACCCCTTTAGCCCTTTAAAAAGGAGCGATTTTTGCTTTGTGATGTTGGCTGGTTTTACTCAGGTGGCCATAGCTCTCACAGGGCCCTAAAGACCATTGTATTTGGGATTGGGACCCCTGTGGGGGAGCACCACTGCCACTTGGAGAGTCTTGGGGGGGGGGGGGCCACAGGTGTTGTGCAGCCCCTGGAAGTGTGGGAAAGCATGAGGGTCAGGGCCATGGCCCCTATGGCTTCTGCCTAACACTTGCCCTGCTTGTCCCTCTTCGGCTGCTTGAAATGTTGGGAAGTATGTAATTCAGAGTTTATTATTAATTATTATTATTATGAGCATTTATATAGCGCAAGCAATGTACCTAAGATAGACACGGTCCCTGCCTGAGAGCTTACAATCTAAAGACAGGGGATGGGGAGACAGGGAAGGGGGAACAGAGCAAGAGACAAGGGATGCGACATTCATGAGGATGTGAGTACCGTCTCCAGATACCTTCATAGGCACCCTGAGCCTTCGGGGAAGGTAAATATTTTATTTATTTATATAAATAAATCATAAATATATATAAAATAGAGTTTTTGAGGTTGCCAAAATAGAAATGCCCACCTAATCATACAACTGCAGCCACATAGTGTCAGCAGGTACAGAGCCAGTCGGCTCTTAAAAATCTACTGACAAAGCTTCAGGGTGTTGTACTCAGAAACAGAGGGTAGTCCTGTGGATTGACTCCCAATACAAAACAGTCTTTAACAGTCAATCCCAAAGCAGAGGCCAATAGTGTGAGTCACATTCTAACGAAGAAACAAGATAGACAGCTTTTGAACTGGCTTCTGGTGATTTTGGTGTTCTCATGTAAATTACGGAATGCTGCGCCTGGCTGTCTGGGGAGGGAGGGGCCACTTTCTCATGTTCATTATTACACAGGGAAGTTCAGGACTCAAATGAGGCACTGCTCCTGTCTTGTGATAAGAGCAGAAATGCAGATATTTGCCGACAAACATGCACGTCCAGCAGGGTAGGGAAAAGGTACTTTACTGGACGCACGTGTTTGCCGGCAAAGATCTGCACTCCTTCTGACGAGACAGAAGCTGCGTGTCATTTGAGTCCTGGACTTCCCTGCAGTGCTGTTAGGTGCACATTAACAAACGTGAGAAAGTGCCCTGAGAGAGAGCCTAAGTCGAGCAGGTTGTTGGGGGGAGGGGGAGGATGATTGCATAATATGGACCATATAGACCAGAGAGCTGGAGCACCCAACACAGTCCAGGCTAGCACCATCCCTGGCCAGCTGATCCCTCAAAGATGGATTCTGAGTAAGTGCATCTTTGCATGTAATTGCTGGATTTAGCTTGTCATTTAGCTAAAAAGCTGGTATGATTGCCATGAAACAGATGGAATAAAAGCAGAGCTGTAAGGTAAGTTCAGTCTAGTAGGGAGGATTCTGACCAAGCCACCATACTCCCCTAATTGTTGGGGTAAGAGCCATGGCACAAATCCACTTTGAGTGTGGTGTGAAATCTTACCACTTCCTGTGCTTCTTGATGATTTCTAAATAAAAAAAATAAAAAAAAAAAAGGGCTTGCTTACATGGATCGAGTAGCAATGGCATAGTGTAAATATATTTTCCTTGAGTAAGCTTTAGTTTCTGATACATTGCACCACGCTTGTCACATCCTTCCTCTGGCTAAACTTACCATGGAGGAGGTTGGGCCACAGAGTCCTGATACAGGGTTTCCCTCCACCACTCCATGCTCCATTCTACTTCCAGAACATGTATGGGGGCTATCAGAAGGATGTTCTTCCAAGTTCTTTGCATTGTGGGAAATACCACAGAGGTAGGCCTAGGGGCACTCCCCGGCTCGGGGATGGCGTGCTACCTGGGCCTGGTCTCAGAGATGCGTGGAGGGGCACTCCCCTCCGTCCATCCCCAAGCCTGAGCGGCCATTCGGATTCCGAATCAGATCACTTATCTGATCCACTGCTGCCACCACCTCCAGCCTGGGCCCCGTTCCGGGCTCGGAGCTTCAGGCGGGGTGGGAACTGCGGCAGCAGATTAAATTTGACGCCGTGCTGGCCGCTGCCACTGGAAGTTCCGCTGCCTGTCACAGTTTTGGCCAGGGGAAGTGAGGGAGAGAGAGGCAGAGGCCCCGCCTCTCCCTCATTTCCCCTGGCTGAAACAGCCAGGCAGCGGAGGGGACCAGCCTGCTTTTCCCTCACTTCTGGTGGAAGTGAGGGAAGAAGCAGAGATCCTGCCTCTCCCTCACTCCGTGGATGCCCCCCCTGCCTGTCAGTCTCTCAGCCAGGGGAAATGAGGAAGAGGCGGGGCCTCTGCCTCTCTCTCCCTCATTGCCCCTGGCCGAGACTGTGACAGGCAGCAGAGGGGGAGGGCACGGCCTGTTGGAGGGGTAGAGCCCCTGCCTCTCCTTCACTCCTGCTGGCCCCCTCCGCTGCCTGTCAGTCGGAGTCGGCCAGGGACCCCGCGCGTCGGGTCCCCTCAGGAGCGGGGCCCTGGGAAGCTGCCCCAAGCCACCACGTGGTAGGGCCGGCCCTGTGAATCTGCAAGGGGAGGGTGTTGCATGAACTGATAGCTTACCTATCCAAGGCTATCTAGCTTTTATGGAATGCTAATCCACTCGTAGGGTCCTGACTACAACTCCGCCTGATGAAACCCCCCCCAAACTGTGATGCTTCTGCAGACACACCAATTTCCCAGAGAACTCCATGTGCCAACATTATAAAGAATTTTTATCATCATTAAGGGAGTAAGGGAGAGGTGCTGGGGGGGTGGGGGGGGAGAAGGGGAAGATATGGGACAGGGGAGAGGATGGTGATGGGGTGGAGGGGGACAAGCCCATTTCTTGCACCTGGGCTCATTCCAGCTTAGCTACTACGCTCCTGCCAAAGGGTACCACAGGGCTTTATTGGAGATCTGCTGTTTTGATGGCATAGTTTCAGTTTTCCAGTGTAGTTTATTTCAGAGCATCTGTCACTATTTGAGGCTGAATTATAACACTTAGGTGTTTTCACACAGGAAGGGAGGCAGACAGAAAATGCGGTGAATGTGTGGGTCGACCAGGCCGCTACCACTCTTGTGGGCAGTGGCGTGAGCGGTTCAAATGGGCAGACCCACGAGTGGGTCCCACAGGCGGGGGAACCACTGCCACCCATTCCCCTGGTCTGGTTCTGCCCCGGGAAGCCCATCACAGAGGCAGTACCCATCCCCCACTGGTCTATTTCAAGCTAGGTCCAGGCTTGAGATAGACCAGTGCAGTGATGCAATCAGGGGATGCCGGGGCTGCTGCTGCTCCTCCCCAGAGTTCCCTCCTACAGCTGATAGCACACCCCTGCCACTCCAGCAGATGACTGGTGGTGGCAGCTTCCTCCAGTGGCTCAATCCTTGCCACCACCATGACCTTGTCTATGGTGCAGACAGCCCTGTGTGCAGGCGTGGCTCCTGGGGCCCTTTCACACTGGAGACTGCCCCACGTTTGCCCCTTGCCCACTTTGGGCTGGATTGCCCCACACGGCATGTTCCTCGATAATGCAGGTGACAGCCCCTGCCCAACACAGGACAAACATCTGGCTGACTTTGGACAGGCAGTGAGTCTGGGGCAAGAGGGTGGTGAAAGTGGGGTACTGTCTCATGTGATAACACCCGTAGTTTGTTCCTGGGGATAGTTGCATCGGAGGGTGAAAACAGACGTAACATTAGCCCGTGATAGCCTCCTTAGCCTGTGATTCACCTGCACGAGTGGTCTGTCACTGCCAGATGTTTGCCCACTACTGCCCCGGGCAAGCTGCCAGCAGGTATGAAATGTGTTAGGTGGTGGCAGTTGGAGACACAGTCAGGACTAAGGCCCAGCCATCTGGGTTAAAGCAGACTAATGGTCTCCCTCCTGTTTGTTTTGGGCCCACCAAGCCTTGCCCCAGGTGATGTTGGAGAATCAGCCCTCGTGTGCACCTCAGCCCCGCCAAACAGCTGATGGAAGGGTCCTGGACGAGTGCGTTCAGCTGGCCCACCAAACAGCTGATGGGGGGGTCTGGAGGAGTGTGCACACGCCTGGCATTGATCGAGGTAACATCACTGTGCTGACTTTTCAGCGCCATGCCATAGAGACCCTGAATAGTGTTAACATCGCTTAAAGTACAAGTGGCTTACTGATGCAAGCGGGACTTTGAATTGCTCACTCCCATTGCTCTGGGAAACGTATTAAGAAGTCTAGCAGTTCCCTCCGGTAGATGACATCCTGATCTGTGCGCTGACATTTCAAACTGGCAGCCGCCCCCCCGGAGGAAAAAAGCACATTCTGTTTTCACAGTTATTATTCTAACAGATCCATACCTGGGTACAGGCTGCCGCTACCTATTTGCATGGTGAGCCAGACTAATTGCCAGTAGCATTGTCACCTGTCGCAGACCATTTCTAATCAAGCGCTGTGCCTCTCTGAACCTCCAGGAAAGAGTAATCCGTGTGTAAAGATGCTTCCATCACACACTGGGCTCAGTAAACATTACAGTTGTTTGAACTCATTCCTGCTGCTGTTAGGAATGTAAATGGAAACCAACCTGCTTTCAGGTCATGCTACCCCAGTACTGAGTAGGAAAAGTATCTTCCCTCTTTCTCTCTTCCACAAAAGCACCCCCATCATATAAGTTCCAGGCTCCTACTTACAACCACCCACGGGGAAGCTAAATCCTCCCATCTATAGGGGGCAGCCCTCCTTGTCAGCCCAAAGAGTTGGGGGAGTTGGCTGCTCCATCTCAAGTGATCATGGGCCTGGTGCTATAACCCTTGCTGGGCCTGAAATTTGGGCCCAATGTGTTCAGGTGACTCTCCTCTACAGAGTGCTGCAATGTTGAAGCATGCTGTAAGGGGCAGGTCTATATTGAAAAAGTGGGTGGGATTAAAGCATTCCCACCCCTTTACTGGTGCACTGTGCAGCCCTGCCCCCATAGAGCACTGGAGTGTCACAGTTTTCCATGGGGGCTGGGGCCTCCCACATTTGGGGAACCCAACCCAACTTGAGCCTGAGGGGCTTGGGCCAAGAATGCGCCTGATTCAAGCCTGACAGGACCAATTGGGCTGTATGCCTTTAGCTGGTGCATCCCCCTTGCCCATCAAAATGTGAGGGATATGTCAGACACAGAACTAAGCCTGTGTAGTGTATCTGCTTCAGGGATGCTGCAGCTCCATGCTGCCCCCCTACTGAGGGCCATATCCTAGGATTTTAGAGCAAAGTTGTCTGCTGCAGAATTGGCTGGTTTGATTTTTCTTTTTCTTTTTTCTTTATAGTACAGTCAGAATGGCATTAATGAGAACCTCACACTAGCCCCACCTCATTCCAGGATCTCAAAGGACTTTGTAAACCTTTAGCTAATTCCATTTCACAGTGTCCCTGTGAGGAAAGTATTACTAGCTCCATTCTGCAAAGGGAAGAAGCAAAGGGGTTAAGTGCTATGCTAGAAGTCCTGTAGGCAACCTGTGGCAGAGCTGGGAACAGACCCAGGCCTCAACTCATGGTCTTTTGCATTAGCCACATCCTCTCTGACTGTCTAAGATACAACTGTAGTTCTTTAGTATTTAAGAATATCAGTCCCTCTCTATCCTTCCTGCCTCTGCTTTGACATTAACGCTGGAGCCCATAAAGATTCCTGATGTGTGTCTTCCTTCTGGGTCTTATGTTTTTAATGCTCAAAAGCTGCCTAGTTGTTCTCTGTGATTTACTGTTCCTGTTCAATAATTTCCACCCCATGCTTTTAAGATATGCAGTGTTTACAGCTAGCAGTTATGGGACTGGATAGCCCAGAGAGCTGGGAATGGAAGATAAAACCTTTCAGTTTGGGGTCACTCAATTTGAATTGCAGAAAAGTCAAAAAGCAGAAGGTCATTATTGCTGATAAAATTAGCTGGCGGCCTGGGCACGAGCAGTGTATTATGAAGGGGAGGGCATGCCTCTAACCCTTTCCCTTGGTCACACATAGGGTTGCCACTACGGGCGGGGGGGAGGGGGTGTCATTCAGTTTTAATTACAGATTTGGTTCCATTGTGGATTCATATCTGCAATTTCCAGATTTAAGTACGGATTCATATTACAGATCCATATTTAAATAAATTTACAAATATTTTTTTTAAATTAAAAAATCACTACACATGCACAAAATGGTCAACGGACTGGTCTGCACATGTATGCCCTTTTCCAAAATGGTGGCAGCAGTGTCGTTGCCGTTTTGGGAAAGGGCTGCTGCGCATGTGCAAACTGGCTGCCCTTTTCCAAAATGGTGCGATGCTGCCACCACCATTTTGGAAAAGGGCACGCAGAGGCAGAATGTCTGGTGGCCATTTGTGCATGCACAATGATTTTTAAAAATATTCTTTTATTTTGCAATAGATTGAAAGCAGAACCACAGTGGGCATGTTGCCACTGTTGTGGTCGGTATGGATTAATCCGTAATGACCCATTATGAATTAATCCAAATCTGTATTGCCCATCCCTAGTTGCCACCTCTCCAGGACCGGGTTTTTCCCAGAGACTCTAGATTTTGACCTAGAGGCTTCAGGGGAAGCCCCAGTTTCAGCCGGGGTAACCCAGAGAAATTGGAGCCTCTCAGGCTATCAGTGGGTGGCCATGTCAGAAAGAGGGTGGGACTTTCCAGCAAGTTTCCAATGTGACCCTTTTCATGTGGAGCATCGTGATAATTACATCAGAAAGGGCTGCGACAGCCCCTTTGCCCCGTCCCTGCCAACATGGCCCTGCCACCTCCAGGTGAAAGCCCAGAGGGAGATGGTAACCTTAGTCGCATCCCAGCTCCTCCCTTTGCCTCAGCACCTACTCCCTGTGCTTTCCCTTTCAGGTGCTGTTTACATTCCAGAGCGGGTTCTATACACCACATGGGAAAGGACACAAACTGTGAAGTGCAAGCAGGAAACA
>QEPC01002445.1:3187916-3222334 GCA_003113815.1 Sphenodon punctatus
TTAACCCTTGGAACTCCTTGCTGCTGGGTTATGCCGCCGACCGTTGCCCTGGCTCCGCCTACCGTTGCCCTGGCTCTCTTCAGCTTACTATTATTATTATTATTATTATTAGCATTTATATAGCGCCAGCAATGTACCTGGCGCTTTACAGAGAACAAGATAGACATGGTAGAGAAGAGAAGACTGAAAGGGGACAGGATAGAGTTTTATAAAATCTTGAGTAGTGTAGAACGAGACCGCGTCTATGTTCTGTACAGCACCAGGTACATGGCTGGCGCTATATAAATGTTAATAATAATAATAATAATTAATAACGAGTAGATAGGGAAAGGTTATTTACCCTCTCAAATAGTACTAGAACTAGGGGACACTCCATGACAGTAGCTGCCGGGCAGATTTAAAACAAATAAAAGTAAGTACTTTTTCACTCAACGCATAATTAACTTATGGAAATTGTTGCCAGAGGACGTTGTCAAGGCCAGTAGTATAGCTGGGTTTAAAAAAGGACGTGATACGTTTTTGGAGAGTAGGTTCATTAATGGCTATTAACCAAGTAGCTTACAGGATGAACTTCTTACTGTCGGTAACTGGGAGTGAACAACGGGGAATGGATTGCCCATTGTGACTGCTGGTTCTTCTCCCATGCAATCGAGATTGGCCACTGTCAGAGGACAGGATGCTGGGCTTGATGAATCATTGGTCTGACTCAGTATGGCACTACTTACATTCTTTACTATTCTTACCCCTATATGAAACCAAATGTTGCTACACGTCACCTGGATGTAACACCATAGTGCAATCACTTTAACTTTTGTTAGATTAATACATACGTTTTCAAGCAACATCAAGGAGCACAGTTCCGTCCTCATTATTGCAACTGTCATTGGTGGCTCTACATTTGCAGGCTCCTGGACATTGTAGGCAAGACTTTTTACATTTGCAGCATGCACCTTGTGGTACAGTTGCAACTTATCAGTTCCTTACAAGAATCTGGAACAGGAGGTAGAGACATAAGGATGGGCACAAATGAAGTCTCTCTTCTAGTTTCCATCCCATGGACTTTTGATTGTAGCCTCGTATTTGTCACATACTACATCAGTTCGCTTAAACAGTGCTCCACCTTGTAGAACAGCTGCAACAAACATCTGCAAGGTCCTGAATGTCACCGCTGTCGGAGGTTTCCCAATAGAAATCACCAGCACCTGTCTGTCAACTGAGGAAAAGGAGGACAAGAGATTCCTGTGATTCAATACCCAATATGGATTGCACCGGTTACCTCGTCACAGACCATTCCTTCTTAAAAATCATAGCTACACCGCCCCCTGTCCCTCTGACTGCGGCTGCTGCTGCACGGAATATTTTCACCTCAGGATTAAGAGCTCTTTCAGACGTGCGCAATTTGTGCGGATAAGCAATAATGTGCTCTCTTTGAAGTGCACAATGTAAAACTGGTTTACATTCACATTAACCAGTTTGTGCACTTTATATGTTCAGTGTGCACAATATGTTACCATATTGTGATTAGCAACTTAGAGAGAATTGCCTTTGACCCTGAGTGAAGTCTCCCATTCATGTCTGCTACAGCCTGTGGTATTGGTAAGAGTTCATGCACCAATATATCAAAAAGGTTGACAGCTTGATAGGCCATAAGATGCATGATTATTCTGTGCGCTTTGATAAATCCCACTTTACCAGTACCTGAATCTTTGTCCCACTTCAAACAATGAGGAAAATGTCAGAGGCTTGTTTTAAGGAATGGGAACTCTGAATTTGGACCTCTCTCTCTTCACAGGGTAGAAACCTCTCCTCAATGAACATGTTCAGCTGTTCTTGACCTTTCTGTAAGATCATTTTCAATCTGCTTTGTTGCAGTGTTTTGCAAGTATTAGACCATATCACTGGAAAGTGGGTTGAAACTCCAAGTCATCATTCGACCCTAGGCCATACATTAATCTAGTTTCATTTGCGAGATGAGACCTCGGGTTGAAGGAAAAAGCCCATCTACTCGGAGCTGACGACCTCTTTGTAATGCCAATGATGCCACTTCCTTTCTTCCCAGTCCCATTTAGCTATTCCTGAGTCTGGTCTGGATCTACTTGATTGAAACTTTTGTTTACTTCACCACAAACTTTTCTTTGTCAAATTCTGCTTTCACTGTAGGGGTAAGCTGGTGCATGTCATTAACATAAATTGTTCCCCAGGGGGCATAGTCTGTATGATTGTATCTGAGCATGAGTGAACAGGAGAAGAATCTGTACCTTTTGAATGTAACTCCACCAGAATTTGAAGATGGAATTGTCTTTGGATGCTACAAAGGTTTCCATGACATCCCTGAGCTTTTTGAAAGCAAGCAGGGTGATCGGGTCCTCTAGATCATTACTGTCAGATTTCTCCTCTGTCTTTCTTCAGGTTGTAGTTCTTGCACTCAGTGTAGTTGAGCAGCACTGGAATGAGAATTCGCCACATGGACTATAGGGTCAAAATGTGTGTTCCTGTTCCTCTTGCAAAGGACTTCCCAGCCATCAACTACTCTGATGTTCTAGGCTCCAGCATTTTATTTTTATTTTAAAAACTTATTACCCCGCCCCTCCTGCCACAGGCAGCTTGGGGCAGCTTACAACAGTAAAAACAAACAATTAAAACACATAAAAAGAGGAAACAGGAAAGGAAAACCACCACAATCACCCCATAACCCCCCCCTCTCCCCTGCCAAATGCCTGGCGGAACAACTTTTCTGAAAAGAAGGAAGGTCCGGGGTCAGCCGGGCACCCATCGGAAGGGAGTTCCATAGGTGCAGCCACCGAGAATGCCCTCTCCTGCGTGGCCACCCAAGAAACTCAGGGGACCTTGAGCAAGGCATCCCCAGATGACCTCAGGGGCCGATCCAGGACACGGGGAGTGAGGCGGTCTCGCAGATAAGCAGGACCCAGACCATTTAGGGCTTTATAGGTTAAAACCAACACCTTGAATCGGGCCTGGAAAACCACTGGTAGCCAGTGCAGAGAGCGGAGCACTGGTGTAATATGCTCCCGGCGGCCCAGTCCCACTAGGAGATGGGCCGCCACATTCTGCACCAGCTGCAATTTCCGAGCTGTCATCATAGGTAGCCCCACGTAGAGCACGTTACAATAGTCTAGTCGAGAGGTGATGAAAGCATGACTGTGGCCAGGTCAGAATCCGAAACAAATGGCCGAAGCTGTCACACCAGATGCAACTGGCGGAAAGCATTCCTCGCCACAGCCTCCACCTGGAGATGCAAGCGGAGCTGCGCATCGAGGAGCACCCCTAGACTCCATACCTGGGAGGTCAATGGAAGACAGACCCCATCAGCGATGGGGGCCGCCAATTCCATCGCCTTACCCACTAACATCACCTCCGTCTTGTCAGGATTCAGCGGCAGTCGATTAGCCCTCATCCAATCCCTCAGCTGCCAGGGACCGAGTAAGCACCGAGACTGACGGGCCTGGGTCTGTTGAAAAAGAGAGGTACAGTTGGGTGTCATCAGCATATTGATGACACTGTACCCCCTAATCACCTCACCGAGCGGCTGCATATACACGTTGAACAGGAGAGGGAACAGAACAGAACCCTGCGGAACTCCACACGAGAGGTCTCAGTATGATGAAACAGTTGCCAAGAACCACCCGCTGGGTTCTTCTGGTCAGGAATGAGCAGAACCATTCAAGAACAGTCCCGCCCAGTCCCGCAGGCACGTCGCCAGCATCTCATGATCAACGGTATCAAACACAGTTGACAGATCTAACAGGATCAACAGGGTCGAACGACCCCGATCCATATCTTGACGCAGGTCATCTACCAAAGCCACAAGCGCAGTCTCAGTGCCATAACCTGGACAAAAGCCAGACTGAGAGCGATCAAGATGCCCCTGCAGCTGCCGAGCCACTACCCGTTCAATAACCTTCCCTAAAAAGGGAAGGTTAGAGACAGGCCGATAGCTGGCAGGGGAGTCAGCAGCAAGCGATGGTTTCTTGAGCAGAGGCCGCACCACTGCCTCCTTGAGACAGCCTGGCACTCTGCCCTCCCACAGGGAGGCATTGACCACCCCAGCCAGAAACGGCCCCATTGTCTCCCGGCAGATCTTAACCAGCCAGGACGGGCAAGGGTCTAATTCACAAGAAGTGGCCCCGACCGCCCCAAGAACATCCACTTTATCGGCGGGTATCACCGACTGAAACTGATCCCAGAAAACTGGACATGATAGGGCTTCCATAACCTCTGGTTCCCCTACTATAATAAATGCAGCATCAAAATTGTGGTGAATACGAGCGATTTTGTCCACAAAATAATCCACAAACATGTCCCAGCGAGCAGTAGATGACTCCACTCCAAGATTGAGGGAGGCTGGACTGACCAACCCCCACACTACCTGAACAGCTCCGCTGGATGGGATTTTGCAGACTCTATGAAGGTAGCAAAGAACTTCCTCTTTGCTGCCCACATAGCCACGGCATAGGCTCATAAACTGACTCTGTGCCGCAATCTATTGGCTTCAGCACATGGACGTCACTGTCATTCCAACCGCTACCCATCCCGCTTCAGCAACCACAGCTCCTCGGAAAACTAAGGTGGTCTGCGGAGCTGCCGCCTGGGCAGCGGACGCCTAGGAGCCATCTGATCAAGAGCCTCCATCAGCAAGGTGTTCCACAGCACAACGAGGTCATCGATGAGACGGTCATCAAGGTCAGAGGGTATTTTCCCCAGAGCATTCTGGAACCGTCCCAGTTCCATTATCCTCTGGGGGCGAACCATCTGAATTGGCTCAACACCTTTCCGGTGCATTAGGAGTGAGGTCTGCAGGAGGTAATGGTCCATCCGTGACAAAGGCACAGCTGATATCTTCCCCACTAATGGAACACCTGCCTCAAGGCCCGTGAAAAACACAAGGTCCAAGGTGTGTCCTCCTTGATGTGTCCGGCCAATAACCATCTGGGACAGGTCCATGGTTGCCATGGCAGCCATGAATTCATGCTCCGCTCCCCCAAGGGTGGCGTCAGCATGAATGTTGAGGTCCCCCAAGACTATTGTCTTTGGGGACCGGAACACCACCCCTGCCACCATCTCTGCCACAGCATGCAGGGAGGCAGCTGCACAGGTAGGTGCACGGTATACCAGCAGCACTCCCAAACTGTCCTCTGCCAGATCAAACACAAGATGGAGACTTTCAATACCCAATATGGATTGCACCGGTTACCTCGTCACAGACCATTCCTTCTTAAAAATCATAGCTACACCGCCCCCTGTCCCTCCGACTGCGGCTGCTGCTACACGGAATATTTTCACCTCAGGATTAAGAGCTCTTTCAGACGTGCGCAATTTGTGCGGATAAGCAATAATGTGCTCTCTTTGAAGTGCACAATGTAAAACTGGTTTACATTCACATTAACCAGTTTGTGCACTTTATATGTTCAGTGTGCACAATATGTTACCATGCTGTTTAAAGCTCACCTCCCCCACCAGCCCTGATCCCCCCCCCCGAAGCTCACCTCCCCTGCCTTTCCCTGATTTCCCCCATCACAGCTCTGGTGCAGCTTCCGGGCTGTGTGCACACTCAGACTGTGCACAATAAGCATTGTTCTGATGTTCAAATAGAGCGGACAAATCCAAAACCACTCTTATAAAGGTAGATTTATCTCACCTAGTAGTGTGCTGATTTTAAAACCACACTGGCCGGAAATAGAGCACGCAGAGGGTTTCAGGTGTTCATGAAATATGCACTTTAAACAAAACAGCGCATATTTCATGCACGTCTGAAAAGGCTCTAACTGTACTGTTTGCATGATTGAAGTGTGTCGAATCTGTTCTTATTCCTGCATAACTCGTGTCGCTTGATGAAGAATGCCATATCTGTAGCAATGGCTTGTTCTGCTGTGGGATTGTCATCTGTAGATTCATTAAACCACTCCTTCTTAGTGTATGTTGTTTTGGGGCAGTGACGTTCCTTCTATAACTGCAGCAAGAAAAAGTTCCTCCATAACATCTGGGACCTGTAAGCTAGTTCTTGTTGAAGGTTGTAGGTTCTGTAACCCCATGTCGGCTTCTGGACCTCTTGCCAACCTGCCACCTGTGTGGCGTGAAAGCTGTTTTCCCCATCAAAGCTGGTATTGCTGATGTCAGTGTCACATGTAAAGTATACAAATCTACGTTGCAGAAAGTTTGGTATTACTGCTCCTGTTGCAGGATTCATTGCTTGTAGAGTGTTCTTGGCCAAAGATGTCAACATGAAGTATATTTTGGTAGCTGATGATATTTCACAATGTAGGACATAACTGAACAAGTTTTTTTGATCAAGTAGCCTGATGCAGAGTGCTTGCCAGACCTAGATGATTAGGAGTCCATTGCTTCGCACCACTTACAATCTACACTAAGTCCTATGCAATGCTAAGAGAACCCTCCAGAACTTGTGGGCTGTGATGCAGGGACCTGAAAGACTCTCACTTTATGTCCCTGGCCCATGTGTCCAGGGCCAGACTTACGAATTTTGCATCCCTAGACCCATCTCAGGCTGCTGCCTCCCAGCCAAGCCCTGCCTCCAAACCCAACCCCCAAGTTAAACCCTGTCCCCACACTGCGTGTTCATGGGTGGGGAAGCTCCATGTGAACGATGCGGCGCACACACCCGCAGTGAGTGTGGGTGCACGTGCATGCCCACCTACCGCATATCCCCACTCACGCTCCCGCCCCCCCTTGTCCCCATGCATGGAGCAACTGGAGGAAATGGTGGTTGTTCCGTGGGGTATGGATAAGTGGGGGGTGAGTGGGGATGCATGTACACGCCCCACCCATGCACCGGTGTGCCCATGGACCCCCCCCACCTGGCGGAGCCATGTAAAAAGAGCCAGGAGGGTGGGACAAAATGTGCATGTTCCCTCACACTTGGGTCTGGCTCCTTTAGGTGAGAAACGTATGCCTGCAGAAGAGCAGTGACATTAAATACCTCACGATTGAGGTATTTAATTTGCAGACTTTAAAAATGCGCAACCGCCATAATATGCGCATAATACCCCGCTTCCGTCTCATGTAATTAATATATGCGGCCGTTTCTAATTATGCGCAATCACGATGCGCAATCGCGCGCCGCTCATCTAAAAGCGGCTTAGGTCAGAAAAAGGGCAGGGTCAAGACATTCCCCCCCTTTCCTGATGTTGCACTGCCTTGCAGAATTGTAGGATATCACAGCACTCTCCAGGGGTGGGACAACTCTTCCCCTCTGGTTATGCCAGGCCCAGGAACAAACGAGCCCAGCTGTAGGACATTCCAGTGCCTGGATACTATAATTAGAATTATTTTATTTATTTATTTGTAGTTATACCCCACCCTTTCCTTAAGGCTTATAAAATATGTCAGATGCTTGGCTGGTGGGACCTGCACACATGCTCGGGGTCTAACTGATCACAGTATTTGGGGTCAGGGAGGAATTTTCCCTCAAGGCAGATTAGCAGTTGACTTAGGGTTGTTGGGTTGGTTTTTTTTTGCCTTCAGCTGCAGTGTGAGTGTGGTTCACTTGTTTGAAACATCTGAATCTTTTTTACATAAAATTGTTCCCTGTTATTTCAAGCATTGCTCTGGTTGGTCCCGGTTTCAACTTGTGGCAGATTTTTAAATAGCCTCTGATTCTTGTTGGATCGATTTTTCTGTAAAAGTGGTTTGGGTATGGTGAAACCTGCATTGGTGCAGGGGGCTGGACTAAATGACTTTTTATATACCTTTCAGTTCTATGTGTAGGGGCTGATTTCGGGCCAGTCCTGACGCAGTCAGGCTTGGGCTGGAGCTCTGAGCCCTTAGAAGACTCTAGTAACATGATGCGGTAACCTCCTCAATTTACCTCTGTACTTGTCAGGGGGACAGGGTAGCGGGGGGGACACAGATAGGGAAGACCTAACCCCCCAGAAGAGCCTGTGGGAAAAGAACCTCTCAGTGTGTCTCGGAATCTCCAGAGACTGCTCTCATCTTGAGGCCAGGAAGCCTACTTCAGAGAGGGTCTGGTTCATCATCGACGTCAAAGAAGAACAGGACCCCACACCAACTACACCAAAAAGCCAAAGGGGAAGACCAAGGCAAGAAGGGAAAGAAATACAAAAAGCTTGGGAACCAAGGGTACCCTAAGCAGGGAAAAACATACCGCAGTAAGGGGGGAGAATAGTCAAGTGAAGACTACACTGGAGCACCTACTACACTAATATACCCTGAGGCCTTCTATGCACACGGGAGCCGGGGGTGAAGGCAGGAAGGGGGTGCTTAAACAAGTGTCCTCCTATACAAATCAAGATCCACACTAGAGGACTACCACACACACAAGTAATACAGGAGTAGAGCGGAAGGAGGGGAGCTAGGCCAAGACACACATTACACAAATCATAGTGCACCTGGAAGGGGTACAACACAGAGAAGATATAGGAGGGAACAGGGAGGTGGGAAACTAGGCCAAGACACAAATCACCACACACCCGGGAGGGGTTCAACACACAAAGGATGTAGGAGGGAACAGGGAGCTAGACACAGACATAAGGGGAAACACTTACTACATGAAGCAGCAACCAGAGAAGACTACACCAGTTCACACATCAAGACTCTCAAGAGTGGGTGGAGGTAAGAGACGTTGCTCCACCAACTTCCTGAGGCCACACTAGGACTTAAATACTATCTGGTGGCCAATCAGGAAGCTGGGGAGGCAGGGCCAGGGGAACAAGCTACAGCTGGGGATGGGTGTGGACATATAAAAGGTGAGGAGACAGGGAAAAACATAAGAATAAGGACTGCAGATTGTTATCAGGTCGACAAGGTAGTGCAGGCCCCAAACGTGTCCTGCCTGTGTCCCAAAAGGCAGGGGTTCAAGGCCCAGACCTGACAGTACTGGTTTGATGGGTTAGATCTAATTTTCAAAGCCTGTGTTCTAAGTGTCTCGTAGAAGGGCTTATTGGAACGCATTTTCTAACTGTCCTTTGGGGCCTTGGCTGGAAGCTGTGGCTTGTTCTATGTCTGAATGCCAAAAAATTTGGAATATTATGAGGGGAGTGGGAATGATTTTTTGAAAACTACAATTAAACTTTAATCCACTGTGTGTTTAACCCAGATGGGAGTCTGCTCTGGGTAAAGGGAGACATGGAGTCATTAACTTGAAAGAATTTTCCATCTATGGTTAGAATGTTTTTCAAGGCCAATATGGAATAGTAAAGCACACAGCTTTCCCCACCACTGCGTGCTTTGCGGACTTAAGCAAGCCAGTAAGAAATAAAAGTGTTATCTGATGCTCTGTGTCCACTGATGTCCATTCCAGTTCTGTGAACACAGCTAGATAACGCCTACAATCCTGGCATGTGTGTAGTTCTCCCGTTCCAGCTCTGGGACATCCCAGGAAAGTCCCATTGCACTTCAGTGTCAGCCTGTGGCATCCCTGCTATTCCACTGCTGGATTTCCAGACAGCTCATAGGAGCAAGCAAACAGACACAGGTGGAAGAAATCTTGTTAGTCCCCTTTAGGGATGGCATTCAGCCAAAACCTTCAAAAAGCACAGTGCTGAGGCTTTATACTTTAGAAAAGGTTGCCACGGGGAAAAAAAATNCGATGGTTTCTTGAGCAGAGGCCGCACCACTGCCTCCTTGAGACAGCCTGGCACTCTGCCCTCCCACAGGGAGGCATTGACCACCCCAGCCAGAAACGGCCCCATTGTCTCCCGGCAGATCTTAACCAGCCAGGACGGGCAAGGGTCTAATTCACAAGAAGTGGCCCCGACCGCCCCAAGAACATCCACTTTATCGGCGGGTATCACCGACTGAAACTGATCCCAGAAAACTGGACATGATAGGGCTTCCATAACCTCTGGTTCCCCTACTATAATAAATGCAGCATCAAAATTGTGGTGAATACGAGCGATTTTGTCCACAAAATAATCCACAAACATGTCCCAGCGAGCAGTAGATGACTCCACTCCAAGATTGAGGGAGGCTGGACTGACCAACCCCCACACTACCTGAACAGCTCCGCTGGATGGGATTTTGCAGACTCTATGAAGGTAGCAAAGAACTTCCTCTTTGCTGCCCACATAGCCACGGCATAGGCTCATAAACTGACTCTGTGCCGCAATCTATTGGCTTCAGCACATGGACGTCACTGTCATTCCAACCGCTACCCATCCCGCTTCAGCAACCACAGCTCCTCGGAAAACTAAGGTGGTCTGCGGAGCTGCCGCCTGGGCAGCGGACGCCTAGGAGCCATCTGATCAAGAGCCTCCATCAGCAAGGTGTTCCACAGCACAACGAGGTCATCGATGAGACGGTCATCAAGGTCAGAGGGTATTTTCCCCAGAGCATTCTGGAACCGTCCCAGTTCCATTATCCTCTGGGGGCGAACCATCTGAATTGGCTCAACACCTTTCCGGTGCATTAGGAGTGAGGTCTGCAGGAGGTAATGGTCCATCCGTGACAAAGGCACAGCTGATATCTTCCCCACTAATGGAACACCTGCCTCAAGGCCCGTGAAAAACACAAGGTCCAAGGCTGTCTCTTATACACATCTAGATGTGTATAAGAGACAGCCTCCTATACAAATCAAGATCCACACTAGGGGACTACCACACACACAAGTAATACAGGAGTAGAGCGGAAGGAGGGGAGCTAGGCCAAGACACACATTACACAAATCATAGTGCACCTGGAAGGGGTACANTACCACACACACAAGTAATACAGGAGTAGAGCGGAAGGAGGGGAGCTAGGCCAAGACACACATTACACAAATCATAGTGCACCTGGAAGGGGTACAACACAGAGAAGATATAGGAGGGAACAGGGAGGTGGGAAACTAGGCCAAGACACAAATCACCACACACCCGGGAGGGGTTCAACACACAAAGGATGTAGGAGGGAACAGGGAGCTAGACACAGACATAAGGGGAAACACTTACTACATGAAGCAGCAACCAGAGAAGACTACACCAGTTCACACATCAAGACTCTCAAGAGTGGGTGGAGGTAAGAGACGTTGCTCCACCAACTTCCTGAGGCCACACTAGGACTTAAATACTATCTGGTGGCCAATCAGGAAGCTGGGGAGGCAGGGCCAGGGGAACAAGCTACAGCTGGGGATGGGTGTGGACATATAAAAGGTGAGGAGACAGGGAAAAACATAAGAATAAGGACTGCAGATTGTTATCAGGTCGACAAGGTAGTGCAGGCCCCAAACGTGTCCTGCCTGTGTCCCAAAAGGCAGGGGTTCAAGGCCCAGACCTGACAGTACTGGTTTGATGGGTTAGATCTAATTTTCAAAGCCTGTGTTCTAAGTGTCTCGTAGAAGGGCTTATTGGAACGCATTTTCTAACTGTCCTTTGGGGCCTTGGCTGGAAGCTGTGGCTTGTTCTATGTCTGAATGCCAAAAAATTTGGAATATTATGAGGGGAGTGGGAATGATTTTTTGAAAACTACAATTAAACTTTAATCCACTGTGTGTTTAACCCAGATGGGAGTCTGCTCTGGGTAAAGGGAGACATGGAGTCATTAACTTGAAAGAATTTTCCATCTATGGTTAGAATGTTTTTCAAGGCCAATATGGAATAGTAAAGCACACAGCTTTCCCCACCACTGCGTGCTTTGCGGACTTAAGCAAGCCAGTAAGAAATAAAAGTGTTATCTGATGCTCTGTGTCCACTGATGTCCATTCCAGTTCTGTGAACACAGCTAGATAACGCCTACAATCCTGGCATGTGTGTAGTTCTCCCGTTCCAGCTCTGGGACATCCCAGGAAAGTCCCATTGCACTTCAGTGTCAGCCTGTGGCATCCCTGCTATTCCACTGCTGGATTTCCAGACAGCTCATAGGAGCAAGCAAACAGACACAGGTGGAAGAAATCTTGTTAGTCCCCTTTAGGGATGGCATTCAGCCAAAACCTTCAAAAAGCACAGTTCTGAGGCTTTATACTTTAGAAAAGGTTGCCACGGGGAAAAAAAATTGCATAATTATTTTCCACAGCCATAGAAGGTAGAACAAGAGGCAATGTGCTTAAGTTGCAGCAAGGGACACTTTAATTAAATATAAGGATAAATGTCTTGACTGTAAATACAGTTGGACAATGGAATAGGTTGTCTAGGGAGAGTGTGGAATCACCGTTCCTTTATTGGATGTTTTAAAAAACTGGCTGGCATACAGTTATTCAACCCCTATGGAGAGGGGTATGGAAATTAATGAATAAAATAGCAAGCACAATCATACTCAGTCTCTTTTCACCAGCAATAGCCCTCCTAGGGATATACCCAGAGTCAGAAAGGCTAAAGACATATGTTAATTCCTGTAAGAAAATGTGTATAGTCACCATTAATTTGATAGCTAGAAATTGGAAAGCTGAGCGGGGACCCACGATGACAGAATGGATGGGGTTGATGTGGTATTTATTCACGATGGAAAAAAATGACAGCAACTCTGAAAAGTAAAAAGGAGGATTTTGTAGCAACCTGGTTTCCCTGCACAGGGGTTATGCAGAAAGAAGGAAAAGAGAAGGAGGAGATGGCATTTCTATTTAATTTTTATATTTAATTAAAGAGTAAAATGGAAAATAAGGAACACCTGGAACGCAAAAGCACCGGACAAAAGTTTGTTACAATTTAGTTCGCTTTTTAGCATAAGACAAGGAAATATTGTACATGTAAAGGAGGCAAAGGATACAACAAAAAGTGGAGAAAAAGTAAGATGTGGGAGATACTATAGTAATAGTTAAACATAAAATGTAAAGCAGATAGGGACAGATACGAGTCAAGCAAAGTATTGGTTTTTGAGTTCTGCGCTGTAACTTAGGGACTCTGCTTGTTGTTTTGAACCTTGACAGTACACAAATGTCGCCTTTGAATTTTGTGTAATATTCTAGCAAAGCTTTAATTAAAAAAAAAACTGGCTGGCAAACATCTGCCTCTGATATATAGTGTAGGGATGGGAAACCTTTTCCCTCCCCCAGGCTACATTTGAAAATTAGTGCAAGCTCCATGGGCCAGATAGGAGCTGGAGTGGGCTGGATTTCTGGAAACTCTCTGAAATAACGGATATTAACTATGGATAATAAATTTGTTATTCATTTAAGCACTAATTGTGGCATCGTAATGATCCATAGGGAGTGGGGCCACATCAGAAAGTGTGTGTATGGAGGGGGTGGGGAGAATCATTGCCCTGCCCTCTTTTTGACATGGCCCTGTCACTTGCTCTCCCTGAAAAAATTATAGTGGTGCCCTGGATGGTGCCGGAGGAAAAGGGTGCCACCTAGAGCCTGGAGATGCTGCAGCAAAACCTAGAGATTCCAGATCAATTCTGGAGGGGGTGGTAGCCCTACTTGTATCTGGTGGCAGAGAGCAAGGGAACTCACTATAAGCCCCCTGGGGCAGGGACCTGTTCCTCCTAATTAACATTTGTAGGGTTCTAGGCTCATTGCTTGTACGATATAAATACATAATAATCAAGGAGCACGAGGGATTTTGGTAATCAAGGTGGGATTTTGCACAACACTCAGCACTTCCACTCCAAAAGAGCCCTTAGTCCCGAGCCACCAGCACAACATGTCCTCATGCCATGCCAATGCCATACAGGAAGCCAGACCCTGCTTCTGTTGAAGCACATAAAGAGCATCTGCTAACCTTCCCATCCCTGTTAGCAGAGTGCAGGGGCAACTGATAGTTAGCAATGAGGCTTTAGTCAGCTCCCTGCCAACAGCTGTGCCCCTTCGCACACCAGGAATAAATTTGACCTGATGTGTGAAATTGCACTGAAGTTGAAAGATTTCTGCCGGGGATTACCTTGGCTCACCTACTTCAATCTCTTCTCTTCCCTCTGTTGCTTCAGTTTGTAAATGCTTTTCTGAACTGCTTTTGCTTGGGACATGTAGACATAAGCTCACCATGGAAACAAATACCCTGATCTTTAGGGATGGGACTCTGATTTTGGTTCTCATGAATTTCGGTTCTTTTTTGGTACTATCGGATCTTTTGTATTGATTTTTGTACCTGATTTTTAACATTGCAGTTTTTCAATGGAGAACAAACTGCAATGTTAAAAATACAGTACAAAAATCAATGTAAAAGATCAGATAGTACCGAAAGCAAAAAAGAACCGAAATTTTGGATTAATCCGAAATGGTCATTTTAGAGTACTTTTGGTTTTATCCGAAACCAAAATTCCCATCCCTGCTGATCATGCAAAAGCATGCACACGCACATAAATTGTTTGGAGGCCTGAGGCCTAGTTGGTTTCCAGTGCTGCTGAATTCTAGCAGAAAATGCTTTTTAAGTTTCCATTGCCAGTGGCTTATTAGTGACAAAAAAAAGCAGGAAATGCTGGTGCAGGTAGAATTCTATCCCATTTGCTAAGGAAAGTCTCAGATCTGAGGTAGTTTTCAACATAGGTAGTCAAAGAGCTGCCTCATTTTAAGGTCCCGGGGCCTAGACAAGTGAAGCAGGATCAGGGCAAATAGAAGCCAAGCGAAAACAGAAGGGAACCAAAGGTTAGACCGAGCCAGTGAACTAAACCAAGGGAGAATCCAGGAAGAAGCATCAAGAAACAAGGTTTGAGTTGGGTAGGGATGCTCCTTCCCGTTAGGAGGAAACTCAGAAGGGACAGAACCACATTGAAGGAGAGGTGAAGGGGCTGTTATGTCCCTTTCTGTTGTAACCTCATCCCTTCAGTGTGCTTTGATGTTACAATGCTCCACAGGGTGTGTGGCCATGTTGGAAGGGGGAGGAGCAAAGAGATTGTCATACCCCTTTCTGATATAGCCCCACCCTTGCAGAGCATTGTGACATCACAGCAGTCCATAGGGGCAGAGGCACACTGGAAAGAGAATGGGAAAGGCCCTTTGAAAGACCCTTTCTGACATGGCCCCCATTGCTGCTCCTATAAGCCCTTGATTCTGAAGTTTAGCCACAGGCACCCCTCTGGCCGACTCAGAGCAATTGGGTCTTCCCCTGGAGCCTGGAAACTCTAAACCCAGTTACATCTAGTGGAGAATGTAGCATGTACATGTCTACAGTCTATGCAGCATGTACATGTCTACAGTCTAAACTGGAAGCTATACCAGATGTAGCCACCAGATGTAGCAGAACGTAGCAGTCTAAACCCTGCACTCCACCCATCTCCGCTCATCGCCCACGCATGGAGCGGCTCCATGCGTGGAGATGGGTGTGTTTCCGTGGAACGGCCGCACACCCACCGCGGTGCACACCCATCCCCCCACTCACCGCGGCCTGTTTGAAAAGGGCCTAATGCTCACTCTCTCTTTCCCTCCTCAAAATTATCACTCTTTCTCCCTTCAACATGACAGTTCTCTCATAACAAAGCATATCACACCACTTCACACTTTGTAATATTAAATAAATTAATTATCATTAACATGTCTTAATGAGTTAATCCATACATACAAAATATAAAAGTAATCATTTAAAAATTTCATATACACAGCAAAAACCTCAACCGCTGGATTAACTCATTAAGACTTGTTAATGATAATTTGTTTAATATTACAATATGTGAAGTGGTGTGATATGCTTTGTTCTGAGAGAATTTTCATGTTGTTGAAGGGAGAAAGGTAGTGATAATTTTGAGGAGAGGTGGAGAGAGCAAGTGAGAATTAGAGATTTGATGTGGAGTGGTAATATTTTTAAAGTATAGTTTTTTTTGTCACAGATTTTTAGATTGTGAAGAAATGAAAATGGTAGGTATGGTTAATTCACCATAACTATGAATTTAAACCTTTGTTTTTTAAATGTTGGAATATTTTCAAAGCTCTGCCACTTCAGCTACAGCAACTAGCAGCTTTTTTTTAACTCTGCCTTTACAGAAGGATTTGCCTGTTGCCCAATAGGTTACATAGCTGTTTGTTATGCTGCAGTAGCAGCATTGGCTGTGTGGCTGGGGAGCTAAGCTTTGGTGGAACCATAGTAAGAGCCCAGAGTTGTATTCCGCATTGTGCCCTTGTGTCACCTCTTCACTAGCTTTGTTAAAGTTTAGAGAGGAGCTCCTAGTTCCTTACCTTGCAGAGCAATGCATAGGCTAGAAGGCAGAAGAAAAGGTGTGTAGGAAATACAGTAAAAGGAAGCAAGATTCATACTCACAACCTCCTATGCTGCAGATTGGGGAACAGTCGTCAAGATAACTGGACCTCTTTTTCTCCTCTTTTGCAAGAACAATGCTGAAATTAAGGGGGAGACAGTCTGTTCCCTCTTAAACTTGGAGGGAGGAACTGTCCCCCTCATTGCCCCCTCCCCTCACCACTTTTACACTCATGTATGTTATTGGGGCCACATCAACTCTTGCACAACTCTAAAACAAGGGAGGAAAAGAGGTTAAAGCCCATGAAGACAAGGGAGTAACAATTCCCATGAACCCTACAGTTGGAAATGGCTAAATTCTAACTCATCAATGTTGTTGTCACACCTTCATACTTGACAGGAGCCCAAAGAGTCCACTCAGATCCTGAAGCAGACAGCCATAAAATCTTGACATGCTAACCAATTAATAATGAAATTGTAATTGAGATTTCTAAAAGGGCAGAGGAATTAGTCAAATTAAGGCTGGAGGGACCAGTAAAATGGCAAAACATGCTGGGTGATTAAGAAGACGAGATGAATGTTTAGCTGGGAAAAAGACAAATGAGAGGGAAGCCTGGCTGTCTGTGGAGCCACAAATGAAAGAATGAACAGCTGAGGGGACAGTTCCTCCCACCCAAGTTTAAGAGGTGTTGGTTCTTACCTTTTAAAGACCTATACGGCCTGGGCCCCACCTGCCTCATCCCTTGTGTCCTGGACTGGCCCTTGTGGTCTGCCAGGGGCAGCCTCTTAGAGGTCCCCCAGGTATCCCAAGGGGCGACGGCTAAGAGGGCATTCTCGGTGGCAGCACCGAGGCTGTGGGAACTCCCTGTCAGTGGAGGTTCACCGCTCTCCTTCCGCAGACAGTGTGAGGCCTGGCTGTTTCGCCAGGCATTTGGCGAGGAAGATGGGGAGTGGGGGCGGGGGGGGAAGTTGAGGGTTATTGATGTTTTCGGGTTTAAGTATATTATTGTGGTCTTGTTTTATATTTGATATATTTTATATTGTAATCATACTGTTTTATAATTGTTCGCCGCTTCGAGCTGCCAGTAGGCAGGATCAAGCGGGATAAGATTTTATAATAAATAATAAACATAGCTATAATAAATCAGCCCTCCCAATCTGATGCGGTGGCTGATTATTTTTTTCCTTCCCCAGCACATTAAAAAGCAGTACATGCAATGTTACCCTTTCTCTTTAAAAGAAAATGGAGCAGATAGTCTGATGAGGATTTATTACCACAGGTGGTACTTGCAAGCAAATAGTTCAACTGGATTTTTAAGAGGATTAGACAATTTTATGAATGTAAATAATATTCACAGATGTGAGAGCTAGAAAAAGAGTTACAAGAGCAATCAAAACTCAGGAATTTCCCTTTTCCATGTGTAGCATTGCGTTGTGCATAACAAGAGCCTGCTGTCTGTGGAGCTAAACAGACCTGGACTGGAGCAGAAAAGCTGCTTATTGGCATTCACCTCCAAATTTGGGGCATAGCCAAAACAAATACAATATTTCAAATTCACAAATCAGATCTGAGCATTTCCTTCCTTTGAATACTCCAATCCAAATTTTTACCGTTTGATATATTCAGCAATAGGATTGGTTTTGTTTAACTCATTTAATTTGAGGCCAAACTTCAGTTTTCAGTACCTGAATTTGTTCCACACCGTGGACACATTCACACAGGAGTCTTCACAAATTTTAAACTTCCTGTGGGAGATTATTGCACAATTCACAGAGTAATTAACCATTGAAAAGTTACCAGGGGAAGTGATGACTGTGTGAACAGTCTGGTGTTAAGTGACTTAATATGCTTTAATTAACTTATTTTTCTTGTTCATACAATCACTTTCCCCACCTCTCTTTAATCAGGAGTACATATCTCTAGCAGGGGAAAACCTCTCTTTACTTTGCTTTAAATACTGTGTGTGAAATAAGCCCCTTGTCAGAATAACTCTGACTTTGCTCACAAGAACAAACACTAGTTACATTTATCTGAACTCCA
This sequence comes from Sphenodon punctatus, assembly GCA_003113815.1. Lineage (NCBI taxonomy): Eukaryota > Metazoa > Chordata > Lepidosauria > Sphenodontia > Sphenodontidae > Sphenodon > Sphenodon punctatus. Next base: position 3,205,992 of record QEPC01002445.1, read on the forward strand.
TTTATGCCTCCATTAGTTGAAGTTCTGTACTTTTGCAGTTCTCTAATAAAGTGTTCATCCCCAAGCCCTCATTGGAAATTGTTGTTGTTGTTGTTGTTTATTTAATACAGCACCACTAATGTACCTGGCACTGTACAATCATCAATGATAATAAAAATCTTTATTTGTATATAGTGCCACCCCTGCCATGGTACTCGGAGCACCTCATGTATAACAATTTAACACAACTTTTAATCCTCACAACAACCCTGTGAGGTAGGTTAGGCTGAGAGAACAATGTGACTGGCCTATGGTCACCCAGTAATTAATAACCTAATTATGAAACGTGACCAAAAAATCCAGATTTAAATTTTGCTGTTGCAAATACATTAATTTTGTCAAATTTGAGCTTTGGCTCAAACATTTTCTTCAGCTCTAAATCCAGGTTTGAGGTTCAAGCTCCTATTTACTCTCACTGAACACTCCTACTTTGAACAATCTGTAAATAAACAAAGGGTGTTAATAAAGGAGATGATAGCCCCTGCAGCCCCCACTCGCATGTTTAGCATGTACAGCCTAATAAACAGGCAGCCCCCTGCGTGTATTTCTTGCATGTCTGGGCAGCCCCCACTCATAGGTTTAGCGTGGCAAGCCTAACAGACAGGCAGGCATTCTTCCCTGCCATGCCTGTGCTCTGCCCATGACTCGTGGAGTCATGACTCACAGCCATGGCAAACCATGGGAACAAGAAGCTGTGTTTCTCCTGGGCTATCATGACTCCTGGAGGCGGTCCAGTGCCTGCTATCCCCACCCACCCACAGAGGTTCATACCTGGGTTTATACGTATCAGCACTTGGCAGCTGGAATAATGGGAAGGGAGCTGAGATGCGGGCATGCACTCAAGGATAGGGGGTGGATCCATGACATGGATCCATAATCTCGACCCACCCCTTCCTACCCACATCCTGAGTACACCTCTTAAGAGCTCTCACCCCAGCTCATAACTGGCCCTTGGAGTTTGTCCTAATAATTTTCAATGTGGTTCCCAGGAGGGAAAAGGTTCTCCTCCCCTGCTTTAGACAGTTGGTTTGTATTTGGTAGGGGTGGGACTCTGGGCAAAATTTCAGTTTATTTCGGTTTCTGTTCTCATGAATTTTGATTATTATTATTATTATAAACATTTGTATAGCACAAGCCGTGTACCTGGTGCTTTACAGAACAAAGAGAAAGATGTGGTCCCTGCCTACGGCTTACAATCTAAAAGGACAAGGAGGGGGGGACAAGGAGAGGGAACAAAGAGAAGACAAGGGAGAAGCAAACAAACATGCAAGCGGCTGCGAAGTCTCAGGTGCACGTGCTTGGCTTGGTTACAGTTAGGCAGGAGTCTGTAGAGGAGGGCAGACCGTAAGTATATGGGGAAAACCAACTAGCAGGCATTGGGAAAGGCCTGAAGAAGTGGGTCTTGAGGAAGGATTTGAAGGTGCGGAGGGAGGAGGTGAGGCAGATGTGGGTAGGGAGGGAGTTCCAGACATGGCGGGCAGCGAGGGAGAAGGGCCGAAGGCGGTTAGGGGAGCACAGGAGACGGGGGAGAGTGAGGGAGGGGACAGAGGAGGTGTGGAAGGTACGTGCAGGAGTGCGTAAGGAGATTAGGACTGAGAGGTAGGAGGGAGCTTGGCTGTGAAGTGTTTTATAGGTGAATACCAGGAGTTTAAACCGGATGCGTTCGGGAAGGGGGAGCCAGTGGAGAGAGGAGAGGAGAGGCTGCACATGGTCAAAGCGCCGGGCTGAGTGGATGACTTTGGCAGCAGAGTTTTGGATGGCAATAAGGGAGGATAGGTGAGAGCAAGGGAGGCCAGCGAGGAGAAGGTTGCAGTAGTCGAGGCGAGAAATGACCATGGCATGAACAAGGGTTTTGGCAGAGGAGATAGAAAGAAAGGGGCGGATCCGAGCGATGTTATGAAGGGAAAGCAGCAGGACTTGGCAACAGAGTCAATGTAAGGCTTAAAGGAAAGATTGCATTTTCCCCCATTGAAGTCAATGGGGAAAACTGCAATGTTAAAAATTCAGTTAAAAAGGCAATGCGAAAGAACCGATAGAGCCGAAACTGAAAAAGAACTGAAATTTTGGAAAGAACCGAAAGTGCCATTATCTGCTACTTTCGGTTCTCAGCAGTACCAAAAGTCCCATCCCTAGTATTTGGACCTTAGCGCACCACAAACAACCCCTTCTTCTAAGTCCTGGGAACAAGGGTAGTTAAATTGAGAGAAAGGGAAGCATTTATTTTTTTTAACCCATGTCCAGGAAACATACTTTCCCCCTTATATTAGCTTTTGTAGACACAAGTTCAGCAATGGATATCAGAATGTATAGCCAGTATAAAAACATATGACATGGCAGCCCGAGGGAGATAAGCTAAGCACAGCTTGATTCCACAGTTCATGCAGCCACGGATACCATGAGGGTAAGGATAACACAAGGATTAACGTCCGACACCTTGGAGGGGCTAACTCACAATGAAGAGCCTTGCTTCTCTGGAGTATGGGTCTGACTCCAGGAGAGACTAAATGCAGAGGGCCTACTATTCCCTTCTCCGGAAGTAGCTCAGCTTCACTGGGTTAAACTGGTGTGATGCACTGACTCTCCATGCAGGCTCTTGGCCTTTTTGGCACAGAACCACTATGTCTGGGCAGTGTCTGCTGCTCCCTGGAGTTAGAAGCCTTTTCTGTATCCCAAATGCTTCCTTTTAAAGGCCTTTTTCTCTCATGAGGCCCAAGATGTGAACACCTCCCTCCAGAGCTGACAACTCCGTGTGAAAGTGTATTTTTCCTCTAAGCATGGGAGCTCAGTAACCTCTTACAGTGGGCAGAATTGGCACACCCCTTCCCGTAGGGCTTTTCTGACAGCTTTATATTTCAACATGGGCCTGCTGATTTGTCTTGGATCTTCTATGCAAGGGAGCAGGCCACACAGTGAAGAGGCTGCTTCTGCTCTCTAGCATTTCTCTGCTTACGTGGCTTCAGTGGCATTACTCCACATGAAAAGGCATTGCATGGAGTAGAGTCAAATTTTGGCATGAATGCTTTGGATTTCATGCTGTTTTTGAAAGGGATTCTCAATGCACATGCTTGTTGAGGAGTGATGTTTAAAAGTAAACTTTTAAGTTTCACATTGTGTGGCACATTCAGCTGTGAAACTGGTATGCTTTTCCCCCCCTTTTTCGTGGTTTGGACCTTTAAATTACTAATGACTCCATTTTGCAGAAACATCCTCATTTGTTGTCCACTACTGGGTAGGCTGTTGCAGAGATATACAAACATCCTGCAGGCGCTTTCCTGGAAGCTTGATATATTTTCATAGAATTGAAGAACTTGAGAGTTAAAAGGGGCCTCATAAGTCATCTAGTCCAACCCTCTGTCCTGAGGCAGGATACCCTATACCTAAAGCACTACTGACAAATGCCTGTCCAGTCGTTCTTTGAAAACCCTCTGATACAGTTCGTTCCACTGTTTTCTGACTTGGGTGGCTGCTCCTGCAACCTAAAATGACTGCGCTGAATGATTGGTATTCTGGCTTCAAGTATGTTTGCTTTTTGAGTGTGGAAAGACAGTGCACAGCCACTCTGTCCTCCTCTGTAAGGCTCAAATGCTCACCACTAACCAGCAACATTTGGTCCAAAGGTATCCTCACAACTATTGTCTCTTGTCTCTGATGGTTTTTTTGGGACAAATGTAGCACTCCTAATTAATGGTAAACCAATCAAGAGTGAAAGCAGGCTGTTGTGGACTAAGTTAATAAAACCATTACAAGATTAAGACCCTGATCCTGCAAACAGTTATGCGTGAGATGTTATTGATTTAAATGAGACGACTTGGGCATAGGTGATTATGGGATTGGGATCTAATATAGTCTGCTTAATAGTGACATAACTTGTGATAGGCCAAGTAATACTCCACGGAACTGAAGAAGCAGAAAAAGTTATGCCTTTTCAGACTAGCTCCCAATGATCTTTCTGGCTTTGGTGGGTTATAAAATAGTTTCCTTGCCACCTTGTCAACAAATAATGTCTTTTCATTCTCAGAAGCTCTTAATAAACTCATTGTGTTCCATGTTTTTTATTAAAATAGAGCTGGAGGAAACAGGCTCTTATTTGGGGTTAATTAATATTAAGTGAATATAGCAGAAATTAAAAGTGGCTGCCAATCTGATCCCTGTGAAATGGGTGGGTCTTAAGTTTGCCCACAATAATGAAAATGACCCCTAGGTGCACAGAGGAGAGAGGCCACAAAGACAGATGGGTCAGTTAAACTGCAATTGACTGATAGCCTTGAAGAATGAAATCTTCCCTCCACAGAATAGGTTATGGGGAAATTAGCAGCTATGGAAGCTTCCCCAAACAGTACTAGTTTGTTGACCCACCATACTCTGCATGTGGGATGGACGATAACTCCAGTCTTTACATCTCATCAGAGAGGCCATTCTTTTACATCAGATGCTGTTTTGACTCATGAACAACTTGACTTCAGCTTCTTTGCATCTAAAATAAGAAATTCAGGAAGCATTTCTGTTTTCAAGAGAGCCAAACCTTGACCACTCATCTTGTTTATCACTTTACAAGCTTCCATTAGTTTGTTTTTCAAATTACTACAGTACTTTGCTGTGCACTTTGACCTTTCCAAACTAATCTCATAAACCAGATTTGCTTTTTGGGTTCCGAGAGCTTCCCTAATATGGCGATGAAATATCTGAGAGATGAGGAGACCTTGCACATTTTTTTATTATTATTTTTTAAATGGGCTATAAACATCTTGTGCTCAACAGGAGAAAGAGAGAGAGCGAAGATGTGGCAGATTACTAACTGGGGTAAAGTTTATACACTGAGCGCAGTGACAGCAAGGAACCCTAGCATGTACTGTAGAACACAGACAAATATGGTCAGAGAATTACAAAAGGAAAAGTTTGGAAGTGCAGGGACTGCTGCAAGGATGACTCATGAACAAATTACCCAGAACACCCCACAACATGTATTCAACAAAATATTTCTAAGGTGATGTAATTCCATTTTTCAGATTTTAAAACGAGGAAACTTAATATAGATCCTGTGATGGGACTGAGAGTCTAATCTCAAACCTCTGCACAAAGGAAAAAGAGCAATCGGCCAGGCAACTAAATTCTAGTTGTTTGCCTCCTACCCTGTCTCTTCCCAGGCAAACTGCCTCTGTCTGCTGCCTCTGTCCACTCAAACATACAGCTGTGTGAAATTCTATCAACACCAGCTGATGTCTGTGTGAAACATCATGTTATCCATCCATTTATCTGAATGGCTTGGGGAACTTCCAGACCATTAGTATTTGTAGACAGATCTCCTGTGGCTGCTGGAGTGCACAGAGCTGGCTGGATATTTGCTCCAACAGGTTGGGGAGGGGAGGGGAAGAGAGGGGATGGATGCAAACCCCTGGTTCCATGAGTCCTGGTGGAGGTAAGCAGCAGCACTAGTAGAAGCTGCGCCCTTGGTAGCTGGACCCCCATATTTCTCATGAGGGCACATTGTGGCTTTGGATAATTGTGACTGCTAGAAAAACAGAAACTAGACTGTTATATGTGTGATTGATTTCCTTTTGTAAAAATTTGCTTTTTAAAACTTAAAAGAAAGGCTGTTTTCAAACGATAGCAGTCATGGGGATGAAACTGTTGTCTTCTTCTCTCACCCCAATTTGAATCTTTGTTATTCCAATACTCAGAAATCAGAGCAGGTTTTGGTGCTGCTTTAGTTTAAGGTCCATTCTAGCAAGCAGCTTCTTAACTGTAGTTACGTTTTAAATCACTTTTACTCCTGAATTGTTCACACATCAACAGCTCTGAACCAAAGCTATTCAGAAGGAGAAAGAGAGGTATGTACTGTTGAAAAATGAAGACATACGCCCCTTCACTCAAAATAGCTAACGTGAACCCTTTACTTTCTAGCAAAAGGAGAAGGCTAGCATTGTTTGTTATGACCATTAGGGGGAGATTAGAAAGTAACTAATTTTGCTTGCAGCTGCAGTGTAAAGAATACCAAAGGGAAATAGTTACTTCCGATTTAACACTGTTTCCCAAGATGTGGCCTTAGGCTCTGCTTTCTGTCAGTCCTAGGAGGCCGAGAGTAGCCATAGTGCAGTGGTCTGGAGCTATGCCCTCAGTTTGTCTTCTACATCAGGCATCTTGCACAGGACTGCTGTGGAACCCTTACATGGCCTGTGTGTCAGTTGGGAACACCTGCTGCACGCCAGACATTTTCAAGGGACAATTTCCACATCTCTTAAGACCTCTTTATGATGTCAAGAGTGGCACAAAAGATTCCTACTGTAACTGCAGTGACCTTATCAGCTGTTGGACTTGCTTGCAGTTTCAGGTTACGGTCAATTCAGGACAGAGAGAGCCAGGAAACCGTGAGATGGAATAATTCTCCCATTCAAAAAGCATGGATTAGGAATAAGGAACTGGAGAGTAGGAATCAATTTCAACCTTGTGGACTGTTCCTGCTTTGTTGTTTCATGCGAAGGCACCAAAACTGTGATTGAAGAGCAAGAGTGTCCTATCAAGCAGGAGGCATTTTCTTTTTCCTGTAGTTTCAATTCCTGTCCTTTGTTCTTCTTCCATGGTTTGCAAAGAACCAAGCATGCACTAGTCAATATAGATGATTTTTTTCATGGGTAGAAACAGACATGATGGTGACCCGCTTTGATGTGCAGGCCACCGTAACACGTTGGTTGAGGCGCTGCCAGATGTTGGCCCAGGATTGTTCCAGGTGTGTTGGCGGCGAGCCTGGGTGCTCTGACCTTGGAAAACCTGCAAGGTCAGAGTCCAGGTTAGGGCCCACCTGACCGGGCCTCAGCAGGCTATCACGTTTGGTGTGCCCACTATGATATGACCTGGCGTTGCCATGGTCAGCCTCCGTAGCTGCCCGTCATGGTGGGGGCTGGGGCACTGGGAGCACAGTGTGGGCAGGGCTGACCACCCACACATTTGTTGTGCTTCTGGGCCATACCCAAGCCATGCAGCCAGCAGGATGGCTCCCTGGCTGCAGTCACATGTTGCCATCGTGTATTTTTACCCCCCATGTCATGTGGAGAGAGTGGTGGTGAGGACATTCCTGGGTGAGAGGCAGGAGAGTAGGAGTGAGTGGGATGGAACAGGGTGTGATTGGTTGGGGGGTTTGTATGTATGACATACTTATATTTTACTTGCAAAATATATGTATATTAAGGGTAGAGAAAACCAAAGAAAGAACAAATACAAAGCCTGTGTTGGAACTTGGTGAGGGACACCAGTCATTCAACAATATTCTGCTTCCAAACTGAAAGAAAAATTGGCAGCTGGAGCATAGGATAGCAAGCACTCCCCATTTAAAGTACAGTACACAAACCCCCAGAAAACAAAATGGCTCTCCTGCAAGTTGCATAGTGGCATAAATTCCATTTGTTTAGCTTTCCCCTTGGGTTGGCAGCTTTCAGCATTTTCCATTCTATAGCCTTGTTTTACAGCAGGAAAATGCTTCAGGATCTCCTAGAAACAGGAGAGTGTTCATGACTTTGTGTTTGAATTGCATCTTGGTGCCATTAGGTTCCTGGTTTTATGGTTGAATATTGGAGCTGGACCAAATATTTGTGCCACAATTGGAATCTGACATATTTAGCAAATTTGACAGTGTGAATTCAAAATGGGGTTTCTGTGCACATTGGCAAAGTTGTGTGCAGTTTCATTATTTGGGTATCCAACATTCAGAAATTCAATATTAAAACAAAACTAATCAAATCAATTTGGTTTTATATTGATCTCTACAAATAAAAAAACATCAAACCAAAGTTTGAGGAATGAGACTAGAGGAAGTCAAATTAATCAAAGTCACGGTAAATGGAAACCAGTGACATTGTTCTTAAAAGGTGCAAATGTGATTTGAATCTTTTTTAAAGGAAACAGATACTCAAATTAGATTCACAAATCCAAAAAGCATGATTTGTCTCCACTCTGTTAAAATCTTTGCAAAACAGACCTCATTCTTCCTGTTCAAGCTCACTCGTCGCTGCTCTTTCAGTATTTAAGTGCATGGTCAACCTTTCTGGGCAGGACAGTCCTCCACTATTAAAGTCAATAGGAGTTTTGGCATTTACTTTAATGGCAGAGGATGACCCCCTGTGGGTTTGTGCAATGAAGGGCTGGCTTTAAAATTTGAGGGGGCCCACCCACCCAGGGTGAAAGTAAAATGAGGCGCCCCCATGGCCATGCCCTCCATAGCCCCACCCTTTAACAGTTGGCCATCTGGTGTTTGCTTACAAAAACAAATAAGTGTCATAGGAGAGCCAGTGTTGTACAGTGGTTAAGAGCACAGTACTGGGACCAAGTTGTAGTGGGAGGTCCTGGTTTAAAACTTGGTTTAGGCATGAACTCACTGGGTGATCTTGGGCCAGTCACAGATCTCTCAGCCTAAACCTACCTCACAGGCTTGTTATGAGGATTATTAGCTGAGTTAGTTTAATATTAATGGTTAGATGTTAATCGATAAAGTGAATAGGTTGTTTAGTTTGTTAATTGTTAAAAGTTAATAAGTTGAAATTTGAGCCACCCTGAACTCAAGGGAAAGGGTGGGATACAAACTGAAATAAATAAATAATAAAATAAGTTTTCACATACACGCACACACCAGCTTTCACATATGCATATGCGCGTGCACACACACACACAAACATATGCACCTTTGGCAGGGGGGATTCAGGGATCAGTGATTTACTGAAAATGAGGCGAGAACAGGCTGGATCCCGCAGGAAGCGCCCACCCTAGGGCTGAGAGCCGTAGGCGGGGAGAGGGCCCTGCAGAAATAGTCCACCCTGTGTCCTCAGGCTCACCAGACCTGAGGCTACAAGGACTGGCCTCCCTGAAGGCACCCTCGGACTGCGGAACCCAGGCCATGACCCCTACTGGCCCTTCTTAAGGCCAACCCTAGTTCAATCCTCCATCATTATAAAGTCAATGGCAAAACTCTCCTTGACTTTCATGACAAATAATGATCCTGTGTGCGTGCATGACGCGATTGATTCATATAGTAGTTGTGTTTTTCTTTGTGCATCGCGCTTCAGTGACGTTGTGGGCACTGCTGTCATTCTGTTAGACCAGACAGCCTCTGCTCAGGCAGAAAAGTGTCTGTTTGACAAACCCCTGTCACTTCTGCACTCGGGAGAAAAACTTGTTTTACGACGTTGCTCTGTTCCTTTTCTCATTTCCATCTGCTTGTCATTCTGCAGTTCCCTGAATAATTGAAATGATGCTATTGCTTTTGAGATGTGTCATAAGCCTGTCATAAACTCTCTTTTCCCTTTAATAGTCCCCTTTGCCAGTTGGTGCAGTTCAAAGATGCACTATGTGAAATTGACAACTTATTCCAGCTGTTCTGTTCAAGCAAAAGCCAGTGAGTGACTCTTCCGCATGTTTTCTCTCTCTTGCTGCTGGCATTGATTTTCTATTATTCTTGGCAGCGACTCTGAGGCTCAGTCTCAGAGCAAGGCCTCCTCTCCCCATGAAGCGTGAGAATAAGAGACAGTAGACGGGGGAGGATTGGATAGTGGTCTGAAGGCAGCTATAAGGTCAAAGTTCATGTTCTGAGCTTTGTCTGCTTTCTGGGTTGAATGCATTGCTATAGTAGTGAGGTCTGAAAAATTATATTCCCCACAGAATCAAATATTGTGGATGGATTTGAAGCACCAGTTCCCTTTGTGACCTTTAACAGCATTTGTCACTAGCTGAGGTAAAAAAAAAAAAAATGTTGCACATTTCAGGGCTTAAAATGGTTGCCATCAGAGTCAGGTAGAAATTTTGTCCTCAATGAACAGTATTTGTGGGGTTAGTCAAGTGCTTTCATGAGAGGTGGGTGTTGGTCACTATGCAATCTATCAAAAGGTGCCTGTCTGCCTGTCTTCACTTCAGGCAGCATAGTGCATGGTTGTGTCATGTGTTTTAAAATGATCTATGATGATGATGAAAGGGAGCATGGTTGTCTTCTTCTGAAGTAAAAGCTGTTGGCTGCTGCTACAGGCACGATACAGGAATTGGTACTGATGGGGAAGAGTGACTGTTACCCCTGAAAAAGCTGTTCATTACATACCCCATGGAAAAGTATGGCCATTATCATAATGAAGAGAAGAGAAGGAAAGTGGGGGCAGGGGGAGGAGAGAGACCTGAGGACATTTTCTGAGGGAATCTTTTGCCTCCTCAAATTTAGGGCCTCATAGTTCCAGAAAAACCTAGCTTTTACTGTTTTTTTCAAACATGGTGGCTGCATCATGAGTGGCAGTATAGCCACCAAACGGGGAAAGGAGTGGAGCTGCCATCCTTCCTCCTGCCATTTTTAAAAGTGTGGTGGGGGCAGCAGGGCAGAGGGACTCTGCTTCAGGCCACAGCATAGGGTAGTAACTTTGACTGGGACTTGACATAAAAACAGGGCTGTCCTCTAGCCTTATCAAAGGACCCAGCAGGGACAGTGAGTCAGTGTGGAGGGTGGTTTAGGGGCAAGAGGTGGGAGCACCTGAGGGGATGGGTGGTAACAGCAGACTGGGAATAAGGAGGAACCTCTGAGAGTCAGGCTTTTCTTCCCTACCTTTGAGGAGTTCCTGGTGTCATGGGTTGGAGGTCCAAACCCCCCATTTTACTGGGTTTGAGTGACTAAGTTTCCCTTGCACACAACCCTCTTGAATTAGTTTCTCTCTCTGGCTAATTCAGGTGTGCCACAATGAAACTCCTTTGTCACCCAAGGGCCCGATCCTTCCCGTTTACAGACTCTTTACTCTCTGGGTTCGCAAGAGCTTGAGGGCTCTTGTTGCTCACTTGTGTTCCAATGTTAGACACAGACACTTCTTCATAAAGATAAGNTTGAGGGCTCTTGTTGCTCACTTGTGTTCCAATGTTAGACACCGCCACTTCTTCATAAAAATAAGAAGTAAGTTTATTGATTACATAAGCAAGATAGTTGATAGAGTGGTTACTAGAAATCAAAGGTAAGCATAACGCATTCCTGTTCTATACTGTTTGAGTTCCTACATAAGCATCTTACCCTATAAAGGTTCATAAGCTTCTTGTTCCTCAGTCATAAAGGTAGAATGACTAGGCACTGGCTTCTTAGTTGGTAAAGAGCAAAATCATGTCTCTCTGCTCATGTTTCTCCAGCCTGCTGCTGGCAGGCAGGCTTTCACATGTAGATCAGCTCTCAAGATGGCTTTGGGATAGAAAAGCTTTTCCCAGGTGACTTACTGGCTCCTTTAAATAGTTTCCCCCCTTCTTTGTGTCTGTTCCCGCCTTTGGGGAATCGTGGGGTCGGTCACGTAGGCAACCCAGGCAAACACAAAGGTCCATCTAAATATCTACAGGGTTCCGTCTGGCAAGTGTTCTGGAATACACATTTTGGTATCTCTTTGTATTTCCTGTAGCCTGGTGATGCGTCAGAGCCCTAATTTGAGTTCTACAGCTCTCAGTTGTAACCTTACATACATGGGGAACCTTTGGCATTACATATTTACCAGACTTGTAGTCTACATGTAGTCCCGTGTTACACGTGTGACCCTATGTTGCTCCGTGACACCTGGCTACACCCTGTGGTAAATCCTGTGTTTCCAAATAGAAGTGGGCTACATATCATCAAGAGCATAGCTATAATAGAGACAGATGGTGCAGCTGTGCCCCCTGGGGGCCTACAGTCCATGATTCAGCTGCGTCCTCTGCTGCTGGGAGAGAAGGCAGGGCAACCCCGTTCCATCTTTGGTACCAGGACCCATTCCAGCCAAGCTACACCTCTACATATTAGGTTTCTCTACATGTAACACTTGCCACCATTCCAGCTGCCTGACACAGGGGCGAGCATTATGTTTGGTCACCTTAACCCAGGACCTAGCCACAGAGGCAACATAGCAAAGGCTTGCACCAGACTCATGGGGCAGTTGAAAGTAAACCATGGAAACTGTCTGTTCAGAGGGGTGTTGGTCTTGTCAGTTTCACCAGCAAGAGCTGGTCCTTACAAGGGTGGGGGCTGCCTTGAAACGGGGGCTTTGTCTTCTCCCTGAAGGGAGATAAAGGGTGGGAGGCAGTCAGCCCAAAGAAAACTACTAGTTTCCAACCCTAGGATGAGCACATGGAGGGGTCATGGTGTGGAGCTTATCAGAGACCCAAGAGGACACAGAGGGGGGAGTCTCTCCACTCCTGCCCAATTGGGACACAATGATCAGGGGCCTCAGCTGCCCCAGCAGTCCGAGTACATGTGTCCCAGGCTGGCTTTTTGGAGAAGAAAATGGCCAGATTAATTCCCACCTCCGCAGGAGGGAAGGGATACATCTTCTTTCCATGTCCTGCTGCAATTGCTCCCCATACCAGGAGCAGTGGGATGACACCCAGCCCCTTAACTCATGATTCTCAAGCTGAAGAGACTGTGCATTTGTTGGAGAGTGGAGAGTGTCTGTCTTGTTGAGGTTTTGCAGGCAATGGCAATTGCAGAGTTTAGTGCATGTGTCTCAGGGTTGGAAGCATTTCCTCCCTCTCACACACATACATTTGAACCTTAATAAAATACAACATGGAAAGAGAAGACTGCAATCTGAATGGGAAATCAAAGGGAGTGTGGGGCTTAGAAGTAAAGGGTGGCTTGATATTAAACATGTAACCGCATGAAACTTGTTTATGCTACTACACTTTGGGATATCATTGCAGTGGTTACCATGGGGTTGATTTTCCTCATGATTAACTGTAATGTGTAGCGCCTCCCACCGTCTTGACTGTAGCAGCATACTGTCCCACAGCTGTGAGGATAAAAGCCTCCAGTGATGGGGTCCCCACAACTTCCCTTGGTAAATCACACAATTGCCGAACTGTCTTTGTAGTTAGTAAATTCTTCCAACTCCAGTGTAGTTGGTAGTGTGAATGGAGAGTGGGGACCCTATCATCATATTTTATTTATCCCTTCGGTAACTGGATAAATAAAATATCCCTTTAGGGTCCCGTGGGAGCCAGTGCAGCCTAGTGGATAAGTTAGTGTGAAACTTTTCTCCTTTAATTTTAAACCCATTCCCGTAGAACCTCGGGTCTGGTGGGCCAAATGCGGCCCACTGCTAATTTTTATTTGGCCCTTTCCAGTTCCTGGATGTGGACCATGAATTCAGTTCCAACACTGAAAGACTGAGTTCGAGGGAAGGGAACAGAGATGAGGGCATGTACACAAGGATAGGAGAAGGATCCATGGCATAGATCCATGATCTGGACTCTCTCCTTCCTTCCCCCCCACTTGAGCACATCCATTAAGAACCCCCCTCTCCAACTTCTGTGAAGCCCTCCCCAAGCCTTCGGCGCTTGTACTCATTTTCAAAGTAGCCCCCGGGAGGGTGAAGACCCTCCCCTGTGTCTAGTCCTTTCTTCACAGACCAAAGAGAACAATTGGGCACCATTTTGCTCAGAGCAGCCTTTTACATATTTCCTTTAGAAACCAAGTCAACGAGTGTGATCGCACATGTGAGATTTTTGTTATATTTTTGGCAGCTTTTGTGGTTTCACATAGCGAAGCGTAATTAAAACGGAGCCCTGTGTTGCTACTGCGTGTTTGACCCTTCTTGCCCCCCCACTGACCCTCACCTCGTTCTAATCTTTTGGTAAGCAGCAGCACTTTAAGATTTATGTAATGGATGATGAAAGATTAGAATTGGAGGTATCTGCTACTATTTTGGGGTCTGGGCTGGGTTCCAACTTCTCTTGAGCTTCTTGAGAGGCAGGCATTTAGTTTTGCCAGCGTGAAGAGCATTGCTTGCTCTCCTCCTTGACATACTTTAATAAAACGTAACGAGAAATGATTTACATGAGGATGTGCCTGAGCTCAGCTTGCTTTAATCTCAAGTTGTGGAAGAGGAAATGAGTTTATCTCCAGTTAAATATAGAGGTGCTAGAAAAGCAGCTCAACGTGGGAAGGGGAAGGCTCATTCTAATCTCCTACTGGGGTAAGCCAGGTGTAACACCGGGGAAGTTGCCAGTGATACCCTGGTGTAAATTGGGGGTAACTCCAGGGAAGATTCTCCATTGTTCAAAAACTTCACGTCTCTTTCTAAGAGCGCCACTGTCACTGGGACAGAAGTTCTGAGCTTGATGATAGGAGTGACAGAGTGAAATTCTCTGGCCTGTCCAATATTGGAGGCCAGACAGAATGATCACAACAGTTTCTTTTGACCTTGCTGTGCAGTGAGTGGGCTTTTCACTGGAATAAATGAGGAGTAACTCAAGTGTAGTTGGTAGTGTGAATGGAGATTGAGGACCCTATCATATTTTATTTATCCCTTTGGTAATAGGGTTCCTTGGAAGCCAGTGCAGCCTAGTGGATAAGGTATTGTATTGGGGACCAGGGTTCAAATCTTGAGTTAACCATCAACTGACTAATTAGCCTTGTGCAAGTCACTATCTCTCACCCTCTCTTCCCTATCCACAAAATGGGAATAATGATGACCTACTTAATAGGATTGTTGCAAGGGTGAACTAGATAAAGTTGTAAAGCATTTAAATGCTGAAAGTGCTATATAAGTGATAAATAATCCTGGTCCTGTCGTTTATGGGATTTAACAGTGTTATAGGTGGCTGTAACTGCTGAAACTGGATCCTCTGAGGCATGGGGTTCTTTCAAATGTCACAACTTAAACTGACGATCTTCTTTCACATATCACTTCTGATTTACCACATGGAGGAAATGTTCGCACATCTCAAGAAAGGTACCATATAGTAATTCATGAGGGATTTTTCTGTGGAGTTTTGGTCAGCTCTAGCCCTTGAAATGGTGGTGTTTGAAAGTATTTTGTGAAGACCAATCGCATAACTGGGTTTAAAAAACGTTTGGATAAGTTCTTAGAGGATAGGCCCATAAATGGCTTAGTCAACGTGGTCAGGGAATGAGACCTCTTGGCTGTCACAGGCTGGGAATAAAGAGCAGGAAACGCATCACTCCATTGTGACCTGTTGTGCACATTTCTGAAGCAATGAAGCTGGCCGCTATTGGAGACAAGATGCTGGGCTTGATGGACCATTCGTACAACCTAGTATGGTACTTCTTATGTTCTTACCTTCAAGGCCAAATTCACCCTTGGCATAAGACAACTGTATTCCTGCACACATGTTGTCTCTTGCAAAGAAAAACTGTCTAAAGGTAGTATTTGTGTGTTCGCTTTTCTAGTTCTTGACTGATTTTTCTTACCTCAAATTCTCAGGGCTAACTTGGAGATGCCGAAGGGTCCTTATTGTGGGATGGAGATGTTTATGTGTGTTAACAAACAAAATGGTAGCCCACACCAGGTGGGTGTCCACTGCCCGTTTATTATGTATTTGCCCCCACCGGCCACATGGCCATCAGACATGCAGCCCTCGCTCATGGGGGGGCGGGGGAGATTCTTTTTAAGCTCTGCCTTGAGTTTTATTGTTTTAAATGTTGTTTTTAGTTATATATATATATTGTATTTTTGTATGATGCTGTGAACCACCCCAAGCTGCTGTGTAGGAGGGGACAGCATAAAAATCGAATAAATGAAATGAAATGGTGGGGCCCTGGAGCATGTGGAGTCCGCCGTGCAGACAAATGCAGGCTAATGTGCGCTCACATGTCCATGTCCTGTCAATTAGGTTGCATGCAGGTCACACTGTACAGGTTTGCCAGCATCCTAGAGTCGCGGGTGAAAAGCGTAGAGCGACCATGCTAAGCTGGCCTTACCGCGGGGTGGCTAGCGGCACAGGGCCCCGCTGCTGCCGCCACTTGTCCCACCCACCATGCTACTCTGGAGTTCAGTCCTCCGTCCCGCAGCAGGGCCCCACATGGTTTTTACCCCAGCCATTCCTTGCCCACCGGCCTGGCTCCACTTCCTCGCTCCCTCACATCCCCCCATCCCTCACAGGAAGTTGCTTTATGCAACTTCCTGGCACGGGAACACTTTGCGGGTGGTGGGGGACGCGGGCGGTTGCATCAGTGGTGCCCGCGGAGCTGAGTCAGGCGGATGAGGAGCCAGGCCCGGATGGCGCAACAGTGGCTGGTGGCAGGAGGGGATCTGGAGGCGGGAGTGGTGGCAGAGAGGAGTTGAGTCAGAGACGCTGGCGGTGTGGCTGAAGTCGGGATGGGATCTGGAGGAGGCAGTGCAGTGTGTGGACAGCGGGCAGGTAAACCAGGCCAATCTGGCCAAAACAGTGTGTGTGTGTGTGTGTGTTTTAAATGAGTGTGTGTCTGTGAGAATTTATTTAAGTGTGTGTGTGTGTAGTGTGTGTGTGAGCAAGAAAGAGAGAGAGGTGAGAGCGTGTGTGTGTGTGTGTGTGTGTGTGTGTGTGTGTGTGTGTGTGTGAGA
>QEPC01002445.1:3222756-3273828 GCA_003113815.1 Sphenodon punctatus
AACGTTCCTGCTGTCCCCTCCTGCTTAGCAACCTAAGCCTGCCAGCCTTGAACTGACCTCCAGTCCTTCCAGAAGACCCAGGCCCAGCAGCAGCTGAGGTAAGGGCCACCCGGCCAATACCTCTTCCTCCTCTTTCTTGATATGAGCTCATTTATGCTGCTACAGGCCTCTGTGGGGCTTTGGGAGTAGAGTGGGGCCATCTGGGGGATGGTTTGGGAAGGAACTGAGGGGTGCTGTGATCGTGGGGGAGTTGTTTCGTGTTTGATACATTTAACTGGATTTTTAGTGCTTTGGTGCTTGAGATCCTTAAATCCAATAACTGGAAAGGGGTCACACTGACAAAGGTTCGCTGAGAGCTGTGTTTGGCTGCTCTGGGCCTGAGGTTCAGTTCCTCATCCCTGCTTTCATGGGGGATGTTGTGGCCGTGTGGGGGTTGTTTGATCTATGTTTGATCAGCTGGATCTAGGTTTGAACTCCTGTGTTGGGAGTGGAATAGGAATATGCTCAAGAGAAGGAGGGTTCAGGCCATGGATAATCTGTCCCTATCCATTGTGTGCATGCCCTCCTGTGTTTTAAATAAGAGTCTTTGCCTTTTAACCATATCTGTGTCCTGAGCTCCCTTTCATCTAAACGAGATTTAAATGTTCTTTGGAGCACATTGTACTGACAAGTTAAAAATAACTTATATAACAATTCCCTAATTGTCAAAGGGAAGTGGGTGGGGCCTTGAAAAATGGGCGGGGTCACCTGAAAATGGGAGGAGCCATGGGAAAGTGGGCGGGCTGTGGAAAGTGCGTGGAGCTGAGGCCCCCCCGCATTTTGGGGTCACCCTGGGCCCCGCAATTTCTAAGGCCGACCCTGCGACCATGTAGCTTCATTATTGTTAACAATGGACTGGAGAGATCCAACCACAGTAATAATGAGCATGATGAGCAGTGACGTATGCCCATCAGCTGAGCGGGATCGAATATGGCCTTTAAGGTCAACCCACTTTAATCTCAAGTATAATTTTATTAGAAGAAAAGCAAAGCACAAGTCCTGGTTTCCTAGTCTTGAGAGGTAACAACATTACCCACACCTAAGCAGAAGTAGCCCTACACAATAATGTTTCTTACGTGTCCAGTGCCACAAGCTTGAGTCCTTGCAGTTGTTGATTCAGGAAAACTAGAAGGGGGGCCCAGGTGAAGCTGGAGAGATGGGTTGCTGGGGTATGATGAGAGTGTGATCCATGTGTGCAATGTCAGGAAGGGAATGACACCACGAGGTTCACTGCTGATGCTAGTAGTGACCACAAGCCTCCATTCAGAGTTCCATCTGTTCGAACCAGTCCTTACATACTTTTTTAGGTGCTGCTGTTAAAATGTGGAGGTGAAGGGGCTGAGGTGCTTGGATCACAAAAAGGTCTGTGGTGAGGCAGGAGGGTCTGTGGGAGAGAGGTGATGTCACTCTTCCTTCGCAGAGAGTCTTTTCCATTGTTTATTGATCGTTGAGACTTAACAGTTCTTTTGATGCCCAATTGTCTAGAGAAAAGGGTGAGCCTCCCAGTTCTCTGAGCACATTAGCATCTTCCTGGCACATTGTTCTCTCCTGACTTTGAGATGGCCCTCATCAGGAATGAATGGCTCTGGGCGTCTCCTGGGTGGAGGAGTTGTGCCTCAACAGTCTTGCTAATGGCCCCTGTTCTGACTGGGGCTAGACTACTCAATTGTCCATGGATGGCGGGATGTTAACTGTTGAACTGGGAAATACCTGAGTTAGACAGTCTCCTGTCTCCTCACAATCACTGACAATACTGAAACAGGACAATCCCTGCCTGGCCTCTTTTCTCCCTCTTCCACTCCTCCATGCTGCTGTTCCCAGAGCAGCTCTCAGTACAGAGTTGCAAAGTCTGCTCCTTTCACAGTCGTTAGGCCTAGCATCCTTCTGTCTTCCTTTCTTCATGGCAGGACAATGTAAGATATTAATACAATAAAAATATTCTATTGCTATAACCACTTCTGGTCCCTCTCTCCAATCTCACTGGTGTGCACAAACGTCTGCCTTAAAAGCCCACTGCACCATTTACAAATGTGCATTCTCCTGGCTCTTCCTGGTTGGCCTGACGCTTGTTTATTCCCAGTCGTTGCATTCTCCATAACAACTTGCAGAGGATTACCATCGTTGGGGCCATGGCTCAAACTGAGAGCCAGGCAACAACTAACAGTGCTACCACCACCATGCAATCGCAGTCACTCTCTGACTACCAATCTGCCTGCCAACACTACATTCCCTGGACTAAGGAAGAGACCAAGACTCTCATTGCTGTATGGGGGGAGCAGTAGGTCCAATATGTGAAGTGCTACAGGAACAAGGTAGTGTTCCAAGAGATCTTGGTCCAAATGGCGTAGCAGGACTACACCCGGGATATGATCCAGTGCTGGCAGTGGGCCAAGACAAGAACTTCAGATATAGATACAAAGAGCTGTAAGACAACAACTTTGCCTCCAGCCATGGTAGACAAACAATGCCCTATTACAAGTTTCTTGACCGGTTCCTCTGCATGAATGGAACCATTGTTGCATCCCACCTGTATGGCTGTGCGTTTGCCAGGAACCAGAAGTGAGTGGATGTGGCTCTCCCACTGCTACCGCTCCTGCTGCAACCACTCCCGCCGTGGAAGCTGCGACTGCTGGTGGATCCCTTCATGCTCATCCCCGCCCCGAAGCCAGTGCAGGTCAACATGGACATTGTGATTCTCCTGGTGTAATCCCCTTGAGCTCAAGAGCCAGCCCTTGTTCAGAGAACCATCCGAGGTTCTGGTCGAGTGAATGGAGGAGCCAAATGCGATCTCTGCACAGGAGGCAGTTGAGGCGGAGGAGAACGGTAAGTTAAAGCACTTGTGGGGTGTTTATGTTTACATAGTTGCATGATAAAGGCTTCCGTTTATTGTTATCTAATTATGTTTCTTATTGTTTATTGTGTTAACAGGCGCCAGGAGAATGTGGAGATGCAGCTGGAGAATCCCGCAGGACGGGAACAGTAGGCACAGGAAGTGGATGGGTAAGCGTCATTGCCAGCTAGCAGGAGGGGGGAAGGCAGGATGGCAGGGGGAGAGAAATGGTGCATATGGTGATAGTTGATTTCTGTATGTTCTTCACTCCTCTACAGTTATTATGGGATGAGAACTGTGTGGCACTGGGATCCTGCCGCAGCAACTACTCCAGCAACTGCATAGGCCAGGTACTTAATCCGGCTTCCCTTTGGGTAGGTGGAGGGCTGAAAATTGGGTGGGGGGAGCCTGAAACACCTGTTTGGGAAGGTGAGTGGGGCAGTTTGAACTGATTGCTTTCCTTGTTGCCTTGCTACAGGTCTGCCAGTGCAACGGACACAGATGGAACCCCCGTCACATGTGCCCAGTAGAACCAACACTTGCTGGTCTGCAACTGGTGGAGCAAAGAGGATTTGGCAAGGGAGCAGCTTGAGTGGGACAAGATAGGTGGACAAGATCTATGAAGCCATTAACAGCATGCCCGGGGAGCATAGGAAGCTGGTGCGGCAGAATGCTGAAGAACACCATGCCTTTGCAGCTGAGGCCTGCCTGGACGACTGGTGGGAGGACAGGCACTGGGCCCATCTCTGGCAACAGTTTGAGTAGTCGGACAGCATGATTGAGAACTTAAGGCAAGCAGGGAGATGAGTGAGATGTGGGCACAGATGAAAAGCAACCTGTCCCAATCCATTCAGCTCCAGAGTGCCCTGCTCAAGCATGTTGCAGCTGTGACTGCAAGCATTATTGCTCAGGGGCGGGTGCCTTTTCCTAACCCCTATCCCTTGGTTCCTCCCTCCCCCGCACTCCACACCCAGGGAAAGCACTGTGCTCATATCAGGGAACAGTTCCCTCCCCCACGCCAATAATTCCCTCACACCTCCCACAAACACTCCTCCACAGCCAGATCTGTGGGAGGAGGATCAGGAAGATGTCCCACCTCCAGTCCTGCCACCCAAGTCAACACGCCAAGCTGCCCCCAAAAGGAGCAGGCAGAAAAATGAACAATTTAAATAATTATAGCTCTGTATTTAAAGTTCTTTAATCAAGTTTAATAAAGCTTGTTATTTTTGCATAATCCATGCTTGCTATGCTTCTTCTGGTAAAGGAGGGAAGGCTCATGTATGCCTACATGAGCCAGGACTTCAGGGCCTAGACAGGGTACCTGAAAACAACAGGTCTTGTGAGTACCCCCTCAATGCAAGTTTCAGTAGAGGGTCCAAATTCTCTGGTGCAAATGTGGTCAAAAAATGGGGACTGAGTGAAGATGCAAGTGACATGGTTCTTCCCAAGCCACCCCAGCTGGCACATCCACGAACCAGACATGGTGGTCCACTATGGCTTGGAGAACCACAGAGAAAAATCCTTTGCAGTTCAGGTAGTTGCCCTTGCTATGGGGTAGACAGATGATGACGATATGGCTCCCATTGATCGACCCTATATGGTTGAGGAAGTCCTCCCATTGATTTTCCTCCAGTTTCTCCACAGGAGCAGCCAACTGCACCACCTGGTCCATCAGTACTTCCACATTTGCTTTGCAAACCTCTACTAGTATGGTGCCCACTATGGAGGTTTCAACACCAAACTGCTAGGCAACAGGGCTGCATGAGTCTGGAGTGGCAAACTTCCAGATGGTGATGGCAATGTGCTTCTTCACAAAGTGTCCTTACAGGACTTGCTGTGTACCAACTGCTATTGACTGCTAGTGGGACAGGAGACTGCATCACAGTTCTTTGTTTCTCCATTCATGGCCTGAGGATCTTAGCTATCTGCAGTACAAGGTGATGGGGCATCCTGAAGTTTGTGACCCTCTCAGTGTCTCCCCATGAGGACAGCACATTATTCCACCAATCTATGCTTTTCTCCTTCCACCAGACTAGCCTCTCAGTGGGTACAGTTCTGCACATGGCATCAGTGATTGATGCCGCATCTCCTGACTGGTACCTCTGTGCAAACATCAGCTGTCCTTGCTCAGCTTTGATCCTCTCCATCGCGGTCTGTCATCTCCAGAGGTAGGCATGTGAACAGCACTGAAGCAGGAGCTGTCTCCGCAGTGTGGTGCACCCCACTATCTCAGCCAGAGATTGAGCGAGAACCTTTCTATGCCTTGATAGCACATCGCACCAATAATGATAGCAGAAGGCTTGGATCTGCTGGATTGGTTGCAAATTCTGCTCAGCAGTGGAAAGGAAGGCCTAGAGCACCATAACAAACACAAGGAAGTTCTTGGCATGTATCTCTATGACTGCGGTTCCAGGG
Source organism: Sphenodon punctatus (assembly GCA_003113815.1). Taxonomy (NCBI): domain Eukaryota; kingdom Metazoa; phylum Chordata; class Lepidosauria; order Sphenodontia; family Sphenodontidae; genus Sphenodon; species Sphenodon punctatus. The sequence goes on from QEPC01002445.1 coordinate 3,228,041, forward strand.
TCTCTAAACTTTGCAGACCATGCACCAGATGTTTTGAACAGCTGGGTAGTTGCCTAACTAGGATTCTCTGCATGTCACATTAAGCAGCTATTGGCCACTATTGGTCATGTGTCCTTGCTGTGTTCCAAGAGCGAACTGCTATTGACTGCTAGTGGTTACAGGCCGGCTATTGGTTGAAAATGTTCTTGCAGAGCTTATGCTGGGTGTGTGTGTGTTGCTGCTCTGGCACTGCCAATCCAGGTGTCTATTAAACTGCATAGACATTTTTGTCACAAGCGCATTGGTGCACATGTCACCTCATCTAAAAAGTTTACAGATTAGCACCATGGAACCATGGGATTTTAAAAATTGGGAGTGGGGCAGTGGGGCCATTGCATGGTATGACAGGGGTAGGTGGGTGAGATGTGCAAGGCAGTGAAGGTCGTTGTGCTCGGAATGTGTGTGGAAGCCGAGCTGCTCATTAGTTAAAATCTTTCATTTATTTTCTTACCTTTTGAAAATAACAGTTTTTGCTTGCAACTAGCATGAGGGGTCCTAACGCCATATAGAGTTATTGCTGCAGGTTGTTTGCCTGGGAAAGCCAAATGGCTTCAGTTTTGGTTTGTGGGTGCTGTGGCCACCTGGAGAAAAGGGCCAAGAGACGTTGGGGGATGATGGATACCCTGGCCTTTGCTGACATTTGGTTATGAGGCCTGATGTACAGAGAGAACTGTCAAGACCCATCCTCCAAGGCAGCCTGAATGCTCATAGGGTGGCACATACACACACGATGGGAGTGCAGACACCGTGCAACCCTGCTGTTTACTTTGTTTTAGCTTAGTTGGTGCAAATGCTACCTTCCACATCTACCAGTTGTTCTTGGTAGAGCAGTGCCACATCTCCTCCAAAAGTCTCCTAATCTCTCAAAGATATAGATGACATTCTTGACCACCTTGGAGTTAGAGTAACTAATATGGATGGGTGTTACGGATTTGGATGAATCTGTAGCCATTATGGATTAATCTGTACCAAACCGCAACATGCCCTGCTAGTTATAGATCTGGATTTATGGGTCCGGATATTCCTCCATTCCCCGGTGCCCCAGAGTGGTACTTATCAGCCTTAGAGGGCTTGATTGAAGCTCCTCTGCTGCTGCGGGGGTTCCAGTACGCTCCCTTGCTGTAGCACATTCCCTGCTCCAGATTGTGCATGTGCAAATAGCCGCTGCCTTAACCCAAATGGCAGTGATGTCATTTTGGTTGCCGCCCTTTTGGTTAAGGGCGGTGGCCATTTTGTGCATGTGCAAAACAGTCCCGGTGGCCATTTGCACATGTGCGATGCAGAGCAAGGAGCATGCCATGACGAAGGAGCCTGCCAGAGCCCCCCACAACAGCAGGGCAACTTCAATCAAGCCCTTCAAAGCTGGTAAGTACTACTCCGGGGCCCTGGGGAATGGGAGTAGGGGGAGGTCAAATCCACTGTCCTGGGGCTAGTGATGGGAGTATGGATCGGTTTCCCATTTACTTCAGTGGGAAAATCCGTATCCATAATTAATCCATTTAAAAAAAATCTGAATCTGTAAAATCCAAATCTGGAAATCGATCCAAATTCCCATCCCTAGTAACTGCTGACCATTGTCAACCTCTTACATGCTAATATATTTGTGACTGTTCATTTGGTTGGTTTTGTAATTAGGTGTTTTCCCAATGTGTATTGGCTTGGCTGATTCTCAGCAACATCTCTCTTTGCACATTAGTGCAGCTTGGATGAAACCCAAATGACTGTTGTGCCCAAACAGAGAATGATCATCAGTAACAGGCTGGAGGTGCCTATCTGAAATAGGACTGCCTGTTAGCAGGTGGTGTTCCTGCTGAAAAAGGGGCAAAACAGGTTCTGCTGATTCATTCTGGCAGGGGACTCATTCTCCAGCTTATATAAAAGGGCAATGGGAATGACTTTTTGGAGGGAGAAGATCTAGGGTGTGGGCTGAGAAGCCTGGAGGGAGGTATGGGAGGAACTCCAGGAACAGCCAGTCTTGGGGGTGTCATTTTAGTTTGTTAATACAACTAACTAGAAACATCATCATATTGGCGCTTATATACTCCACGGACTGTTTGCTGAGTGTGTTGGGAAAGCTGCCTTTTTTTCACTGGGCAGCTCAAATGAAAGCCTATCACTAGTAACAGTTCAGTTGTCTGTTGTGGAAATGTGAGGGCCAACAAGCCTATCTTTCTTTGTTTATTCTTTATTTACTGTGTGACCGAAGTCATTGCAGAGCACAATATAAATATAAAAATAATCAACAGATAGTACAACTAATAAAATAAATCAGGAAGTACTTCCTTCGTACTATAATCATATACATACAGCATTTCCACACAATCTTGACCTTTAAATCTGCGAAGATAAAGAGGACTCTGATCACATAACTTATTAAATCTATCACATAAGGGTCTTGGACGGACATTGAGAGGGGGATCAAGAACATAACATAATCACCAGAATAAATGGTTGAATATACCCCAAGTGACTTACTCCCTAAGAGTTTAAAAAATGGCATCAGAAGGGGTCCCGGGATATAACATAATTACCAGAGTAAATAATCAAAACTGTACCCCATCCAGCCCCTACTCCAGCTGGTGTTTGAGGAAGAGAACTTGTCTCAAAAATTGAACCACCTCATCAGTCACATTGGGATAACGATCTTCCATCAGCAATCTCATATAAAGGGTCACAGATCTACCTGGGAAAGGGGCTATCACCGGGAGAATATACCTCCTGCGTGCATCCTCATAAATAGAACATTCAAGAAAAATATGCGCCAAAGACTCCACCCGTTGGAGGTGGCATTGGCATACCCTCTGCACTAGCGGTGTGCCTTTATAGCACCCCTCGACCATAGCTGATGGAAAATGATTTATCCTTGCGAGCAGGAACAATCTTCTGTTCTGAGGGCCAAGACCCTGGTCCAAATAGGGGGATAAAGCAGAAGTGTCATTTGCCCATTGCAAACAGGAAGCCTGGGATCCATGCTCCCCAATTGCTGACCTCACATCCTGTCGCTCAATGTCTGCCAGTCTCCTCAGCACCAGTCTTTTGGCAGCTTTATAGCCCAAGGGAGCAAGAGCTGCTGGGCAAAAGCCCAATTTGTTTATCTTTTGGTTTACAGCTGTTAACCAATTGTTCTGGGCCCCTTTCCTGACTACCATAAGTGCCAAGGGGGCAGCTAGCCCAAACAGTAACCTAAGCCAATAATTTAGTGCAGCAGACCAAACCCTCTCCTGGAGTGTTTGGAGACCACATTCCATGAGAAGCACCATAGAACTGGTCCCCGGGGGTGGGTGGGTGGGTGGGGCAGCCAGCAGGGCGCGGATAAACCCGGCTTGGACCCTTCCTAGATTTTTCTCTTTCCCCAAGGCTCAAAGATGGGCTCCATATAATAATTTTTATTTTTATTCATTCAATTTGTATCCCGCTCCTCCTGAGAAATGAGGGGACACCTTTCTGGATGAAAATCTTAATTGCCGGACAGACCATCTGAGCACCCCAAGATCTAAAGAAGGCCAACAAGGCCTTCCTAAACAGTTTAGCTTTATTAAGTATGGCCTGCATCTGCATTGCCCAGCCTCCATTGACCTGAAACAGGAGACCAAGATATTTAGAAGTCTTTACCTGTGTAAGACCTCTCTTCCCCACACTCTCCATTTGTGGGTTAATTTCTTACAAGAAAAAACTACCACCTTTGTTTTTTCATGATTCGATTCTAGGTAGTTTACACTGCAATTGTTCCCAAAGATCTCAAGCGAGCGCCTTAACCCCACCTGTGAGTGTGAGAGGAGAACCGTGTTGTCTGCATACAGTAGACACGATAAAGTAGTATCTGCTATTTGAGGAAAATGACAAGTAGGGACAGAAAGCGCCTGGACCACGTCATTCAAATATACATTGAATAAACATGGGGTCAGAACGCATCCCTGTTTAACCCCCCTCGCGGTCTTGATTCTAGTTGACAAGGCTCCCCGCCGATTTAGCCGAACTCTTATGGAGGTATTTTTATACAGACATCTAAGGAGAAACAAAAGGCACTTATCTATACCCAAGGCAGACAATTTTTGCCATAGATGGTCCCTTGAAATCGATAATGTATGCCACCTTTAATTTGTCTGTGGCATACGTATTAGGCTGCATAGTGAAGGTAAGTTCACACAGAGACAGGAACCCCTGGAAGGCACGTCAGTCCCCCAGGAATTTTCCTACTCGGGGTCCCTTAGGTTCCCGAGGTCCCAGTGGCCCGCTAGACATGACTGGCTCCCCAGGGCTAGCTACAGGGGGGGCAGCTCTGGCTTCCTCCCCACCTCAGGGTTGCCCTACTACTCTAGCCAGCTCCGCATGCTTGGCATGAAGGTCTTTTACCTCCATGGCGATAGATTGCACGGCCCACACCAGATTCCCACTCTAACAGCCCGCTAACAGTCTGCACCCAACACACACACCGGGGAAGGTCAAGGGTTGGGGGGCCAGTGTGGAAAACTGTAAGGAGGGAAGTACAGGACCCAGGACCAAAGGGAAGGAAGGAACAAGGGCATGCACTCTGGGAAGCAGGAGGGAAGCCCGGGGGCAGGGGAAGGGACAGGACTCGCACGCTCCACTCACTCCTCCAATCACTCACCAATTACACAGGAAACACACCAGGGGAAACACGGAGAAGGAACCCAGTCGCCAATACCCAACCACACCTCCTACGTTACACAAGCACCCACACACAGTCAGTCCCACAAGGATTCAAAAACACTTAGCTCAGCAGCGGCCAGTCTCAGTTCCAATTACCGGCGCCAGGGAAGCCTCCCACACCGGTTTAAGAAGAACAAGAGACACACAAACCCCCGGTGTGCCAGGAGCTGAGCGGAGCGATGCACCGGCTCAGGATGTAGCCCAGCCCCCGGGGGTGTCCCCCGAGGCCACGCCCCCATGTTCGTATCTGGCCCGGTTGCCTGGGCAACAGGAGACGCTGCGGGTGCACGCTGCGGCGGGGGGAGGCCCAAGCCGGGTGCGGCACCAGTGGGGCCCTCGGGCACCTCAACAGTCCCCACATCACGCGCCTGCCCGCCAGCCCTAACAATAACTGGGCAAAGATATGATTTAATGTTTTACTAATAAGGGGTGTTTGCTCCGCCAAGACATGGTCCCATTTGAAATCAGGGGCCATGTGACATGATCGAGACGGGAGCAACTCTGGACCCAGTGATATTTACGAGGGTGGGGATGACTCTGACCCCTTCCTCTCCTCCACCCGCCTTTTACGGGGTTGCTACCGAGGTCCCCTCCAGCTGTCTCTCGTCTCCTCAAACTCTCCAACTTGGCTTAAAACTGCAAATTGGTTAGTCAAAAGAGTATCAGAAGGGAGCAGTGCCTCGTCAGGTAGAGGTAGCTCCGCGCTTACTGCGGGCCGAAAAAAATTATCCAGCTTACATTGTTTTGTAGGCAGGACCCCCCCCGCCCCTTCCCCCAGGGGCTTCCAGTGCTGTCTGGTCGACATCAGGAGTTCGTAAAGTGGCCACACACCACGGCCCTGTCGCCTAAGGCCACACGTACAAGGCCGTGCCCTTAGGCGTGCAGCCCTTAGGCGCGCCGCCCAGCACGTGCCTCTGGCACTGCCGACTCTTGTAGCGATCAGATGCTACTTGCTCCGCCCCCCTCTGCCAAGGTGTCCTGCTCCTGCTCGTCCACACACACATGGTACAGACTCCTCTCCGCCACGCGCTGCCGTCGGTGTCTGTCAACTCTTGTAGCGATCAGCAGCTACTCGCTCTACCCCCTCTGCCAAGGTGTCCTGCTCCCACTTGTCCACACACACCTGGTACAGGCTCCTCTCCACCAACAACAAGCCTATCCGCAGAGGCACCTGTGCAGCTCCCATTCAGTTTCCTGGGAATCCTGCTTGATTAGGCGAGATCAGGATTTGATTGAAGTTCAGGTTATTGTTACTTTAATGGCTTTGGCTCTTCAAGGTCATGTTTCATAAAAACGTTTTGGATGAGAGATACAAACTGAACGGCCCCATAAGCTGTGCTTCCCTGGGTGCTTTCAAAAATATCACTTTTGGGTTGCTTGCCAGTGATAAAATCATATTCCCATTATCTCTGCAACAGCAAAAGTCCATACGCATTAGAGCTGGTGTTTTACTAACAATGTGATTTTAATTATCTTTTTTCTTTGAAAAAAACACTGGCAGATCAGAACCCTTCCTGTGCCAGTTATTAGGATGCCCTTCCATGAAAACAGAATCTGAATTTTGTTCCTCCCATTACTTGGAAATCCTTAAATCTAAGTATTGAGGCTTTTGTATGAGTGAGATACCTAAATGTGAGTTTTACTTGGAATGCTTGCAATCCTAATCTTACTGAAGCCACTGGAACTTTTCCCATTGATTTTAACGTGACTGGGATTACATCCTGTGTTTGCAAGGCAAGGACACCCATGCAGCACCCATCACATTCACTAAGTCTTCTTCGATATCCCTTGGGCTCAATTCAGAACCAGAGATGAAATCTGAAGGCTAATTTAGTTATCTATTTTTTATCCCCGATCTAGACTGTAGACCCTCAGGGCATTACATTGCAGTTAGTTATATTCTATAACTATACTTAAGACCTGCTCCTGGAATCTTGCCATTCTGGCTATCTGCATGTGGATACCACACACAGTTTGAGGAGTCCACCATTGTGCCTTAAGTTGGCAGGCAACATATTAAGACACTGGGCCTTTGCTGTGGGAGGCCCCTTAGTGTGGAACTTCCTTTCTCCAGATATTTATTTCAGTTCCTCCCTCCTTACCTTAAAAAAGGCCTGAAGACATTTTTGATTCTCTGGATACCTTGGAGAATCCACTGCTGGTTCTCCTTAATCTGTTTTTTCCTCCCCCTTTTTTCATTTTCCCTTTAAAATGGGGGAATAAAATGGATTTTATTGTATTAATTTTGTGAAGTGCCCCCAAAGCCATCTGGGGGTGAGATGGGGAAGGAGGCACTATATAAATAAAATTATTATTATTATTATTATTATTTATTATTTATTCTGTTTGCCATACTACATTGTGATGTAACCAGGATAGCTGAGTGGGTGAAATTAACCTGCAGTGCATTCAGGTCCTGGGACTCTTTTTTGTGGTTTGGAGGAGTGATGAAGAGTCTGACAATCAGAAAGATTAGAGTGGCTTCAGTTCCCATTGATGCTAACACCTTTAGGAACCACTGCTGCATTACTTCTTCTAAGCCATATCACTTTGCCATCCCTCTGTTTCCCCTGCCTTCTTGACTCTGCCCTTTTCCCTTAGGCTGTAAGTTCTTTAGGCAGGGATTCTGTCTGCGTGTTTTTAAATGAGAGCAGCAGGAAGGGTGGGGGGCGGGGTGTCCGTGGTTGGTGCATGGGCAGCAGCGGGATACTCATGCACATGAGGTGTGCACAGGGCACTTTGTATTTTTCAGAAGTGCTTCATGTGTGGCCATGGGTGGCCAGTGTGTGGGTCGCAGGAGCGCATCTCCCTATGCACCAATTTCAAACGAGCAGTTGTATGTGTCGATGGTGAGGGGCCATGTGTGGAAGAGTCTCATTTAAAAACACCCTGTGTCTGTCCACCATCTTGCAAAATGGACCCATGTCTCAGTTGCACCCTGCAGGTACTGCCATAATATTATGGCTTTCATAAGTACATATCCATCTTGCATTTGTTCAGTCTATAATTCTGACTTTTTTCCATGCATGAGGAAGGGCCCTGTGTGACCCCAAAACTTGCATACTCTCACCAACAGTAGTTGGACCAATTTGAACTACTTTATCTCCATCTCTTATATTCGAGACCAATACAGCAACCACAAACTCTCAGTATGATATAGACAATAATTTTGTCTCTTCCCCAGTTATTTTAGAGAGAGAGGGTGGTTGCTGTACTGGTTCCAAATACCTACAGTTCTGACTTTTTACTTGCCTGTGTGGCCCCAAAGCTTGCCATCTCTCACTATCAGTAGTTGGTCCAATAAAAAAGATCATGTGAACTACTTTGTCTCCATCTCCGTAGTTAGTTATGCAAATATCCTTTAAAGCTTGCTTTCCTTCAGTGTTGTTAGAACCCCCTCTGGCTCCTTCCCTTCTAGTCTCTTTTCATTCCTTCTCTCCCAGCTGGGCCCCTCATTTGTTTTCTCTTTGTATTTGATTAAGTTTTCATTGTACTGAGCTTGCTTTGACTTTGCTGTGCAGCTCCCCCCGCCCCCCCAAGCGCTTTACCAGGCAGGCGCTGTCTCAATAAGCTTATTATGTCAGCTGGGGTCATCCTCGGTCTCTTCTTACCTTGAAAACAATGGGAAACTCCAGTGTTCTTTAACTTGGGTGCATAGGCCCTTGCGCTGGAGACTCTACACACACCTCCGGTTGGGAGGTTTCCGCCTATGTCCACATAGGAGATCATTCAGCGATGTTTTTCGCTGTTACCACCGTATGGTTTTTTTGTTTTGTTTTTTTACTTCTTTCCCCCCCCCTCCCCCCTCTCTTATGGATACTGGAAGCTATGCTGCTGGTTGCATTGTATCAAGCTACGCAGTGTTGAAAATTAACATGTGAATAAAGAAAGGAGCTTACGTGTGCATCTGCAATGGATAACCCAGCCCTAGGGCAATTATTATCGTGTGGACACAGAAGGGGTTGCCCCATACGGTCAGCAGCCTCCCTGTTGTCCCCAGCCTGATTGATGCCCAGCCTCATTGACGCCATGTGGGAACAGCAAGAGGCTGCCCCTGTGCTCCTTTGGAATCCACATTAAAACAATTGATCTTGGGCTGCTCAGACTACTGGGAGTGGGGACAGTAGGGGGGCATTTCAAATTTCCTACTGTCTTAACAGCCATTTTAACAGATCTTCTCCAAATTTGGACACATCCCACACCCTGCCCAAGTGACCCCCCTCCTACAACTTTCACACCATTACAGCATATTCTTACAATCATATAATGATTAGAATGTGCATTATTTTAATGGTGTGTTTGACATGTCTTAATTATAGGGGTGCTGCTGAGATTCTATAATATAGTGCCAGCAATGTACCTGGTGTCAAACAGCCATGATTAGAGACAGGTCCTTGTTTCGGGAGACTTACAATATAGACTGGACAAAAGAGGGGAGCTAAAGGGGAGGGAGCGAGAGGGGTACATTCATGAAGTAAGGAAGTTTGCAAGTACATGTGCTTTGTTACAAGGGAAGATAGGAGATCCTGAAGGATAAGATGCGAAAAGGAGAAACCTTGATGAGCAATCTGTGGTGGTGAGGTGCTAGGGAAAGCCTGATGGAAGATGTAGGTTCTTGAAGGCTGGGAGGGAGGGAGCAGAGTATATGTGCTTGGGGAGGGAGTTCTAGGCGTAGGGGGAAGCCTGGGAGAATGGATTAAGGCAGTTTAGGGAGCAGGAGTCTGAGGTAAGTGAGGATGATGGCAGAGGAGGCGCGAAATTCCCCAGCAGAAACACAGAAAATAAGGACCGAAAGAGCAGGGCCTTCTCAGGGGTGTTTCAAAGAAAAGTGTGGGACAGCTTTCTGCATCTGCCCACCACTGAATGGATGCAGAATTCACCAGAACAGCCTCCTGCATTAGTCTGTTCTCTCCTTTCCTTTCCTTTCCTTCCCTTCATGTGGGCATCATCAGTCTCAAATTTCAGCACTTCCCAGTCTGGTGGACTCCCCTCTTGCGTAATGCACCTGTCTAGAACTGACACCCATTCTGTGTCGAGTGAGTCATTCTCGCACACATACTGCAGCTGTGATTCTAGTGTTGCACATATCCCTTTCTCATAGCACAGATCTGTGAGGGGAACGAGGCACCCGCCTTTGGATCTCTGAAATGCTCATCATAAGCACAAGGAGCCTGGACAGATGGAAGTATTGTGCCTTTTATTAACCAGTACCCTTTGGAAAGGGAAAGTGGTCTATTTGGATGGTTGGAGAAGATGCTGAAGTTGCTGTCAGGACAGTTTTAAAGACCTTGTAAATCCCTGATGCCTCATCCAGCTCTACTGCTGAGTGGATGAGCTCAGTAGAGTTGCACCATCTTGCACAAAGTCTGAATTTGATCTCTGCTGCTTTGCTGCATCAGCATAAGTAATGTATCAGTCTAAGGTAGTTCTACTCAATTATGTTCCCCGGCGGACCGAATTTTTAAAAGGAAGGGCACCCAATCTAACTGCTTGGGTCAAAACAGTCGATTTGTATAAATTTACATGAAATAAAATATGCAAATTTGACTCTAGGTAAAGAGCTTTTGGGGTTCTGTTACTCTCTCTCTCTCTCTCTCTCTCTCTCTCACACACACACACACACACACACACACACACACACACGTTCTATCATTCACTTTTAGGCTGTATGCGATGGGTTTGGGACCTCTCTCTCCCACTTTGGGCAGGCTGTGTCTCAGTTTTTCCACTTACAGCAGGCACTGGACCAGCTCGCTCCAGAACTGTTCAAGTCCGAAAGGGATTAACTCTTTCTGTCACCTTTACATCAGAGCTTCCAAACCACAGAAATGAAATACAAGGTTTGTCTGAGTCTCTGGATGCTTGCCCATGTTACAGAAACTAACATTAATTCCTATCTAATGTTAGTTTGTATAACGTGGGCAGGCAGGCTTCCTCCTTTGGGAGGGAAAATTCATGTTAGTCCTATCACAGACGGGAGGGCTAGAAATCCAGCCCTGTCACTCACATGAGTGGAAACTAACATGAAATTTGAATGTATGTAGTACATTCAAATTTCACGTTAGTTAAAGTAACCTGAAATTCCCCAGGAGGGGTTGACGGTGAGGAAGGGATGGGGAGGCAACCCTAGACACACCCAGCCCGGGGGAAGAGTGGGGAGGACAGCCCGAGGGAAGAGGGAAGATTGTGGGGACTCACCTGTTCAGTGATGGAGAAGCTCCAGCAGCGCAACCTGAGCCCGGCGCATCAGGGCCTTCCTCTGTGGGCACAGGCCTGTCAAGTCATCAGGCCGCACCTGCAGAGGAAGTTCCCGATGTGCTGGGATCTTCAGTAACTGCAATTTTCTGATGAGATTGTATCTCATGATAAAAAAACGAATGTGTGCAAGCTGCCTCTAACTCAGAAATTCCCTTCTCAAGATCCTCACAAACACACCAGGTTTAATTAAAAGAATTTTAATTTGTGAATCAAGATTAAGATACAGTGCAAGATTATGTCAAGGTTGCAATAACCCAAATATATATAAAGATAACACAATTCTACCTTACTAGGCAAGTTCTAAGCTAATCTTGCCCAACCCAGGGTTACCCAGTTGTATGCTTAAAGTTCAGTTCGGTCTTAAAGTCTTTCCTTCTCAGCTCCTTGATGTTGAGAGCTGGAGATGGGTTCTTACTGGCAGTTGCAGAGTTGGTCACTTGCAGGATGGATGATGAATCTCTCTCCTTTGTCTGCTGAAGACCCTTAAATACCCAGATAATTTCCTCCTGGGGGAGAGTCAGTGTGGCTTGGTGTTCTGGAGCTTGAGAGAGAGCTGCCCTATCAGTCACCACCTTAAATACATTTCTCAGTTCTTCTAGCGTTTTCCTAGATTTGGTGTCTTGAGTCATGTAAGTAATGGCTTTTGGCAGTAACACCCCCTATTGAGGAGTTAATCGGTTTTGTGGATTCAAACTGTTCCTCTCAGACAGAGTGGCTGTCTTCTTTTGGACTCAGTCTGTTTTTTAATTTCCCTTCAGTTACATAGCTGACAATGTATTCTTATTTCTTTCCTCTTACATACAAAGTTTCCATTCAATATTTCATCCTGTTTACAATTCTTCTCTTAATTCTGAGCGGTAGGACACCTAACAAGGCTACAAAATATTAACATGCAGTGCTAATATCATATACATGTATGTTTCCTGTGTGTTATGTAAGTTGATTTCCTGATCTTTATCACAGAATAATAACATGGCATGAATGAGACTTGATTTATAAAAAAAAAAAAAAAGGGGGTGGGGTGGGGGAGTTCTTTTCAGATGAGCTTCGGAAACAGATGGAGAATCAATGAAACAGAGATGCTGAAAGGGTTGAAGTGTTTCAAATGGATCCCTAAGCGTCTTTCCAATCTGCGCTTCGATTTGCAATTCCTGTTGGCAGAGACTTAGAAGTGGGAAGCTGGGAGATAGTGTGGACACATCCACCTCACGTTTGGAGGTAATGGGACTGAAACTGACCCCTGCACCAAAACATGAGAGACATGCCTCCTTTGTTCCCTCCCCTCCACTGGTTGAAGGGGCAGAGATTAGGGGTGAGGGACAAGACTGTCTTCTGCTCCTTTGCGCCTCTTGTTATTCTGCTGTCTCTTGCACAGAAGACTGTCAGGATCTGGCATCGGCAGGACTAAAACCCAGGCCTCTTGGGTTCCCAGTCCAGGCCTCTCTTACTCTCACACACATACCCCCACGCACCCCCTATGGAGACTGGTGTCTACAAGGAGCAGGTGAAACATCCGAGACCTTCACCTTTGAGACCTGGGAGCTTCTGTGATTGGTCCCAAAATGCTGGTACAGGATTGTCTCAGGGATCCTATAAAGACTTCCAGGTTAGAGGCCAACCCCAGTTCTGAGCTTCAGACTGGGATAGTCTCGCAGCTCGACAGGACTCACTTCTCCATGTGTCGCCTCCCCCTTGTCTCTCACCGCCACGCCTTACCCTTGCCTTTCCCCACTATGTCTCACCCGTGCCTCTCCACATCGCGCTTTGCTGTTGCCTCTCCACACCACACCTTCCTTCTTCCCTCTCCCTTAAATGGCTCATCTTGGTATTGGCCCTGACTTCGGACCTGACCATACACTCGAACTGGCCCCTTGCAACTCAACGTACCTTGAAATGGAAGTTCCAAGCTGGGCCCCTCTGGGCCCCTCCTAACTTCTGAGCTAGGGTCCTGACAGAAGCTCAGAACTGTCGCCCCCCACATCCTGGACCCACACCCTCCTCAGGGATTAGTGGTCGAGAAAGGCAGTTGAACATCCTGCAAGAGGAAAATCAAGCCTTGAGGGCTCAGGTAGCCCAACTACAGGCAGGTGTTCAGAACCTCTATGTTTGCCTCCAGACACCAATGTTGATTGCTGTTCCTGATGAAGCCACAGACATATGGCATGGACCAGGCTAATGTAGGGCTTGTCATTAGCTTGTTAGTGGGGAAAACCTTAAACTGGGCCTCGCTCATCCTGCATCAAAGGAGCTCCCTGTTGACCCACTGGGAAGCTTTTCTCAGAGACTTTCCCACAATGTTTAGGGACCCATATCAGGCCAGCACAGCCGAAGCTGCCTTCCAGACTTTGCAGCAAGGACAGGGCTCAACCGCCTCTTATGCCACCCGGTTCTACAAGCTCGCTGTGGACACCAACTGGAACAAGCCGGCTCTAGTGTCCCAGTATGGTGGGCCATCAGTGAGGCCATCAAGGACAAACTGACCAGGACAGAGCTACCCAGTCGCCTAGAGACCCTGATAAATCTCAGCATTTGTATTGATACCTGCTTGATGGAAAGCTGCCTGGAAAAGAGGGGTCTAGCATCTCCTACTTCACCATGTTTTACCCCTCCCGCTGCACAGGAGTTCGCTGTTGCCCCAGACCCTGAGCCCATGTACATTGACCTGACTTAATGACGACTGTCCACAGAGGAGAGGAGTCTTAGAACTCAAAAGTATCTTTGCTTCTATTGTGGTAAGCCGAGCCATTAGATGGTCACTTATCCTATTAAGTGGCCTTCCCCTGGGCCTGGGGGAAATTACAAAACCCAGGCCCAGTAGGGGAAATAATGCCTGGACCAACTCTCCAGCTCTTTCCCTCCATGTTTGTTCCCAGTCCATGAAATCCTGGTTTAGCCCCCAGGTCATCTACGATTACCCATTCGAATCCAGGTCCCAGAGATAGCCTTGGCCTCCTTGGCGTTGTAGGCCCTAATAGACTCTGGAACGGGGGACAACTTTGTGGAGAACACTGTAGCCCACACCCTTGCCTTTCTAGACCGCAGGAAGGGGTGCTTGGAGCTCCTAGAAACTGTAGATGGGTCCCCCCTGGCATCAGGGCCCATAAACCAGGAAAACATTTCACTAGAATTGACCAGATTGGGCCTCATCAAGAAGTGATGCAATTTAACTTGATTTGCTCTCCCCATTGCCTGACCATTTGGAGGATGCCCTGGTTGAAGCTCCATGACTCCACTCTATGATGGTGGGAACATGCCTTTTTGTTTAACCCTATTCTACAGGACCGCCTGTCTTGGCAATGGCCAGACCATACCCTCCTGCCTGCCTACAGCCACCTTCCAAGATCCCGCACCCTCATGAGCATGGTGGCTGTGCAACCTGAGGGTCTTCCAGTCCCAGCACCCTCATCCAAGCTATCATGCAAGTACACAACGTAGCCAGGCTCCTGGCTCCTCCTTGGAAGAGGGCCAAATGCCTAAATGGAGAATTATAACTAGGCCTACTGCTACAGCTCCACCATACAGGCTGCTCCAGTTGTCTTGCCCAGGCAAAAATCCATTTAGAAGCTTAAAGTCCCTGGGAATCCATCCTCCCTCAAGCTGTCCCAATATGAGCAAGCTGGGGTTTGTTTAAGGTCTGGCCTCCAAACCTCTCCTTAACAGCCAGCCTGCACCACCAGTAGTACTTTAATCTTCACAGAGTCCTTAGGGCAAAAGCCCACAGTCCCACCTGGGGTCCTGGAGTGACTGTCCTCCTTTTTGGAGTCTCTCCGCCTTCTCAGGCTTGGTAGCTTCTTTCCTTCACAGGGGCTTCCCAATGTAGCTCCTTCCTTTACACAGTCTTCCCCTCAACTGAGGGTTGAGCTTCTTATATATGTCATAATCCTAAATCCTTTCAGGTGCTGAATGTTAAGCACTGTTCACAATCAGCTAGTGCCTTTTGCTTTCCTCAGTGCAAGGTGGGTGCGGTCCCTTTACTGCTATTTGCAGCAGTTCCCTTGCTGGTGTTAAGCCACCCTGCTACATGAGGCTTTTCAGGATGTCGGTGAAAAAATGGGGGCAGATACCCTGCCTCCCCATAGAGACTTTGATTGCCCGACTGACCTGCACCTCAGGGCAAAGATCCTATTTGGACATGTGTATGCCATGTCTGAATCGGAACTGGTGGCTCTAAAAGAATATATCCAAGAGAACTTACTGAAAGGGTTTATATGTCCCTCCACCTTGCCTACCAGGGACTCAGTCTTTTTTTAAAAGAAGAAAGGTGGCTCCCTCCATTTTTGTGTAGACTGCCAAGCCCTTGAATCAGATAACTGTTAGGAATCGGTACCCCTTACCTCTCATTCTGGAATTGCTCAATCAAGTCCATACCATCCGCATGTTTGCCAAGCTAGATTTCTGGGGGGCTTACAACTTGGTGTGTGTATATGGACAGGCAATTCGTGGAAGACCACTTTTTTGATTCACTATGGGCATTATCTTGTCGTGCCTTTCAGCCTAATTAACACTCTTGCTACCTTCCAAAGATTTGTAAATGACATTTTCTGGGACATTCTGGACCAGTTCATGGTCGTTTACCTGGATGACATTTCATATTTTCAGATGATCAAGCGACCCACAATTGGCATGTTCAGCTGGTCCTAAGAAGTCTATGGCAGCACCATCTGTATGCAAAGCTAGAGAAATGAAATGTGTCTTTGACCAGAGTTCAGTCAACTTCCTCAGCCTCATATTTTCAGAACACAGACTCCAAATGGACCCAGGAAAGGTGACTGCCATGCATGACTGGTTGGTCCCCTGCTCCATTCCTCCATCCTCACGCCATCACATCCATACTATGCAAACCTGCTAAGTTCCACTGGGCCTCCCAAGGCACAAATTGCATTTGATGCCCTGAAGGAAACCTTTACCATGGCATTGATACCAATCCACCTTGACCTGCGGAGGTCAATGTGTCCATTGTAGCTTTTGGGGCTATCCTGTCCTACTCTAGGACACAGACCAGGCACTGCACCTGCTTGCCTACTACAGCCGCAATTAAGCCCACAGAACAAAATTTCCCAGTTCTGGACTGGGAGCTGCTGGCCATCAAGGCAGCTCCGGAGGAGTGGCAGCACTATCCAGAGGGAGCCCAGCACCTGGTGCATGTACTCACAAACACCTTCGCATGGCCCAACAGATTCGCTGGGCAACGTTCTTTGTCTGCTTTGATTTCATCATTTCAGACTGCCTGGGGGCAAGGAACAAGAGGATGGATGCCCTTTCCCATCAGGGAAATTTCTACACCGGGGCAGAGGAACTCCTGCCAAACCAATCTCCATGTTAGAACCCCAGTACTTTGTGAGTGCCACCCCCACCCCCCTCTGACATGCTTACCATGTTACGGAAAGCTATCCCCAGGGACCTGATGGACTAGGTGGCAGCATCTTCAATCACATCCTCTTCTATTGGGGAAAATCCACCCCAACATTTTACCTTTACTGATGGACTCGTCTACAGGGGTGGTTACCTTTATGTTCCCTTGGGGTCACCCCATATGTCCATGCTTCGTCTATGCCATGAGTTGCCTTTCAGGCACTTCAAAACCCAACAATTGATTGCCTGCTCCTTTTGGTGGCCTGATTCGTGGGCTGATGTCCAGCACAATGTCGATTCCTGTGACGTGTGCTCACAACAAAACTCCCCACACCAAGCCCTTCAGGGCATTCCTTCCATCCGAAACCCCTTATTTACCCTTTTCATGGATTACCATGGATTTTATCGTGGACGTATGGCCATCCCCAAACCACAATACCATTTTCACCATTCAGTTAACCAAGGTGGGACGTCTGATTCCCTGTCCCACCTACCTACTGCCGAGGAAGCCGCCCAATTGGTTATCAGTCACATTGTCAGGATCCATGGTTTACCCAAACACATCATCATGGATCAAGGGACCCAATTTACTCTACAATTCTGGAAATAAATGTTTTGCCTTCTGAACATCCATCTGCATCAGTCATCCATGCACCACCCACAAACCGATGGGCAGTCAGAGGGAGTCAACCAAGTACTAGAGCAATACCTGCAGTGCTTCCTAACATACTGTCAAGACAACTGGGTTTCCCTATTTCCCCTTGCCGAGTTTGCATATAACCAAGCCAAGCATTCCTCTACCTGGGTTAGTCCCTTCTACGTAAACTTGCAGCTATCACCCCAAACTTCATCAGGACCTGTCCCCTGATTCCTCAGTACCTGCTGCTGCTTCCTTGGTTGAACACATCCACCTTGTCCAAGCCAAGCTGAAGGAACATGTAGAAGCCACGAAACAAGCCTAAAAAGCCCAAGTCTACTGCAAATGTCAGGATGTAACTAATAAATTATTGGGATCGAGATCGTCATAAAACACCACTCCAATGTGGTACAAAAACAAAACTTTATTGGAACGGCACACCTTGGTTTTCTGTTCTTGGCAGGATTATACTACACACAGTATTATACAGATAGTCCCCAGATAAAGATATCTTACGTGTCCTGTGACTGGCCATATCCTGGAAGCACGCAGGCTGATTCAGGGAAAAGACTGAGAGAGGGCCCTTTGATGCTGGAGAGTAGAGCTGCTGGCGCGAGAAGATAAGTTGTGATCCATGCGTGCAAGGTCTGGAAGGGAGTGAAACCACGTGACTCACCAACTGGTGACCACTAGCCTTCACCCCAAAGTCATGTTGCATGACCAGGTCTCATATACAGTTATGAGGTACAGGTCAGTAATAGCCAGATGCCATGTCATGGTGACATCACACAGTTCTTTAGCATATCAGAAGAGCGTCTTCCTGGGCAGGAGGGCCCTGAGCATATTAACATCCTTATCTTTCCTTAACTGTTCTTTTCCTGGCCTGGAAGTCAGTAGCAGAGTTGCAAATGTCCCACTTGTCTGTTCATAATGGGTTTCATTTGTCAACTCCAGTTGTTCAGCAGGAGGCTTTGTTAAGCATGTGTGGCGGTGCCAGGAGAAGATACTTGTCTGGCTATGTCTTTGTGAATATGCTGCTGGGGCCTTATCCACATGTTGAATCATCTCAGCTTGAATTCCATCACAATCTCAGGCCTGCTGGCTGTTCTGGACCCTCTCTCTGCTCTTTGCCTTTGCTTGACCCAAGTTAGGTCTGGCTTCCTTTGTCCAGGCCAGGAGAACATAAGATATCAATAACACTATATTCTATTGCCACAAGGACGATTGCCTGTTTAAAGCCGGCCAGAAAGTGTGTCAGTCCACAAAATACCTGCCACTGAGATGTCTGGCCCAGAAGCTAGACCACTGGTATATGGTACCCTACCCATCCAGCAAATGGTCAACCCCATGATCACCAAACTGGCCGTCCCTCAATTCCTCTGTATCCACCCAGAGTTCCATGTCTCCCTCCTCAAAACCTTTAATCGGAACCCTTTCCCAGGTAGGGCCCAGCAGCCTCCACCCCCAGTCCAAGTCCAAGACAAATATGAGATCAAAGCCATCCTTGACTTGTGATGCTGTTGTGACAAACTTTGATACCTTGTGGGCTGGAAGGGCTATGGCCCCTAAAGAGCAGACCTGGGAGCCTGCAGTGCTCACTATCTCCACGCCCCCCAAAAAGTATGCAATTTCCATAAAAGGTAACCTCAGAAACTGGGGCCTGTGGTGCAACGTGGGCATCCATAGAGAGGAGGGTACTGTCAGATCTGGCATCAGCAGGACTAGAACGGCCTCTGGGGTTCCCAGACCAAGCCTGACCCCCTACCCATGGAGGCTGGTGTCTATGAGGAGCAAGCAAAATAACAGAGACCTTTCCTTTGATACCAGGGGAGCTTCCATGAATGGTCCCACCATGTGGGCATGGGATTGGTTCAGAAATCCTATAAAGACTTCCAGGTCAGAGGACAATCCCAGTTCTGACCTTCAGACTGGGATAGTCTAGCAGCTCACTGGGACTCATTTCTCCATGCCTTGCCTTGCCCTTGCCTCTCCCTGCCTTCCTCTCCATGCTACGTGCCTCACTCCTTGCCTCTCCAAGCCAAGCCTCACCCTCATCTCTCAAAGCCACATTTCATCTCTTCCCTTGGATGGCTCATCTCGGTTTTGACCCCAGCTCCGGATTTGACCACATTCTGAGACTCACCTGTTGGTACTCGATGCACCTCAAAATGGAAGCCCAGAGGTGGATCACTGCCTGGGACCCCAGCATTGGTGTACACTTGACAGGACCCCTGAGCTGGGGTCCTGACAGACTGAGAGACATGGAAACTTAAACAGGTACAGGACAAACATTCTTTCATTGGAGCCTCTTGGGCTGAGCTGACTGGCCTGTCACATGAAGTGTTATGGAAGCAATTCATGGCTTGCTGGGCAAAGGCTTTCTGTTTGTCTTGTTCTAAGCAAAATCCTCAGATTCTTAAAGAGGAGGAAACCTGCGGTGGGAGTTGAGAGTCCCTGGGTTGTGCTCTTGGAATCACTCATTGTGTGACTAGCAAATAATTTAAGTAGGCCTGGTCTTAGGATATGCAGAATTGGGGTGGTGGAGGATGGGGGGTTCTCTGGGCCAGAGGTGAGGTGAGTGGTGGGCCCTTCAGGCCAGGAGCTTCTGGAATGCAGGGCCTCTCAAGGCACAGGACCATGGAATATAGGCCTCTGTCTAAAGCTGGCTCTGTTGCTAGGACAGTAAAAGTAGCCTCTGGTTTGAGGCCTACTTTTGGGTGCCCATCTTGAGACTCCTTGCACTTGTTTTCGCAAGGTGCTGAATATCTGCTGTTGCTTTTGATATGAAGGGGAGTTGTTAGCATTTGTGAATACTGAGCCCTTAATCTCTTTGCAATTCAGTTGCTCATTTGTAAAATGATGATGATGATGCTTCAGAGCTCCCCCATGGAGTTGGGAGCGGACATGCCTCAATGTCTGCAAGGTGGATAGACCATATGATGATGGGGGCCATGTAAGATTTTAGATAATTAGTTTTCTACAATAGTCATAGGGAAACAATCACTGTTGCTGCAGTTCCATGCTGAATGTACTAAACTGTTGCTGTCTCACTATAAATATCCTCAAAGCACTTGTGCCAATGGCTCAAGGCTGTGATCCACAAACCACTTATTGTAGAGCAGCCCCATTGAAGCCCATAAAGGGTTGGACTAGATGATCCTTGGAGGTATGGGTGGAACAGAAACTTTTGAAGCTTGCCATTTGATTACCCTTTTCGTTAGCTTGTGTAGCTAGCCATTTAATTGGTTGAGAGCTGGTCAGCTAAGGAGATTCATCTAAATTGCTGGTGTTTTGTTCTGGGTCCATCTTTGTTGCTGACACAGGCAGTAGGTGCAAGGTTATAGTTTCCACAAAAAATTCATTTTCCTTCAGCCAGGCCCTCTGCTTCTTGGTCTGTGCAATTTTATTAATAGGTAGCAGGTAGCCTGGTACTGAGTTCTCTATTGCCTTGTCATCTGCAATTATTGTGTGGCCAAGGCAGATTGAAAAATCTTGGTAAATGGAAAACTAGCCTGTTCTGTTTGGAGTGGTTTCTTCTTCCCGCTACTTTCCCACGTGCCACCTTTCCTTCTCAAATGTTTGAAATGGCTATATGCAGCAAACCCCAAGATGCTTGCCATTTGAATGAGCATACAATTCAGGTGTGTTGAACCAAAATGGATCCAAATTGCCTTTATCCTGCAAAGCTAGGATGAAAATCTCACTGAGATTACCTTCCTTGTGTGCTATGCCTGCTACTCTTCAGTTTTCTATTATGTTCCGTTCTGTAAGTTCTTATAGCTATCATTACTATAGGTTTGAGTGGCTTCCTGTAGTACTTTAATTATCCGACTGGCATATGTCACATGTTGATCATTGCATCTCTCCTTCCCTCCAGGAAAGGATTGTTCTCGCATTACAGGGTTTTGATTGGTAGGGAATTTATTTTGGAGGGGCGGGGGTTATATACATGCTGTAGGAGTTTACATTGGCAAAGGCAAAGCAGAAGCAGTGTATCTTGCTTTTGGAATGGAATTTGTGCAGTTCTTTGGGCTCATTCACACAAATCACATTGAGCATTGTGTGAAATTCTTACCACTTCCTGTGCTCCTTGATGATCCCTTGTTCTCTGCCACTTGATGCACAGGGTTTGCTTGCAAGCATCTGAATCTGTGAAGTAGCAATGGTGTCAGGGGAAGAGAGCAGAGATGAGGCTAGGGGAAGCACAGATCCATGATCTGGATTCTCCTCTTTCTTCCTCCCCCTTCCTGAGCACGCCCTTTAAGCACCCCCAACTCTTACCCAGCCTGCAAAGCTTGTACTAGTTTTCAAACTGGCTTGTGGGAGGGAAAACCCTGCCCTGAAGCATGACCGTTAGGAGCTTTTATGACAGCCAGCATAATTGTGGATGGATGCTATTGCAGTTCTGCTATTATTGCTCATGCTGAGTATCAATTGTTTTGTTGTGTATGGAGCCCGACAGAAATAAGTGGGGCTTCCTGGGGAGTAAGTTAATTACTTGTTTAAGTTAATTATTAATAGTGTTGTTATTAGCTTTTAAAAAAAAATTGTTTAATATTACTATGTTTTGCTAAGAGTATAAGCACACTCTTGGGCCACGCAAGGCACTCTGAGTAGTCTGGCCATATTTCCTACTGCCTTGGATATTGTTCCAGTCCTTACATCCAGAGTAAAATGCCACATCCAAACGCTTTATTTTACACAGAGGTAAATGGCAATGCTAGATGCAGAGCAGCACAGGGCCCAAGTTATTCCCTCTGTCACACGAGTGCAACTTCCCTTCATTGCCTTGTAAATTACAACTGTGTAACAAAGCGTGTAATTGAGCCCTGCAACCCATTCACACAGCTGTCTTTTATAGTGGGGAGTGGCAGAAACTCACACTCTGAACGTTGTGTGTAATCCTTACCACTTCCTATGCTTGAAGATCCCACTGTTCTCTGCCATATGATGCAAAGGGTTTGCTTGGTAGGATCCGACTCTGCCAAGTTACAGTGGTGGTGTGTCTTAACCTGGAGCAAGCTTAAACCTCCAATACATCATTTACTTTTTGGTACTTTGGTACTTCTCTTCCTACCTTTTTGGTTGATCATAGAAGTGTGACAAGAGGGTCCTGGAGCGGGAACTCCCTTCTCTGGTCCATGCTGTTTCTGGCATATTGCATGCAGGGATGCCACAAAGGTATTTTTCCAGACTCTTTGTCTTTCCCTTCCACTTTGGTAATACTTGTAGTGCTGTCATGTCAATACTATTATTATTAATTGTATATATAGCATAAGCAATGTGCCTGGCACTGAACAATTATTGATTAGAGACAGGTGCCTGCCCTAGGGGGCTTACAATCTTGGATAGTCAAGGGAGAGGGGAACATAGGGAGAAACAGGTACCATACATTAATGAAACTGAGAAGTCACAGGTGTTTGGCTTAGTTACGGGGAGGAGAAGACTGAATGAAAGGCCAATAAAAGGAGCACCGGTGAGCAGGCTGTGGGAATGAAGAGCTAAGGAATGCTGACAGAAGAGGTAGATTTAGGAGGGATTTGAAGGTCAGAAGTGAGGGAGCAGAGCATATATGTTCAGGGAAGGAGCTCCAAGCATATGGGGCAGTGTAAGAGAAGGGGCTAAGATGGCTTATGAAGCCAGAGACTCTGAGGCAGATGAGGGTGGTCTCAGTATCTTTGAACTGAACTGAATTTAGGGGTGTGCAATTTCATATCATTTAATTACAAAAACAAATGTAGCCCCATTCGTTTTTGTAACTAGGGTAATGAAAACTAATGAATAAGCAAATAACATTTGTTTGAGTTCATTCATTTCTTTTGTTTTGGTTTTATAATGTAAAAAATCATGGTGGATGCACAAAATGTCATCCGGGGCCATTCAGCACATGATTGCGTGCCCTTTACCAAAATGGTGTCGACAATGCTGGTGCCATTTTGGAAAAGGGCCATGCATG
Organism: Sphenodon punctatus; assembly: GCA_003113815.1. Lineage (NCBI taxonomy): Eukaryota > Metazoa > Chordata > Lepidosauria > Sphenodontia > Sphenodontidae > Sphenodon > Sphenodon punctatus. The sequence continues at coordinate 3,250,954 of QEPC01002445.1, forward strand.
TGCAGAATGGCCCTGGCAGCCATTTTGTGCATGCACAGTGATATTTTAAAAAAATATATTTTTAATGAAATAAAATGAAAAAATAAACAAAAATGGAAGAGTCCTTTTACAGACTCAGCCCCCAAAATGAAGGGTTAGATTTTTTTGTAAATGAAACATGAATGGTGTTTCTTCTGCAGTCCCCTCAACTGAATTGACCTCCCAGCTCTGTTCCCACAGAAGGTTTTGCTTGCCTGCTAGATTACTGTGAGATTACTGTAATAAGGGCCACCTGCTAGCTCCTTAACCTCTGCTGACCCGGCATGGAGTAGATATGTGGGCTGTTTCCAAGAAGCAGGTGGGGGTGGGGAATGAAAACTCCTGCAAGGGACCATAAAGGGCCTGTAGCTTCCTTTGGAAGCCTGTCCTGCTCCTTTGCCTGGCACAGAATTGGCCACAGCACCCCTCCGGTCATGCTACTTTTAAATTCAGTTGCCATGATAATTATGCCATGGTACCAGTTTCAGAACTCTCCATCCCAGTCACCTGGGCTCCATTGTTCATTCTCAGCTTGTGCTTTTTGCAGCTAGAGAGGGAAGAAGCCACAACAGTCAGACCTAGATAGATTTGAGGGACCCCAGAAAGCAAGGAGTTGAGCACATTCATCTCTTGCTTTGCAACCAGAGCTCTATGAAACTTTCCTAACCACAGCACAGTCGGTTTTCCAAAGAAGCTGAGAACTCAAGCCAGACTCCCTGGGGTTTGTGAGTATTTGAGCGAGTCTGACTGATTTATGGGGTTGGTTGGAAACCGAGCAAAAGCAAATGGTTTTGGCTACGTTTTGCTTTGAGATTTTCAGTTCATTCAGATCCTGAAACTCAGGGGAACTTGAATTGGAGCCCTATTGGGAAAGAACATGTAGCCTAGGAACAGGAAAATTTAAGGGGGACATGGTGTGAAGGGCACATCAGAGAAGCAATTGTATGGGGGAGAGAGGGGAAATCAAGGTATGGAGAACATACACATCTCCTGCCAGGATTCTTTTTCATCTTTATATATATAGATGCATTCTCGGAAAAATTCTGAGGACGTGTTGCGGAGCAGCCATACCCCAACTGGGGTAAGGCTGCCCGAGGCAGGGCAACTCATGTGCCTGGGCCGTGCTTGCCCCGCCATGTGGGGAGCTGCGCTGTGGGGCCTTGAGTGGCAGGTGCTGTCGCCTGTGGCCATGTCATGGTTGGGGGCGGGATTAAGGTTGGGCCAGGGGATTGAGGCAGGGCTGCACCTAAACATAACCATGAGCAAATCCATCCTCTGTTTTAATCAATGATGTCATCATCCTGATTGCATAAGATACGTGAACAGACATTTATGCTGCTGTGTTTTGCAGCTAAGGGCAAACTTCTATAGCTGTCTCTTATACACATCTAGATGTGTATAAGAGACAGGGAGAAGGTTAAAGGGGGTGGGGGGGAGAGACACATGAAAGGAGAAGCAGCAGTAGATCCTCTAAAAGCACCTGGAAAACAAAAAGATTTTCAGGTGCTTTTTTGAAGGCAAGGAGGGAGAAACAAAGATGAGCATCTGAAGGGAGCGAGTTCCACCCTTGAGGGGCCTGCCACAGCAAAGGCCTGATTGCCCACTGACTTAAGGAGCAATGGCAGGATCCCCAAACAGCGGGTTGCATCTGACCACAGATAGTCAGTAGGGTGAGGTTTCAGGAATAGGTCTTCAATATAGCCAGGGCCTATGCCACTCAGGGCCTTAAAAACCAGCAGCACCATTTAAAATTCAACCCACCGCTCTTCAGGCAGTCAATACAGAGAACACAGGGTGGGTTATAATATGATACAGCTGCCCAAACCGTAAGCAGCCACACTGCCGCATTCTGAACAAGCTGCAAGAAATGAAGAAGCACTGCTGGAAGCCCATAGAAGAGAGTATTACAAAACTCTAGCTTTGTGGTCACCAAGACATCGGTCACCATGGCAAGATCAGGCTGGGATAAGTAAGAAATGTAGATTGTGCACCTGGAAAAAACATTTTCAAACCATGTCGATCCCTGTGTTTTCATGGACAGAGTTTGGTCGAAAATGAAGCCCAAGTTCCTTATCTAGTCCACAACCTCCACTCAGACCCTGCAACATGCAGGGCCCCGAGGGAGGAGAGGGCATCCTCATATTGGCGGCCCCTTCCAGCCAGCATCCTCAGTCTTCGCTGGGTTGAGTATGATAAAGGTCCAACGCATCTAGCGGGCTGTGTCGTTCAGATATTCCTCCAGGCCAGAGGCTGAGCTGACTGGGCTCCCAGTGCAAGGGATATATAGTTGTATATCCTCAGCTTACTGATGGTATTCAACCCCGTGCTTAGCCATAACATCCCTGAAGGGTTATACTGCATATATGCTGAACAACATGGGCAATAGGATAGAACCTTGGGGGATGCCACATTTCAAGTCTCGTGGGGATGATGCTCAACCATCCATCACCGCTGATTGACTCAGTCAGTCAGACTTTATTGGCACTGGCTTCCGCCCTAGCCGGACGGTAAAAACAACAACAACAACATCGACATAAAACATAGACAGGGACATAACATAACATACATACAATGATAACATCTCTACAACTTATCAGCCTAACATAAACTAGTGTTAAGTGCACCAAAATACACTCCTATATATATCGACATAATATCCTACCTAATTTGTAACCCCTTCCTAGTCTTGGAAAATAATCTATTATCCAGTTATTGATCCAATCATTTCAACAATTCTATTTCAACCCGGAACAATATCCTTCTTTCCCTCGAGATAAAGACTATTCCTAATTGTCCTACGACGTTTCTCTACCAATAGAAAGAATGTTGCCATTGATGATGACTCTTCTAAATTTGTCAAGTTAGCCAGGGCAATCAACGTACTCGAGGGATCTAAACCATTTCCCACCTCTTTACCCTTAACAATAGTTTCCAACCAAACTTCCCTCAAGTGTACATAGTATGAACATAAAAATATTAAATGCTTCACTGTTTCTACCTCCTTTAGTGAACATGAGCATTTTCGATCTCCATAGGGAGTCTTGTTGTACCGACCCTCTGTCACCGCTGTCTGAATTAAGTTAACCTGAAAATTAGTATAGGGTCGTCTCAAGCTAGGATTTGTCAGTACATCCAAGTAAGGTTCCCTTCTATTAAGGACCTTACCCAGACCCAATCTCGGGGCCACTTTCCATCCCCTAATAACAGCCCAATCCTGGTTTGCTATATCCCTTGATCTCTGTTCAATTAATGCCTTCGTCCTAGCTGGGGTTTGTCCCAGCAGATACTGGAATGAGAATCCTAACCTATTCAGCAGGGATGCCGCGTAGCGTAACCAAGAGTAGGGCCAGACTCCCTCATGCATTAGCTCTTCCTTTAAACAGAGGGTTTGCAGGGCATCCGGCGCGCTGACACATAGCTTGCCCCAATACCTCAGCAATGATGCTCTCACCTGATGTTCCACAGAAGGGACATCTAGCTCCGCCCTAACCACTGCTCCTGGCACGCTACTCCCCACTTTTAGGACTCTTCTAAGAAAGTAATTTTGTACTCTCTCCAGTATCAGATTATCCGGGGACACAGCGCACACTGTTCCAAAGATCAACATCGGTATAGTCTTTGCCTGGAATACCTCCAGTATCATTGAGATAGGTAACCCATACAAAAGGTTATATGCCTTCAAGATGGCCTTGACTGCGGTCCATGCTAGCCTTGCTCTGTTGCTTAAATGCTGATTCCAAGTGCCCCTAGAGGTGATTAAAGTACCCAAATAGGTATATTTGGTTACCAGCTCTATTGACAGCTTTGAAATTTTCCAAACAGTCTTCCTTTGAAGCTTCCCCCCGACTATCATGATTTTGGTTTTTCTAGGGTTGATCTCCAACCCATTCAAGCCTGAATATTTCAGAAGACCAGTAATTGCGGCCCTCAATCCCTTCTCGGTCTGGGAAAACACAGCCAAGTCATCGGCATATTGCAATGCATGCACCTGGTAATTCAGAATTTTAGGGGGATGTGAATTGTATTCTCTAAGGGTACCCAGCAAATCTGCCATATATAGGTTAAATAAAAGAGGAGCCAATGGGCACTCCTGACGGACCCTTCTCTGAAACTCAAATGTGCCGCTGACAGCATTCTGAGATCTACCCTTCACCCTCGCCTCATTATTTTCATGAATTGCCACTAGTATGTTAAGCAAGACTGGGTCTATGCCATAGGCCTTAAGTTTGTTCCAAAGTCTTTGCCTGGGAACTGAATCAAATGCCTTTGTGTAATCCACGAAGGCGATGTAAAGTTTTCCTGACCTGATCTTTGACTATTTTGTAATTAAGTGGAGCATGATAAATGTGCAATCCAGAATCGATCCCTTGGCCCTAAAGCCATATTGTTCTTTCGGAATCAATTCTTTTTCCTCTGCCCATTTCCTAAGGTATTGACCAATCATAGACAAAAATATTTTGCCGACTACCGGCAACAAACTAATCGGTCTGTAGGAAGCAGGATCTCGCCGATCACCTTGTATAAAAATAGGCATGATCCAACTTCTACCCCAGGATGGGGGAACCCTGCCACTCCTTACAATAGCCCCAAAGAGAATAGAGAGAATCCTAGCCCACCACTGAGGCGCTGACTTCAACACCTCCGCTGTGAGACAATCTGGCCCAGGAGCTTTACCATCCCTAAGGGCCATAATACGTTTTTCGATATCCCCTCTGTGAATTCCTACATCCCCCCTGGGAATCTGGGAGGCCCTCATCTGAATCTTTCCACTAAATCCCTCATTCATATTGTCATCCCTTTCAGCAAATAAATCACCAAAGAACTGCTCCCAAGCCTTACCCGATACAAAATAGGTCCCATCTCTCTAGGTTTCTTTATTATACCGTTTAAGATTTGCCAGAACTTTTTACTATCACCCCATGTTGAAACCGTCAGCAGTTCTGCCCACCGACTATTATAGTACTGGGATCTTTTCAATTGTAATAGACGTTTGTAGTCATTCTTTAAAGCTTGAAAATGATTCAACTCCAATTCAGCATATGAGCTAACCCAGGATCTCTTTCCTTTTAAAAGGGCTGACTTCTGAGCTCTACATTCCTCATCAAACCACTCCGTTCTGGGCTTACCCCTAGTTCTCCTGGAAATCAGAACAACCTTATCCTTTATATTATCCACTGCCTCCTCAAATTGGGCTATGATCTGCGCAGGGTTTTCCTCCTGCATCATCTGAACCTCCAATTTACTTTGGAACCCTGAATGGCACAGCTCCTGCATTCTACATCTTAAGGAGACTTGATCCCACCTCTTAATAATTAACTCTACCTCCAAAGCAGCATTTAAATTATCCGCTATGTTACCACATCCTCCATCTCTATCTGGACCTCAAGTGGTCTGCGATCGTTTTCGGGGCAAACCCCTAAGCGAAAATCAATTATTCTGGTCCACCCAACAGGGTTAACCAGCACATAATCTACTATACTACATCCAGCTTGGGACTCACAGGTATATCCTCCCAGTGCATCGCCTGGGAAACATCCATTTAATGGAACAAACCCTACAGCCCGAAGCAGAGCCAATAACTTACGGCCTGCCTCATTAAGAATCTTATCCTGGGATTGGCAATCAAGAAGACATATGGACTGTATGGGTAAATCCCCTTCCCCGCAAATATCTGCAGCAGTTGTTTCTCCCATCCGTGAGTTCCAATCTCCCAGCATTATTATTCCTGCTTGTGGATATTTATCCTCCAGTATACTAATCTGACTTTCCAAACTATCCCATACCTCGCTATTATAATATGGCGAAGCTGAAGGGGGAATATAAATGTTTACGAGGACAAGTTGTCTCTTGTTGTTAAAGTGTAATAAAGCTATCTGGCATTCTGATCTATTAGTTTCCAACATTTCTACCGACCAAAATTGAGAGTCTGATATAAATAATGCTAATCCTCCTGAAGACCGTCCCTTTTTCCATATTTTTGTCCTCCATGCAGTTCTATTTGAAACTTCCCCACCTACCCCAATTTCCCATCTCCTTTAGCCAATATCCAGGTCTCCTGGAAACCTGTCACATCAAACTGGTCAATATACTCCCAACCATTCCCTATCCCCAATTTTGGAAATGAGTCCTGCTGTATTCCAGGAGACCAATCTAAATCTTTTATCCAAAACTTGCCCTGCCCTACCCTGCCTCCTTGCTCTACTTCCTCTTTTACTCACTACCCCCTCCAAACATTTCATGTCAATCTATTTCCTGTACCAGTTCCACCGGTAGCTGGTCATCAATCACGGTTGCCACATTGCTTTCTAATGGCTGGGGATGCTCCCCCTCATCTACAGCTGAGGCACTCCCCTTATGTTCTATCTTGAAATCCCTGCCTGCATTTAATACAATAGTTGGCGGGGGAGTCCCAAGCTCATCTAGCCCCAAATAGCGGGCAGCTATTAAAACCTCACCATTTAGGGGCTCAATCTGCATAGGCATTTTTAACAGTTTTGGAGCCTCATAATCCAATTCTGCCAAAACAATATTCTTCCTGAAAAGATCCAGTTTCTGAACTATATTGTCCTGCTCCATAGCTGAAAACTTATCCATCGCAGTTTGAGCTGCTTGGAGATCATCTTCTTTCCTATTAAACAAAAAGGAGCTGATGACTCTGCTGTGTGTTTGCACAGATGTAATTGCCAAATGTGTGTTGAAAGCCAAAATGAGTAGCTAGTGTTACATGTTGTAATACCCTCTGTCTCTTCAATCTCCATGCTTTTAGATGGAAACTGCCCTTATTGCTGCTTGCTGTTCATTCCCATGCACAGCATTAAGCATGATCAAAGGATGCTTGGAGCCCTTGTGTGCAGCAACTCACAGCCTCCTTATCCTTTACCAGAGCAGGAAAGGAAAGCACATCAAATCTGACATGGTCGGTGGGCTCGTTCAAAAGCCGTTTCAATATGTCTTGTCTAGATCCTTGCAGATTCTAAAGCCAGGCTGCCTTGAATGCAAACCCTCTCTCTGACTGCAGACTGTTGTCTCCAGTGTGTCTCTTTCTCTAAGAATATAAGTAGTGCCATACTGGGCCAAACCAATGGTCCATTGAGCCCAGCATCCTGTCTCTGACAGTGGTCAATCTCGGTTACTTGGGAGAAGTACCCAATCAGGTTACGATGGGCAATCCATTTCCTGTTATCCACGCCCAGCTCCTAACAGTAAGAAGTTATGTCCCCTAAATCTACTTTGCTAATAGCTGTTAATAGATCTGCTCTCCAAGAACTTATCCAATCCCTTTTTAAACCCATCAATACTACTATTTAGAACCCAGCACTGTGTACTCATAGTTTGGATTATTTTTCCCTATGAGCATCACTTTGCACTTGTCAGCATTAAATTTAATCTGCCATTTATATGCCCCGTCTCATAAAGATCCTCCTGCAATTCCTCACAGTCCCCTCGAAGTCCATAGACCAACCTTGGGCCTACCCCAAGGGTTTGAATTACCTTGAAGTGTGTCATCTGCAAATTTGATCACCTCACTTTTTACTCTCTTTTCTAGATCGTTAATGAACACGTTAAGCAACACCGGTCTCAGTACAGATCCCTGGGGAACACCGCTATTTACGTCTCTCCATGGCAGAAGCTGGTCATTTAGACCTATTCCTTGCTTCCTATCTTTTAGCCAGTTACCAAGCCACACTGCCTCCTATCCCATGATAAGATACTAATTTCCTGAAGAGTCTCTCATGAAAGACCTTATCAAATGCCTGGACTAGACTCTGCCTAGATTCTCATGCTAGCTCCATGTTTCCTTACTGTTATTTTTGTCCATAGGACAGTGTGTGCTTTCATGTCATGTTAACGGGGCTCATTTTTACTACCTGAAGACAAATTGTCAGGAGCTTGTTTACAAACCTTGGACAAGAGCAGTCAGACAGCCTCCAGCTGATAGAAATGCCGTATGTATTCAAGGCCCCAAGATAGACTTGGAGAAGACAAACCCGTGACGTGTCAACAATATGCAGTTAATCTAATCTGAATGAGCAACACACAAACCGTTTGCTTGTAAACTATTGTCTATTTCTGTCCCCTTCCCGGTGTTTTTCCTGGTGAGATCATATTCTTTTTTGCAGGGTAGGGGAAGTGGGTCTGACCAGTCAGAACAAAATGTTTTTCATCATTCTTGAGTTAGAAATTGGCCTCTTCCCACTCCCCAGTCTATACCCGCCTTAATTGCAGTTTGCACTGTGCTTCAGGTTGAATCCGGATCTTGTGGTTTACAAATGGCTTCATTTGTGTCATGGTCCAAACCAAAGCCCCTGATCAAATGACCTCCAAAATATTGGTCTTGGGCTCATCTCTGTCCTGGCAATTAGCTAATAAATAACACTGAGTGAGAGCTGTAATTGGCAGTCCTATTTCGAGGTCCCCGAAGGGGCAAAGTTTCTTAGCGTCTTTATGTATCTGCACCAGTTATACTGGCTGGTGCTTAGGACCTCAGATGTCCAGAGTCTGTGGTGTGAGAAGTGAGGTTAGAAGAGGGAATATTTCTCATGTCATGTTCCAACAAGCAGATACTTTGAAGTAATTGCACTTTACTTTGCTTCTATTTGTATGAACACTTCAGAAATAAAACACTACATTGAAGTTATTGAGAGTAGGAAGAAAGTGTGTGCTCCTGAAAAATGAGTACATTCTCCCCTTCACTTGTAATATTGAAGTAACTGTAATGCAAATGCATTTTTATCAAAGTAACTGTATCACCCCTGTGCTATGCGGTTCCAACAGAGGGGGACATTGAGCAGTAACAACTTCAATTTAGAGCTGCAGAGTGAATGCTTCCCAAGTGGAGTAGCTACTTTAGTGTGACTGCATTGCAGTAATTATTATTATTATTATTACTATTTTTATTTATATAGTGTCAGCAGTGTGCCTGGCACCAATCAGTTGTGATTAGAGACTGATCTCTGCCCTGAGTGGCTTACAATCTAGAATGGACAAGGGGAAATGCAACGAAGGGGAGAGCTACATAGGGACGGACAGGGATACATTCATAAAGTTGAGATGTTACAGTGCACCTGCTTAGCTTAGCTTAGTTACAAGGGAGGAGGGGGATCCTGAAGATAGACTGTCATAAACTAGGAATCTATGGGAAAGAGGAGAAAGAAAGCCTGACAGAAGAGGTAGGTTTTTAGGAGGGATTTGAAGGTCATTTAACTTTGTTTTACCCACTGTGTTCAGTAGAACGTGACCTCAGGAGAAGGGCTTGAGTTGCAAAATCTGAACCTGGATCGGGGCTTCAGCCTCTCTCCCACCAAAGTTGGGGTGTATGTTCAGATCAGGGGATTTGTTTTAGGCTCATTGTAACATTCTGTGACTTAAACTGTTAGTCTAAATGCCCAACCATTACTAAGGTTGCCAACTTTATGGCCTCTTTGACACAAAAAGGGGAGGGGCCATGCCAGGCGAGAGACTGGCAAAAAGACTTAGCTACTCCTTTTGATGCGTCTGTGCCCCTTTTGGAGTCTTGTGATGTCAAACGACAACCAGGTCCATAGCCACAATTGACAGCGATGGGCGGGGGTGGGGGGTGTTTCTGTAACTGCAGGGGGGTTCTTGGGATGCGGGGGGGACAGGGGAGTGTTCTGTGCATTGATGTGGGGTAGAAAATTTTCCACAACGGAAATTTTCTACAGAAAATTTTCCAGAGCTATAGGAAACTTTGCACAGGAACATTTTCCAATTCAAAATTTGCTTATGCAGATTTTATGCAAATTAATTTTAATACAAATAAGAACATTTTCCGATTCAAAATTTTCTGGAAAACCCACATCACTGGTTCTGTGTATATATCACATACATGCAACTAATAAAGTGGCAGCCAGTTGGTTCTATGCAAAAGCACGTCCAAGACAGTTTAGGAGCAGCCTCATTCACATGTCTGTAGACTCCTTATGTCAAACCCCTTTGTTCTAAACAACTTAGGAATTGCTTCTTAGCAGAGACTGAGGAATGGGGTTGGGGCCAAAATCTTGGCATGGGGGAGGTGAAAGAGTCCCCCACCCTGGCTACAGACCTGCCTGGGACAAATCACTTCACCTAAACCCTGAATTGAGGGTGTTTCAGTCCCTGTGTGTATGAACCAGAAGAGGTACTCCCCAAAGAAGGCAGCACAAAGCTGAGGGTATGGCTCAGCCTTTCTTCCATATCAGAGCTGGCATGGGGGCAACACCCACTCCACCATGGCTCAAAGAGCCCTCTCTCTGCCCAGCCCTGAGGCCAGCCCTGGGCCTACCCCAACAACGTTATGTGACTTCCAATCTTCCCTGATGTCCATCGTCTTTCAGAGCCACTGTCAGAGCTGAGTCTCTCTCCTTTAAGCTGACAGCTTCTTGGTGTGTCATGTCAAGTATTTATACTACAGGCTCGATGCTGCCAACTGGGGAAACAAGAGCCGACCCTTCTGATCCTACCCATTGAAACGAGATCTCTGGCACCTATGGCCACAGGCTAATGAAAATGTTCCCTCGTCGTCAGGCAGGCGCAGCTTGTTTTTCTCGGGCAGCGCTTTCCACGTGCTTTTGCTGACTATTTTTTGCAGAGGCCCGGCCGTCCCTTCCCGTCTCCCAACACGTTGCTATCTCCCTCTGCCGCCTGTTTCCCGCCCCCCCTTGCCACTCTGGCCCAGCTCTTGCAAGCTCTGCAGATCTTCTGGAAGAGCCAGGGCCTGCATTATGTCAAGGGCAATGGAATGCCAGGCAGCCTGGGAGGAGGCGGTTGATTGTGAGCAAGCCAAGTGACAGGATGACATGACTAAGAGCATGCCAGCTAATTAAAGCTTGCTGGTGGGAGGAGCAAAGTATTTAAGGGTGTTGGAAAAGTGGGATGCCTCCCCAAACCTTTCTTCCTATCCTTTGGTGCTGAGTGACCGAGAACAAGCCTCAGTTAACCCTTTCGCCTCTCTGGTTGCGGAGGTTGAGAGAGGGGGTGCAGAAAATGGCCCCTTTAACTGAAAAGACTGATCCTTTAACTGAAAAGACTGATCAAAGGTAAGGATGCTTAAATGTTTTATGCCTAGTAAAATGCTGGTCCCCTAGAGTGATGTTCTGGTCTAACTCAGCATTACCAGCTGATGTAATGGGGCTTCATTTTAATTTCTGTTCTTGTCTTGGTTCATAATCACCAAATGCAGTTAATGCGGAGGAATTATCTAGGTTGATTTTTATCCGAAATTGATAAAATTTGTTCTTGATACCAGAAAAGGCTGTGACTGTGAGCTTGATATTAACCACCACAGCCGTACCAGGTGCCTGAGAACAATGTCTGCAATCTGCAAGCCACTTACTCATGAGGATATCCATCCAAGCCTGTAGGGCTTCAATGGGTCTCTTCCAAAGTACGTGGTTGTGACTCACAGTTAGTGGTTGCAATACACAGCATTGATCCTTTTCTGAAACCAAAGTGATGAGAATAAAGCTGGGGTTTTGCTGCATTTACTTTCTTGTTTCCTCCCTACTCATCTGGGAAATGCATTAGTCGCATTGTTAGGCTGAAAGAATGAGAATTATACAAAATACCAAAAGGGGGATATTGATACTGTGATTCCACTATTGCTAGAGGCGCGCTGGGAATTTGAGCCAAGAACTTACTTAATCCTTGATTGATAGGGTCTGAACATTATTGAAATGTCCCTATTGCTTAGGACTTGGAATCCTTCTCCAATTCTCTCTGCAGCGCTAGGTATGCCATTAGTCTAATCAGCAGATGAGATGAGAGAGAGAATGTTGCCTAATGCAGTGTTTCTCCAAGCTTTTAAACCGTGCCACACCCCCTTCTTCTTACCTGTGGTAGTTAGTTAAGGCCCCTCCCCATCTAAGGTTGCCATCTCCTTCCAGGCGAAACCTGGGAGGGGTGGGTACATATCGAAGAGTGAGGGCAAAGGCGCTGTCATGCCCCCTCCCCTTTTTTGTATTCTTGTCCCTTCTGGAGTGTCAGAACACCTGGCATTCATTCCGTAGGGGCCAGGACTCATCAGAAAGGATGAGGAGGGGGAAATGTTCTCATGGCTTATCCCCCTGTCTGACGTGGCCACCCTCTGCTGCCCCTGAAGCCCCAATTTTCTGTGTTAGCCATGGTGCCCCAGTGCTCTGTAAAAATCAGGGCTTTCCCAGAGACTCTGGTCAAAGCCTGGAGTCTCTGTGAAACTTGGAGGGGTGGCAACTCTACCTCCATCACATATCCACCTTGCACCCTCCTTCCCCCCATCCCTGTTCGCGGACTCTCTCTCCGTCTCCCCCTTCCTTCCCCATCATTTTGGAAATTCCCACTAGCTCAGCCTGAGGGGAGCTAGGGGTTTGCTAGCTGTGGTCCTTCTCGTGCTCCCGTCCTGCTAAGAATATCTTCTGAGTCACTTCTGTTTGAGAACCAGTGACCACTGGTCTAATGGACTAAGCCTACGACTTGGGAAACAAGGTGTCTGTTTCTGGTCCCAGCTGTTGCGCTGCTTGCGCCGTCACCTTGGTCAAACCACTCAACTTCAATGTAGCCGCAATCTCAGAATCTTTACACACCTGTAGCACCAGCTGATCTACCCATCTTGGGAACCCTCCTTGCCTAGTGGGATCCCTTGGGTGGCACAGAACCAGCAGAATAGGTCTATACCATCTCCCCGGGGATTGGATATGCCAGGGCAAAGGGGTCGTGGCCAGACCAGCTCTGTGCTCCAACCAAGATTAGCTGTTGCAGTGGCTCCTTACCTCCTTAGATACTGTAGCTTGTGCTGGGGAGATTTTCCCAGAATTTCTCCCTATTTGGTTATTTGTGTCCCCGTTGAATTGAGCTTAGTGGTGGGACTTATGTCTCCCCTGCTGTTGAATGCAATGAGGGTACCACAGACCTGCTTGGGAAATCTGAATGATTGTACAGTGCTCTCTAGAGGCAGAGGCAGTCTTAGGAAGGTACAAAAAAGGCAGCTGTTCCAGGCCTCACACTGCCTAGGTACCTTGTGTTGACGCTGCCTTGCCCCCCGCCAGCCTCTGCACACCAGAATACCAGGCAGGGAGTGCAGCTGGGCGAGGCCTCATTCTGTTGCTGCCTTGACTGGGACCGGGTCCATGGAGCATGACCTCCAGGCTGCTCCCACTTGAGGCAGTGGCAGCATGAGGTGTCTCAAGCAGCACTTCCCTGCCTGGCACTATGGGGTGGGGAGGCTGGAGTCACAGGAACAATGGAGAGGGGTGCACTGGGTCAATGGGGTAGGAACAGGGCCTACCTGAGCGGAGGCATGGCATGTTGAGGTGCAAGGGAATGGGGCCTGGGAGTTCTGAAGGAGTGCTCTGTGGGTGAGTGGGAGGGCAGGACCTGTCCACAAGCAGAGCATTCAGGCAGACCTGCTAAGACCTGCGCTGATACACCCCGTGCCACACTCAGGGATGCCCTGCCTCCATTGACACCCCGTTCCCCACCCCCAGCAACCTCCCATGTCTTTCCAACCTGGGACCTTGCCTCCCTGGAGACCCTAGCCTCCTTGAAAATTCTAAAACTGGCCCTGGTAGAGACTCTGAAGGGCCGGTGTATTTCCTGCTGACACCATCTTTAGATGTGGCAGAAAAATTGCAGCACGGGGCTTGCTGTGGTTTCCACTTGAATGGACCACCACAGAGTAATGACAAGTTACATTAGCAGATGGCTGCTTTATTCACTAGCCTCACTGCTAGCCTTATGAGAGACCCAAATTACTTTGCAGCACATCCTGTGTGATTTCTGGATCTGAACACTGTGTGAGCTAGCTTCTCTACTTACATTACAGGGTGCCACCCACTATTAGTAAGCAGTGAGCACATGGTTCTAGTGCCTGCTGTGTCGTGGGAGCTGCCCTCCCAGCTCATTCCTTCCTGCAGCCAGCTGAGTATGTCCTTGGTTATGATAGGGACCCATGTTTGCTGTGTTTCCCCCATTGCCGCCAGTGGGAGAAACAGTGAAAACTGGGCCCTGGCTATGGACATCTGATTAATTAGAGCGTTTGTAATTTGCAGCCATTCCTGGATCTAATTGCTTGGAACATTTGTTCTGCAGAATAAAAAGTCATTTTCCTCCCTGCCCACAGCAGCAACCACCCTCAATTTTTCTCTAGCTCCAGCCAAAGGCACCCATGGATTTAAGCAGAGTGCATGTAGCCAGAGTTAAAGCGCTGATATTCCAAGTACTCTTGAAACAACTGCGACCAAACAAATCTCCTGCATGAAGTTCATAGACTGAAATGTAAAACCACCTTCCTCCTGAGTAGCTGTGATCATTCCCAATCTCATGGCATAGTATCTGTGAGTGGATGGTGGAGCGGGTATCAAGTCTGATGTCATTAACTTCACTTCCTGTCGTTAATCCTAGCCAGTGAAAGGCTGGTAATTAGATTCTGCCTTACTTGTATCCCTCCTCTCAGGTTGCAGTCCTCAAACTATTTACACCAGAGTATTCCTGCTGATTTCAGTGACACTGCTCTGGAGTAAGGCCACGATCCACAAGTCACATGCTCTGGAATAGTCCCACTGAAGTCCACAGGGGTAGGTCGTTTGTGGATGGCAGCATAAGTGATTTGAGGACTGCAACCAGAGTAAAATTTAGGAACCCTGAATTTACCAGTGATGCCATGCGCTATTGAATAGTTTCTATGTTGACCTGAAGGTGGTGACATTTCACCATACATGATGTTCCCATTTAAGAGATTGTACACCATTGTAAGCTTGGAAAGGAGTCTGGGTTCATGTGGGATCTAACAGTCAAAGGTGGATCTGAATCAGAAATCTAGATATTTGTTGTTGGGTAGCCTCAGGAAATATAAATGAAAGGTACTGTAACAGGTTGGCTACTAAAGCATTTGCCCAATAAGATTTGTTAACGTGATTCCAGCGGACAAAGCCAAGAAACACTTAAACTGGACTCTGCAAAATTATAAAACTGTTTATTCCACAACCAAAGTATGACCCTAAATTTTGGATTAAAGAAAAGGGTTAGTGTGCTAAGACTATGAATAATGAATAGAGGATTCTAACCAAAATATGTTTTGACTGAAATCAACAAACAGTCCTTTTCTGGTCTCCCAGCCAGGAACATGCCTTCTCATGTCCACGTGCCTTCTCAGGTTATGGCTGTTTCTGCTACAGCTAGTCCTACCTCAGGAGCTCCCTGTATACTGGAAACATGAGGTTCAGGAACTAGATGGCCCAAGACGTGTGGAGTCTTTCACCATGAGGGCTTTCTAATCAAGGATCCAAACTTCCAGTCGCTTATCTGTGTGTAAACTTAATAGGACTACAAGTGCCTAAGTGTTTTTAGGATGGGAGATCCTATTCCTTATAATCTGATGGCTGCTCAGTAGCCTACACAAAATGAGTTTACTGGTTCCAGTCCAAACCCCTTGTAGACATAATTCAGCATCCCCTAAAATCACCCTCCTAACTGGCATTATCTGCCCCCTTGCAGGATCTCAAGTTATAGACCAGAGGTAGAGTGGGGCCACAAGTAGAGCTGCCACCTCCCTGGGTTTTTCCTGGAGACTCTGGGTTTTCAACTAGAGTCTCCCAGCTCTGGGGAAGCCCCAATTTCTCTGGATTGGCCAGGAGTATTCCCAGCAAAGTAGAGAAATTTGGACCTCTGGGGACAGCATGGGGTGGCTGGACTTTCCTGCCCCCTTCTGGACCTAGCCCTGCCATCAGCACTGGGAGTGATGGTGGCAAAAGGGTTTGTTTGCCTCCTCCTGGTTCTAGGGTTGCCACCTATGTATATTTTTCCAGTCCACTTATGAAACATACATGTTGCAGGGCTTGCATTGGCACCTATGGCACCAGTGCAGGCCCTGCAACATATATATTTCATAAGTGGACTGGAAAATATATACATAGCCACATCCGCCTTGCCCCCTCCCTCCGCTCCTTCAAATTCCTCCTCAAGACCTACTTTTTCTTCGCCGCCTTTCCCAATGCCTGCTAGTCGTTCCCTATATACTTACCGTCTGCCCTTCTCTGCTGACTGCTGCGAACAACCTGATTGTAACCAAGCCAAGCACACGCACCTGAGACTTCGCATCCGCCTGAATGTTTGTTTGCCTTCTCCCCTGCCTCTCCCACTGTCCCTTCAAATCCCTCCTCAAGACCCACTTTTTCCTCGCCGCCTTTCCCAATGCCTGCTAGTCATTCCCTATATACTTACCGTCTGCCCTCCTCTGCAGACTGCTGCAACCAACCTGATTGTAACCAAGCCAAGCACATGCACCTGAGACTTCGCATCCGCCTGAATGTTTGTTTGCCTTCTCCCCTGCCTCTCCCACTGTCCCCTCTCCCTGTCTCCCCCTCCTTGTCTTTTAGATTGTAAGCCACACGCGTCTATTTCTATGTTCTGTACAGCGCCAGGCACATGACTGGCGCTATATAAAGGTTGTAATAATTATTATAATAATAACCCTACCTGGTTCCCACCTGGCCCAACCCCTTCTGAGCCCTTCTAGCATTGGGAGGGGGGAGGAACAGGGCCAGCCATGTTGGAAATGGGAAAGAGTGAATGCCTCTCCTGCCACTTTCTGATGTAGCCACAGTCCTTGTGAGCTGTGGTGTCATGAAGCTGAGGAAAAGGGGCAGAGCTGTTTTATAAAGGGGAGAGAGCCACTTTCCCCCTCTCCGTTTCTGATATGGCCACGTCCCTTTCCAAGTGTGATGTCACAGTACTTGGAAAGGGGTGTGGCCTTGTTGGGAGGGGTGGTATGAAGGGGCTTTGTGTTTCCTTCCGGATGTAGCCCCGCACCCTGGCTCTGCAATATAGTCTGCCAGTGCTTTTGGGCCCCGCCCCTGCGGACAATCAAGTCATCAGAGGCAGGGCAACAAGGCTGTTATGCCCTATTCTGACTTAGCCCCCTCTCCCTGTGAGTGTTGTAACATCATGATGCTCCGTAAGGGGCAGGCTTACGTCAGAAAGGGTGACAGCATCTTTGCCTCATCCCTGCCAAGGTGGCCCAGACCCTCCTGGTGAAAGCCCAGAGGGAGGTGGTAACTGTTGAAATCAGAAACCCAAACAGCCAGAACCAACACTCATCCCCAGAGGGGGTGACACAGAATCGGACACATGGCTTACTGCCAAATCAATATGTTTATTGGCTAAGAGTCAAAACCAGCTGCAGACTGGCAAGGCTCTTAGGAGATCCAGATAGCTCATAAGGAAAGAGAGTCTGAAGTGGCATACAGCCTCTTGTACATTATATAGGAAAATGGTGTTCAGTAACAGATGGTGCAGCAAGGGAGATAGCCTGCAGTTATACAGTTACCTCCTACTCCCTTCTTGAGGGAGGTCAGTTCTTACAGATAACTATAATCTTGACCAACAGTCCTTGAGCATGCTAGCTGGACACAGTTGCAGGCAGTTCTTACTAATCACTCAGCTGCAAGGAAGGCGGATGGGTCTGGGAACTGTCTTCGGTTTCCTCTTATCTTGAGCAAGTGACTAAAGATAGCGAGGGTCTCTAGTTTTTTCCCATCTGGTCAGGTTTCCTGCTATTTGAGCAAGAAGGCCTTTACTTAATTTGTCTGAGTTACCACAGCCCTTTCAGCCTGACCGTTTCTAATATACACACAGAGGCCCCTACACATAGGCTCTCATGGCTACAGGAATCCGAGCCAAGGACACTGAACTGTCCTCACATTCACAGAAGTAGCACTTCCAAGGCAGAATTTAGACACATTGGCAGTGAGCTGTGGGTGTGGCATGTGTATGTGGCAGGCAGGTTTATTGGAGGACTTCAGTCTCTGGGTCTGTCTTTCTGGAACCATTAAGTTCCTTTTTCAGGGCAGAATCTTGTACACTAGCTGGAAATCTTGTCTTTGATGAAACGTGTCTTCTGTTGTTTTGAAGACTTCTACCTTGTCCATTAGTTCACGTAGTTGCTGACCCTGGTTTACTCCTAAAGCCCTTCATTAAAAGATGACTTCATACAAAAGCATCCGAAAGATCCTAAAGCAGCACATTCAAGTTGCATAAGTTCAACACTTATTACTTGCCACAGTTTGGTCCTTGCTTAATTTCCGCACATAACAAGGGAAGCCCATTGCAAATTGCAGGATTTTGCAAAATAACGTGTAAGCAAAAAGGCACGGTATGACAACATTCAACGCTGCTGCATCATCCGAAATATTTTGTTCATGTAGATCAGTAATAACAATTTCAGTTACAGTAGAATCACTCCTATACAGGCACCATGGAGGACATAATTTTTATCCTGGTTAGAGAAGGGTTCTGATATGGGACAGTCTTTTTCAGAATAAAGAGAACATAAAAGAGATCCAGGTTATAGAAGACACCAGGTATGGGGAATTCTACCATATTGACAACAATACTTCATGTTACATAGCAGAGCAGTCCACCCTTTTGGCCAGCAATTTGCTGGTGGGTTGGATTGCACAAAAAGCTCTCATGACACATTACTTGGCTGTGTAAAAAGACAAATCTAATTTTAAAGTTGCCGGCCAGATAGAACCCTTCTGTGGGCCGATCCAGCCTGTGGGCTGCCAGTTGAACAGACCTCACGTATAGTAATCCATTTTTACTGTGCAGACAGAATGAAGTCTTAAGCCGCAGTCTACCAACCGCTTACTCTGGAGTAAGTGGTTGGTGGATTGCAGCCTTAGTAACATGAACCCTCACAACTGTGTCTCTGTCATTTTTAATTTTGCTGAGCAGCTAGGGGAGACCCTCAGTAACTTGCTCATGGTCCTTCCATACAATTTGTTCTTAGTAGCATAATGCCCCCTTGAGGAATGAAAGGGTGTTCTTTAACCCTTCAAGTAAAAATTATGATCAGCTTTTATCACTGAGTATTTCAGGAGTGTGGAAGAATTAAAGACTGGAATAGATCTGACAGTGAGCTCGAAACTTTTATATTCCTTTTTTCTTCATTTTATTAAGTTGATTGATACACTCTTGGAAGATAGATCCATAAAATGCTACTTGTCAAGTTTGTTGTGTGTATAACATCTGACTGTTGGGGGCTGGGAGTAAATAGCAGGGAATGGATCACTCCATTACGAACTTGTATTCACTTCTCTGAAGCAGCTGAAGCCACCAATGTTAGAGACAGGATGCTGGTCTTGATGGACCATTGTTCTGAACCATTGTGACAGTTCTTACATTCTTATATAGGGTTTGTGTTACTCAGTGGATAGCGCACAGGAGATCTGGGTTCAAGCCCCTCTCTGGCATTGGGACTCACTGGGTGGCCTAGTGTCTAGGGAATCCACTGGGTGTTTTCAAATGAGCAAGCCAATGGGGGCAGGGGACTGTGGCCACAGCGTGACTCTGCCACGGAGCACCCACACAGGTGGAGTGCATGGGGAGCTATTCAAACGGGCAGCGCCCAGCATGACTACCTCAGCCACAGAGGATGCTGTCACACACTTCCTATGCCATGGACCATGCAGGAGGGGGAACCACGCAAGGCTTCTCCCACCCACAGTGCCTATAAATGGGAGACTCGTCTGCTGGCGTGGCTGGCTGCTGCTGTTCATACAGGCTGTGGCCGCCTGTTGACATGCGTCCACTTGGCTTGCCTTGCACAGAGCACTCTGGATTTCCTGGCAGTTCTCTGTGACTGGCCATGAGTGGGTGCTCTGTGGCTTGTGGGAACACGCATCCGGCCCTCCACCTTCAGACAGGTGGTCTGATCTGTGGCTCCTGGGTGGCCATGTGTGGTAGCATCTCATCTGAAAGCCCCCACTGTATCTCAGCCTCAGTTCACTGTCTGGAAACATAGGGGTAGTAATACTGAGCTAGTTAATATGCTTAGGATATTCTGGGTATTAATGGAATATTAGTCGCAAAGGGCATTGCATGCTTCAAGTGTTATTTAAAGCAAAGTGAGAAGATATTAAGTGGTACCCCAGCCTCAGCCCTGGAAGTGGCTGAATGATGCTTTCCTGGTCCTGCAAAGCACTTCATCACATGCTTAACTTAAAACTTTGGGCCAGTTGCACTGGCTTCAAGTTAGAGAACATGCTTATGTACTTTGCTGGACCAGAGCATGTCCCATGTGCAAATGAAGTCCTATAACAAGGCAGAGGGAAAAGCAGAATGGTTGTAATGTACTGCAAGTTGAGGGGCTCCTACCACCTGGGGTAGCAACCCCCTTCAAGAATGAATATTCACACACTGTTCCCACCCCTCAGAGATATGAAATCTTTCCTTACATCACCAGTGCCCACCACCACTTTGCATGATGAGAGTGTATCCTAGCATGCAATTCTGGCAAAAGACCACAAAGAGGAGACTGTGTATGGAATTTCCCATAATGATTCTAGGATGCTGTGTGGGTGTGGCTGGGGGGTGGGGGCGCTGATTTCCTCTTAAAGCATTCACACAAACACCCTGGGATGGGAACCGGTGGCTGAGCCAAAGGTTCAGATCTTATCATAACCCCCTCATTTCCAGGGAGACGTGCAAATAATGCAGGGGGTAAGAGATAGCACTAACAACCCTTGGGCTGGCATTTTATGCAAACAGATCTTAGATAGGATGGAAAGTGTTGTGTTGATTTCAAAGGATCTGTCTAGTAAGTTGCCCAAAACATAGAAAGTGCCACCTTCACTGCATTGGTGGTCAAACGTATTAGGTGCCTTCTCCTTCCACTAGGCAGAGAGCACAGGCACTTTTGCAGTCTCTGTGCTCATTGCCAGAGAGCAAAAACTGTCCATGGTCCTGACTGGCAAAGTTCTAGGAAGCTGGTGTCTCCTCCACTTACTGCACATAAACTCAGCTACACTCTGGTAGTGAATGATTTCGCTAGTCCAAACTGAGTGAAATGCAGGAGCCTATTACCACAGCACTGAGGAGTGGTAAAGATGAAGGCTACCTCTCACAGGGTGTTCCTTGCTTTTGTAATCAGCAACTCCTAAGTCCCGTGACTAAGGGTGTTTTTAAATGAGACATGCTCGTGTGACGGTGGTGCACGGGGGGGGGGGGGGGGGGGGGGGGGGGGAGGGAGGGGACACACTTCCGTGACCCACACGCCAGCTACTCATGGTCATGCACGGAGCACGCCTGAAAAATCCAGAGTGGTCCATGCAGGCCAGGGCAGCCATGCCAGGAGCTGCCTGTGTGAAGTCCTTCCCATGCACTTTCTGTGTGTGGACACCCCGCACCCGTCCCACTCAGTGGCCTCAGACCCACCCCTCCCGCCGCTCTAGTTTAAAAACACCCTAAGTGAGAATCTTGGCTTTTGTTAAAGGAAAAGTAACCAGCTTTAAAGTGTGATACCTAAAGGTTTAGAAATAGGGAGACAAGTGAAAAGAACCCTACACTTTTATTTATTTATTTAATTTTTAAAAAAAAATCTAATGTTTTATGAACACTTGTAGTACTGAAATTTGCAGGCTGAAATCCCTATTTGAGTAATCTGAGGTGTTTATAGTATTATTATTTTACCATTTCTAGAGCACTTACAATGTTCAAAGTGCTTTGCCAACCTTAGCTTCTAGTTTCCCCTCACACAACAACCCTGTGAGGTAGGTAGGTCCTTATTCACATTTTGTAGATGAGGAAATGAGGCTGAGAGATAGTGACTTGCCCAAGATCACCTAGTGAGTTGGGATTTATTTATTTATTTTATTTATATGCCACCCACTCCTACCTCAGGCATCTCGGGGCGGCTCACAACATCTTAAAAACATTTAAACATTAAAATAAACAATAATAATGACAATTAAAAACAATATAAAGCCCCAACCCACCCACCACATCTCCCTCAGGAAAGGCCTGGCGGAACAGCCAGGTCTTACATTGCCTGCGAAAAGGGGGGAGGCCGGCAGCCAGCCGGATCTCTGACAGGAGGGAGTTCCAGAGCTGCAGTGCAGACACAGAGAACGCCCTCCTCATAGTAGACACCCGGGGAAACCGCAGGGGTCGATCCAGGCCCCGGAGGGTGAGGCGGTCCTGCAGATAGGCAGGGCCCAAGCTGTTTAGGGCTTTAAAGGTCAAGACCAGTGGCGTAGCTACCGTGGCGTGGGGGGGAGGGCGTATTTGCTCCCGGGTCCTGCCCGGGGGCGGGGAGGGGCGTAGGCAGGGCCGGCCCCCTCACCTGCAGCAGCGGTGGTGGCAGCGGGAGGGGTGAGGGAGGCGGGGGAGCTGGGAAAGATCTGCACCGGCTCTTTTCCCCACTGCCTCCTCCCCGCTGCGTCTCCCTCGCCCCTCCTGCTGCCACCACCGCCAGGTGAGAATGCAACCTACATTTTTCTGCTGCCTCCCCTCCCTGGCTCCAGTCCCTATCCCTCCCCTGCCTCTGCCTCCTAGTAACTGCAGCAGTAGCAGCAACAGTGGACACAGATCGGGGAGATAAAGCTGTTTGTTTACAAACAGCTCCTCCCCATGTGCTGATCAGAAGGTTGCTACCTTGTAAAGAAAGTTCTTCAAGATGGCTTCTAACATTCTCACAACTGGGTTGTGCACGGTCACCCTATTCAAATAATAGATCACATGATGGTCTCAAGCTCCTCTAGTAAAGCACTCTCCCCCTCAGAATGACAGTTCCTTCCAACCCTTTCTAGAAATATAAGAAAAAAATTCTATGCAGGGCTGGAAGGGTGGGTGTTGTGAGAATGTTAGGAGCCATCTCAAAGAACCTGGTTTACAAGGTAGCAACCTTCTGTTCTTCTTCGAGTGGCTCCTCACACGCTATTTTTACATGGCTCCGCCGGGTGGGGGAGGTCCGTGGGCACGCCAGTGCATGGACAGGGCATGCATACGGCTGCACATGCATCCCCACTCACCCCCCACTCATCCACACCCACGGAGTAACCGCCGTTTCCCCCGGTTGCTCCGTGCGTGGGGACAAGTTGGGGGGGG
>QEPC01002445.1:3273891-3333876 GCA_003113815.1 Sphenodon punctatus
TGTAAAAAGGGCCACATTCTCACAACTGTCTTACTTATACTATCTTAGGTTGGAATTTAGGATGTAAAGCAATATATATTCTATCTTGGAAAATAAATCTGCAAATATGGTTCTGAGATTATTATGACTGCTATTTCACTAACTTTTCTTAATGAAGTTATTGCTAACAGGAATACTGTCTTTAAACCCGCACCCCATAACCAGTTCATTTGCGCCCCCCATATAATCAATTCACGCTGCCTTGGGGGCACTGAACTTGTGAATCAGTGTGAATTGATTATATGGGGGCAGGGACACAAATGAACTGGTTACTGGGTGGGGGCAGCATGAAGTGATTATGGGGCACAACTGAACTGGTGTATATATATATATATATATATATATATAGTCTCTTTTCATGGTATAATGCACTTAATAAGCTAGCTGCATTTTGGGTGTCTGGTGTGTTTGATAGCAGCACCTCTGGACTGTTCGCACCACATGCATGCACAATGCACAAGCGGCACCGGCAGCAAGAAGCAACAGGCCCTGAAGGCCAGACTGGCTAAGCACACTCCCCTCCTCCAGTAAGGCAGTGGATGCAGTCAGTCAGTCTCTCTGTGCCTGCCTCACTGCCCGCCCGGCTGCCCATGCAGTGGAACTACTCCTGGGGAGTGGTGGTAGACGCTCGACTGGGAAGGTGGGAAGCATTGGGCGGCCATGCTTGTCTTTGGCCACAGTTATAACTCCTAGCCACTGGATTTTGTATATTTAGAAGTTGTCAGCAGGCTCTGCCCCATCCCTTAAGCCCTGCCCCATCCCTTAAGCTCCACCCACTTTGGGTTTTTGGAGCGTGCGCGTGCAAAGCACGCGCACACATGAGGGGCCCATAACTGAGGCTTGAGCCCAGGCCCTTCTCAACCTTGCTACGCCCCTGGGACTCAAGACCAACCCTGGTCTCCCATATCCATCTCCAGTACATTATCTACTAAGCTACACTGGCTCTAATAGTAGCTAGAGAATGAGTTGGTAACATGATTTTAACTTAGCAGCATCCCTTTGCTGCTGAGGTTTGCAGAGCTGCCTATGAGATCAGGATGTCCCATTCAGCTTAAATCAATTTGAGCTGGTTTTCAAGTTCCCTTAGATGGCTTTGCAAATCTCAGACTGGGTTTGTAAATTGGTGTGGGGCAGGGGTGTGTGGCTCTATAGACGGCAAAACCTGCCTGCCAAAATGACTAAGTAAGAGATTCCATATGCCATTGCCTTCACTGTTGACTTTCAGCATCTTGAGAGCTCATGTCCTTAGGCTGCCCTATTAAGCAACTGCTTGTTTGCCATTACTGTTGTAGAGAAAGTCCTTGAAAGTTTGAAACGTGTGAGATAATCCGGAGACATGCTGTACAAAAGTTACTACCACTTATCTGCATTCCTTCTAATGCGGAGTCCAAACCCATCACCCCCTCTTTTCCACACCAAGTAGGGAAACAAAGTGGGCATGGAAGAAAGGTCATATGCATGCTGCATGGGGTGAAAGAGAGGAAGGAACATTCTGAAGTCTGCCTGGAGGTATCTCGCTTACGGAGTATTTGTGCACAGTACTGGATCCAGGGAAGTTGGGTCCCTGTATGAAATGGTCATGTGGGCCGCCTCCTAAGGTAGGAATGTTTGACAGATGCACACCAATTCACCCATCAGAAAAAGGGAAATGTTACTGTAATTATTTTGGATGTTCAATTACATATAACATCCCCCTACTTCTTTGTTATTATTTCTAGTTTATTCCTGGGGAACCTGTCCTAAATTGCCACAGGCCAAGGCTCCCTGTGTCTGAGGCTCTGTGAGTCCATATTATACCCATGTTTCACACACTTGTGTTGCTATTTCAAGTTTGTTCATGGAGCCATGTATTGGGGTACCCTTTGAGCTTTCCTCCCTCATCATTTGGAGCCGCATGTGGTTGCACAGTCTGCACTACTCTGGATCTGGCCCTGTTTGTGCGCATTCAGGAAGAAAGATCAAGGGTTAAAATCCTACCTGGACTTTTATAGCATGAACTGAGCTGATTAGCTTTGCATTTAATAAACACTAAAGATTCATTACATTAATTATATTCTATAAATGGCAATATGTTCAGGGACATGTGCAAAAGGTGTTTTTCCACCCCTGATTCTAATTAGTTTCTGATTCTAATTAGTTTGTGTTCATTCCTTCTTCATTTTTTGGCAAATTTATTTTTTTAATTTCTGTTTTAATTTTGCATCCAAAATCTCTTCCAGTAAGCTACATGTTTTTAGAAGAAAGATAATTATGCATTTCTTAGTGGATGTGCCTTCTTAATTAGGGACTTATGTTACAGCTAATACCAAGACTGGGGATTCAGAAAGAATAAGATATTAAATTCAGAGTCTTTGTTGTTGTTTTTCTTATTTATTATTTATATATCACTGGCAATGTACTTAACAGTCATGATTAGAGACAGGTCTCTGTCCCAAGGGGCTTATAATCTAGGATGTACAAGAGAGGGAAGACAAGGGGAGGAGCACATAGGGAGAGACGGGCATAAATTCCCAAAATTGAGAAGACAAGGTGTAGGTGCATGGCTTGGGTTCAAGAGGTGGCGGAAGATCCTGAAGGATAAGTTGATAGAAGGAGAAGCATAAATGTGCAATTAATAGGGTGAGGAGCTAAGGGAAGCCTGTTGGAAGAGGTAGTTTATTAATTAGGATTTGGAGGGAGGGAGGGAGCAGAGTGTATTTGTTCAGGGAGGGAGGTCCAGGTGTAGGGGTAGCTTGAAAGAAGAGGCAAAGATGGTTTAGGGAGCAGGAGACTCTAAGGCAGGTGAGAATGATGGCAGAGGAAGATTGAAGTTCCCAGGAATGAAGGCAGAAAGACAGGAAGGAGCCTTGTGTCCTGGAGGCCAGAGAGAGTTCCCCCAATTCAGCTCTAGGGAGAGCTGCGCCTGCTGGCATATGTTGGGGAAGAGCTAATAATTGCCCAAACAAGTATTTTTCACTATGCTCCATATTTCTGCGTCATATAAAAACTTTGCAAGCGCCTTAGCTGTAACATTCTTAAGAGCTGGGACTACTAAATTGCCACCATACGGATGAATAAACCTCTGAACCCCTTGCATGGTGTTTGGTAGCAGAGTGTTTAGCATATTCCGTTCATGGTTGGCGCTGCAAAGCACAATCCCAGATAGCAGAAAGAGTGCCCTTGCTAAGTGGGGTGTTGATCTGACTCCAAAGACCATTATCTTGGTCGTTTGGTAGTTGATAGAAAGTTTTTCTTGGGAGCAATATTTGCTCAGTTCTCTTTAGACCAATGAGGGTTTGGGACAGCTGTATCCTATCATCTGCGTATAGCAGATGGCCTGGTCAAGACCCTAGGTGGATGATAGTCATCTTCCATAAGAGCAGCCATAATATCATTAATATAGAATTTGATCAAGAAAAGAGCCAAAAGGCATCTTTGCCTAACCCCTTTCATGACAGGAATGGGCTGTGTCAGCTCCCCATTGTCCCATTCTGACCTAATGCAGTTATTCATATGGAAAGCTCTCAGAAGCATCAACAACCTGCTATGTATCATGTTCTGAGCAAGTTTAGTCCATAACCTATCTCTATTCACAGTTAAATGCCATTTTCAGGTCACTGAAGGCTGCAGAAATGTTGCCCTTCCTTCCAGTGGCAATATTTATCAATTAGATGTTTCAAAACTAGAAAATTATCTATAGTTAAGCATTTTATTTTCTAAAACCCATTTGCTCTCCTGAAAAAAGGTTCATTTTTTTCAGCCCCACTGCTCCAATGTTTGACTTTGGTATAAATCTTATGCACAACATCAAGAAGGGTGATGGGCCTAGTTACAAGGGTCTTTCCTGCATCTTTTTTTAAAGATAGGTATAATAATACCCCCTTTCTCCAACCAGAAGGGAACTGTCCTGAGTTATTAATGCATGTAAAAAGACTGGCCAGTAAGGGGGTCCACCAATCTTGGTTATGTTTGTAAACCTCAACTGATAGTAAATCTTCTCCAGGAGCTTTGTAGTCCAGAAACTGATTCGTAGCAGATTCTACTTCTGTAGGGGGCCACTGAGGCCATTCTGGCAGAGGAGAATCAAAGCTTATGTCTCAAACCAGTTATCCCAGGCTATCGCCCCTGGAAGAGTCATTATTTAGAGCAGTGAAGTGCTCAATCCCATTGTTATAAGGAATAAGAGCATCAACATTAATTGTCAACTTGCCGTTTCCCCAGGCAATCATCCTCCAAAAGTTGGCTGAGTTTTTGATCACCATTGCTGGCTAAAAATCTCTCCAAAAGGAGTTTTCATGTTCCAGCTTCTTATCTTTTAGGAGCTTCTTGTATTGTAACTCCTTCTAAGGTCAACAAATTCTATGACCTGGCCTGAAGAGGTCTTAGAAGCTCTAAATTTTTTTAAATGTTGTTTTGATGGAGCATGCAGTCCTAGCAAACCAGTTCTCATTATTCCTGACTGGATATGAATACTCCTTTTTAGAGGTCAAGCATTCCCTGAGGTCTGTGATGATGTTGGTGAAAAATAGAATAATCAGGGGATTGGGTTGCCCTAAGGTCACTGCTTTCTGCTTTAAGGAGCAAGACCATGAAGAAGAAAGCAAGAATTTTGTGCTGGTTTCAAAGGGTGATTTCAGACGTGACAGGACGGCTCTGGCCCTGTCACAGAATCACCCTTTTGATTCCCTGCTGGAATCGAACCGTCACGGTCAGCAGATGTGCCGGCCGATCCCGGCAGGGAATCGGGGGTGTGTGTGTGTGTGTGTTTGCGTGGTGCAACGTGCGGCCGCATAGCCCCCCGACCCCCCGCTCCCGAGGCCGCCCGCCCTCCAGGAGACAGGCAGGCGCCACAGCCTATGCAGCTGCGGCGCCTTTCCGCCCCCCAGGGTATTGACCACGGCCCGGAATCGGTGGCGAGCATGGTCACCAATTCCGGGCCGTGGTCAGAGGCCAGACGAGACATTACCACACTCAGCCACGGTGAATCCCGCCGTGGTTGAGCATGGTAACATCACGTCTGTTGGGGGCAAAAACTGATTCCCGCCAGGAGTTCACCCCCGGCGGGAATCACTTTGACCACGCTTTCGGAGATGGTCCCCGGACCATCCTCGAAAGCGTGGTTATTTTGATTCCTGCCGGAGGTTCACTGTGGTGAACATCTGGCGGGCATCAAACAGACGTTACGGGACCATTCCCCACCACAGGGGATTGTCTGTGGTTGAGCGTGATCTCGTAACGTCTGAAAATACCCAAAGAGGGAGTAAGTGGAGGGAACAGAGAAGGATTCTTGCATTTCTATTTTTTTTAAAAAAGGATTTGGCAGTTTAATGTTTGATGTTGAGTGTTGTGTGTGCAGCGTGAAACACAATTTCAGGGTTAGATTCAAGCACACTAAAGACTGTAGCAGTTTTCATCTCCTTTTAAGAGTGTTGGCTCAGTCCTCTGTGAAACCTACAGACCCTTGTGTCTGGTGCTTTCTTATCTGAAAGAATTCATCTCACAGGAGACACTTGCACAGAAAATTAAAACTGCAAAATTGTGTCACTTGTGTTAATTCCATATCCCTCTGCTTCCACCTTGTGGAATTTAATTTTTCAGTGCAACAGCTTTCCTGAAAAATACTCAGGATGCGATAAACAAGGAAATAATTATAATGATGTTTCGGGAATTGGTGTGATTTACATATTTTTCTACTATGTAAGGTTTTTCTACATTAAATACCTATAGTTTTCTTTGGTAGGTATTTAATGTAGGTAAAAAGTAAAAAAATAACTTTTTATCCGTAGGTGTAAGAACGTTATATACAGGAATCACTTTATATGCAGAAAGGCAGCCATCTCTGTGGTGGAGCACAGCAGCTACATTGTGCTTTGGGACAAGTGCATTCAAGGCAGTGAGATATGATCCTGCAGCCCATTGGAACCTCAGGAGGAATTAACAAGAGCAGATTTTAGGACTCAGTGCAGCAGAGCACTTAAGTATGTGCTTTGCTTACTGCTTAACATTAAGCTTTAGCTGCATTTATCTCTGGCTTTTGGCAAGTCCTTGCTCTCCCTGCTATCTTCCAAATAGCCTTTTGAGGTCTGTTTTCCAAAGTTGAGATGATGATCACTTGGAATTAATGATGTGAAACTAGAATTGATCCAGTGTTACTTAGTAAAAACAAATAGTTAAAAATCCTTTTCTCCCATTTTGGAAGCATCAGAATGGTGATGTTAAAGTTTTCATTTTTATTGCTTTTTAAAAAACAAACATTTTTGATTATTAATATTTAGGATACAAAAAACAGACCACATGGAAAACTTTTGTTTATGGGTAATAATTGAACAATGTGATTTGTTTTTCCTCAGTACATTTTGGCACAAAACTAAGCAAGAAACGGAATTACATTCTTATTCAAAAATCCATCCACATGGGGGCGCAATGCGCATGCACAACTGTTAGGAGTGCCGAAATCCCGCTCCTCCCGGCGGCAAACAAAAGCGTGCAAAAACGGCAGAATTTTGAAAAATAAAATAAAACAAAACCAAGCTTCAGGCAGGGGAGACTTCGGGGCATGGACCCAGCTAAAAAACTGGCTGGCAGAGAAGGGGCCAATAACGAGATTCTATCAGCAATGGCAGTCGGCAGAGCCAGGGCAGCAAGGGCATGCAGTGAGCAGCAAAATGGCGGCCGCGGCCCATCCAAATACCCCAGGGGACCCTGAAAGGGAGCAGGCCACCGTGGACAATATCCTGGCCGAGATAAAGGCCTCTACGGTAGTAGCCCTAAAAGATAAACAGGAAATACTAGAAAAAATAAGTAAAGTAAAATGCTCAGTGGAGGAGGGGAACAAAAAATTGGAAAACTTGAGCAGGCATCTGGAGGGGGCTGAAGAATGCATTTGCAGCCTAGAAGACCAGTCCCTCAATTCTGAAAGTGATTTGGCTAAAATAAAAGAATCTCTGTCCCACCTGAGGGACAAATGTGAGGACCTTGAAAACAGGTCCAGGCGCTGCAACCTGCGCATTATGGGGGTGAAGGAAGGGGCTGAGACAGGAGGAGTACAGGAACTTTTACACCAAATATTTACAGAAAACTTCCCTGACCTAAAATAATCTCCATGATGTGGAGATAGAGAGAGCACACAGAACGCTGCGCCCCAAACCAAAAGAAAGTGACCCCCCCCCGAGCCATCATAGCAAAATTCTTCAAATTTAAAGATAAAGAGGCTCTTCTAGCTGCCGCGAGAAAAAAAACCCAAGGCTTGGAGTACCAGGGTAGCAAGCTCAGGCTATAGCCAGACTACACTCCTGACACAATGAGAAAATGCAAAGCCTGGTCTAAATATTTTACCGAGCTGACAGATAGAGGGCTCAAGCCTCAACTCTGGCACCCGGCCAAACTGACCATCCTAATCAACGGCCGTAGAAAGATCTTCGAGGATCCATCGAACCTGGAGATTTTTATACAAGTGCACAAACCCAAGCAACAGAACACAGGCTAGCGATAGCGGGATCAACAGATGAGTGCTACGTCTAATGCAGATGGGTTCCTCTACTTGTCTCTCTTATATATAGGTTTATTAACCTCTAAAGCTTCTTGGTTATAAATATAATGCTTAGTTATCAGATGCTTATATCATCGTACTCTATTGCGCAATTAAATGTTAACTGCCAAAAGTAACAGGGTGTGGTGGAACCCCAGTCTCCACCTAGCCCGATGCAGAACAAGGTAAAGAAAAAGACACAAAGGCAAAAATAAAGTTAGGACATGCTGGGGGGAAGGGTGGGGCAAGGGTTACTAAAGCAAAAGGGAAATACACATATACGCATATGTATGTATGTATGTGTGTAGGTAGACATCTACCTAAATAAATCAAAGCGGAAAGTGAGATGCCCCCCAATGAAACTTTCAGTGTTACTGAGAAAAAGAGAACGTATAGTTCCAATGGGCACGAGTTGCCAATTCACATGTTAAAACTGTTGTGTATGTTAGTATGTTATATGTTAATGTTGTTAAGGTTCATTAAGTTTGTTACACCAAAACACATGTCAAACACTACCCTAACATCAAGCCCTGGTCACCCTCCCAGAGAAAGGACAGACACTCAGCCTAATTTAGACGGGAAAATAAAAAGCTCAGCTACAGGGAAACCTCACCCAACCCCATGGCAGTGACACAAGGTAGCAAGCTTAACCTGAAATCCCTGACTCTGAATGTTAAGGGTTTAAACCACCCCATCAAAAGGAGGAAGGTAACAGACCTAATAATAGATCAGGCAGCTGGAATCTTCTTCCTACAAGAGACCCACTTGGTTCACAAGGATCTCCACCTATTCGCCAATTGCAGACTGGGAGATATATATGCCTCATGTGGGCAGAAAAAGAAGGCAGGAATCATAATAGGCTTCTCGAGCTCAGCAAGCTTCAAAATGTCTTTTACAAAGAAGGATAGGGAGGGTAGATTCCTGCTGATAAAGGGCATATTGAATGCTCAACAGGTAACCCTAGTCAACATCTATGCCCCAAATGAAAAGACGCACCAATTCTTCCAAAAATACGTCCCTATCATTAGTCAAAATGCAGAGGGCCTACTCATCATGCAAGGGGATTTTAACTCCCCATTGTCAGAGTTGGATCACTCCACTCATGCACCACTTAAAAAGGCCCATAAAAATGTAGCCACTGTGATCTCACAACATGACTTGATTGATGCCTGGCGGTGTTTAAACCCCACTACCAGGAGTTACACCTACCACTCCACGGTGCACAATACATATTCAAAAATTGACCACGTCCTACTAGAAAAAGACTCCCTGTACAGATGTTTAAAAAGCGAGGTAATTCCAGCAATATTCACAAACCATAATGCACTGTTGTCCGTCTTCGCCTGGGGGACCCCTGAATGGATGGCCGAACGCACATGGCAACTCGACAGAGGTCTTCTAAAATGCGAGGGGATAAAAGAGCAGATAGTTACAGGCTTGAAAGAATATTTTGATTTAAATATGGGATCTGTGCTATCCCCACAAACACTCTGGGAAGCATCAAAGCCAGTAGTCAGAGGCAAATTCATAGCCATAAAGGTGGGGATAAACAAGAATAGGTGGGAGAGGAACGCAGAACTCCATAAGCAATTACATCTTATGGAAAGCTAAAATAGCACATTCCCATCCAAAAAATCCTAACTCGAAATCCAAAAGTTAAAAAGTGAGATTGAGACAATTGAGACACAAAAAATCACGCAACAATTAAGAAAGATCAAATGCTTTTATTTCGAAAACTGTAACAAGCCAGGCAAGGTCTTAGCCCAGATGACAAAAAGTAGGCGGAAAAAGTCTTCTATCCCGGTAATAAATCTCCCGGGAGGGAAAAAAACATCCGACCAAATCGAAATCCAGAACGCGTTTGCAAATTTTTACCAGAAATTATACACCTCATCCAGTCCGGACCCTGTAGAGATAAAATAATTCATCAATAAATATAATATCCCCAAATTTAACAGGGACCAGATTAAATTTCTAAATGCCCCTATTACAAACGCAGAAACTAAATTGACAATAAAAGAATTAGTCAGAAATAAAGCATGCGGCCCCGATGGATTCCCAGCAGAGTTCTATCAAGCATTTAGTGGCAGCTTGACCCCACACATAACCAACACCTTTAATAACATTATGGAGGTGCAAATGATGCCCCCAACCTTCTATGAGGCGGTGATAACCCTTATCCCTAAGCAGGGCAGAAACCAAGAGGAATGTGGTAACTACAGACCCATATCGCTGCTAAACGTCGACTATAAGATATTTGCTAAAATACTGGCCAACAGACTAGCAGCAATCATTGATAAAGTAATACACGCGGACCAGACAGGTTTTATTCCTAATAGGCTGGGGATAGATAACATCAGGCGAACAGTCAACCTCATAATAGCTGCACATAGGACCAACACCCTGACTCTGATACTGTCGGCCAACGCGGAGAAGGCCTTTGACAGATCAGAGCCGGAATGTCTATACCAGGTAATGGAATGCATGGGCATAAAGGGGAATTTCCTAAGAGCAATCAGAGCTCTAAATTTAAAACCAAGCTCCCGCCTATTAATCAGTGGCAATCTTTCCAATCCATTCTACCTGAATAGAGGCACGAGACAGGGATACCCCCTCTCCCCCTTGCTCTTTAATATCTCTCTGGAACTTTTAACGTGTGCTATAAGGCAGGAACAAGATATAACAGGCATACAAATAGGCCAGATTCAACACAAAGTTTCCTTGTTCACAGATTACATGCTCATATACCTTACACACCCACAAAGTACAGTCCCCCAAACCCTCCATCTAATTGATCAGTTCAGCCAAATATCAGGGTATAAAATTAATTACCAAAAATCCCAGGCCTTAATTCTAGCAAAAAACAAGGAGGAAAAGCAAAATATTGCAAGGCAGACCCCTTTTACAATTGCGCAATCCCAATTTAAGTATCTAGGGGTGAATATCACTAGTGATCACGAAAAGCTCTTCAGGGCCAACTTCCCCAGCATACTTAATCAAATTTGGTCTGAAATTGCAACATGGCAGCGACTCAAAACCTCATGGCTTGGTTGTGTTAATTTATTCAAGATGATAGCGTTACCAAAAATCCTATATAAGGCAATGGCCCTCCCAGTACACTTACCTGCAGCGTTCCTTAAACAGTGTGAGCAAGGCATGATGGAAGTAGTCTGGAAAGGGAAAAAGCATAGAATTAATAAGAGAACTTTAATTAGAAGAAAGGACAAGGGAGGGATCAATATGCCTGATCTAACAAGCTACTTTAAAGCAACGTCTCTCAGAACCCTAAAATACTGGTTTCACCCTACCGCTAACACTACTTGGGTAGAAATTGAGAAAGATATAATGGCTGTACCGGACTTTCAGGAATTACTGACCAGTAATAGAACTAGTGAGAAAAGTGAAATACAAAGTCACCCATTCCCACCCACAGCTATACACCACTGGCAGCAAGTGTTGCATAAACTAAAGCTATCCCCTCTTGCATCTCCATTCTCCCCCATAAATTCGAGAGAAGCAAAACAAGCTGGTTTAGCCCCAGGCCTCCGTAAAACACTCACCAAGTGCAAAATCCTGAGAGCAGAACACTTGTTCCAGGATGAATGATTCCTACCCATCCAGGAACTGAGGACTAGAACGAAGGCAAAAATAGACACTTTCCAATATTTGCAGTTAAAAGCTTTGTTTACAACGAAGGGCAAAGGTCAGCACTATGCTAGGCCCCCCACTAACATTGAAAAAATTGTTTTTGGCCACTCCCCAAATAAAGGGTTGATAGCTAGGATTTACGGGGCGTTAATTGAGATGGAGACCAACAAGCAAGTACCTTGCATAGAGAAATGGGAAAATGAATTGGGGAAAAACTTCAATGAAAAACAAGTGACCTCAGTTTGGCAGAACATGCATGAATGCGCCAGCTCTTTAGAAGTAAAAGAGACTCAAATCAAAGTAATTCTAAGATACTACCTAACCCCCCAACAATTCAAAAATGCAGCTGACCCATTCCCAGGTGCGTGCTGGCGGGGATGTGGGGAACAAGGCACGTACCTGCACTGCTGGTGGAGCTGCCCCTGGGTGCAATCTCTATGGCGCATAATTTGGACATATATGAAAAAGGCTACCAAGACTGAGGTACCTTTCCGCCTGAAGTCAGCACTTCTGGGGCTCTACCCAAACATCCCGCTGTTAAATTACCACCAGGACACCTGCAAAATAATGACTCTTGCTGGACTAAGCGCTATTGCCCGGAGTTGGAAAACCACAAAGGACTTTTCAGAGACGGCATGGCTAAAACACATGTGGTACATGTACTCTATGGAAAAACTAGCAGCCACGCAGGAGAATAAATCCAAGAAATTTACAACCAAGTGGTTCACATGCATAGAAGCCATCCAAGGAAAAACTCTCCAAGAAGAAGTTAAGTCATACTTGGTAGACTACAACGTATGAAACGTGAAAGGTATAATGGACACCAACATGGAGAAACCCAGAATCTTGACATGTGTTTGATTGATTGTTTACTTGTATTTGGTATCTGTGTTTTGAGTTTTACAATAAAACTATATTTAAACAAATGAATAAAAATAAAATAAAATCCATCAGCATAAAAATGTTACACTTTTAAAAAAACTAGAAAATATAACAAAATTGCCATTCTTTGTGCAAAAGCTTCAGTTGGCTTTAACTGAAACACCTAGGATTTTTAATTCTTGGTCTGAGTTCCTCTCCAGCCTACAGATGAGATTGGTTGGGTCTAACTTTATTTACCTATGTAAGACTGACACACAATGGAGTTCAGTGGGGCTACTCTGGAGTAAGTGGTTTGTTGATCACAACCAATAGGTAGACCTTAGCATTGTGCCTTCTCCCTTAACAATAGCTAAATAATTTTTTCCTCTACCAAATGGATACTACATGCATCACCCAGAGTTCAGAATAAAGCCTGTTTGCAAAGTATATTCAGCCAGTTGGTATAAATTAGTATAGATCTAGTGCAGGGCTGACAATTTACCTGGAAAAACTAGTTTTGGACAGGGCACAGGTAAATACGGTTTTACCTGTTTTTTCCCCAGAAAATGGGAAAAATAAAATTAAAAACAGTAATGAAAACTACTGAAAAATGTCTAGCTATTTGATAATAGTTCTGCAGTAACATAGTCTGCTTAACTTTAATGAAAGGCAGGGCCAGCTGTAGGATTTTAGTGCCCCTAGGCAACTCAGGCTGTGCCCTTCCCCCAGACTCTGGTGCTTGCGTGGGCAGGCTGCCATCTGAGGTAGGGGGAGGGAGACAGTGGTGGCACCCAGCATAGAAGCAGTCTCTCTCACCACGCTTGACACCACTGCAGAGCGTCTTGCAGGGGAGTGGGGCTCGGGGGCAGAACAGAGCTTCTCCAGATGGGGATGGATGAGGGAGGACACACACCCCTCGAGGCTGCAGGCAGCACGGGTGAGGCAGTGCAGTTGCGGCAGGGGGAGGGAGTACTGTGACTGGGTGGGCGTGTGGGATGAGAACATAAGCCCCCCAAATCTGCTGACCTAAGCAGGTGCTTATGTTGCCTGCCCCTAAGTCCAGCACCGACGAAAGGAAATAAAAAAGAGCCTCAATCTGCATCTTAAGCTTTATGCTATTATTAGTTTGACTACCTTGGAACAGAAACTAAGTTTCAGAATCTGGAAATTTTGTTATACAATGAAATTTACATACCTATTTAGTAAACAAAGAAGAGGAGTTAGACTATCAAGGGAAAAAGAGAGCATTCAAGGAACACAAGGTCATTGCGGAAAAGCAAAATGAATTCTTTCCATCAATCTTCACTTTTCCGTATGAGGAGAGGCTCAAGACGAGGTTAAGGCTCTTCAGCTTTGAGAAGAAATGAAATACAGAGTAGATAGTTATAAAAGTTTACAAAATCACAAGTGGTGTGGAACAAATAAACAGCGAGTTATTAGTTACTCTTTCTAATATGCCAGAAGTAGGAGACTCACCATGAAAGTTGAAACTAACCGGCAGCAGACTTAAAACAAATAAAATGAAATACTTTTTCACTCAACGTACAATTTGTAGAATTGTAGAACTTGTACATTTGTTGTCAGAGGATGTTGAAAAGTTCAATAGTTTAATGTACTTTAAAAAAGGACTGGATACGTTAGGGGGTAGGTCTGTAAATGGCTGTTAGTCAAGTTGATCGGGAGATGTAAGGTAACTCTGAAATGTAAGATGACTGTTGGAAGCTGGGAGTAAATAAGGAATGGACCACTCCATTATGACCTGTTGTGTATTTCTTTGAAGTAATCAAAGATTGCCACTGCTGGAGATGGGATGCTGGTCTGGATGGACCATAAGTCTGACCTAGTATACACTTACGTACTTCTGGTTGCTTAATGCTTCAAGTCTAGAGCACTGCATTGTTGTTGTTTTTCATATAATCTAATGTAATATTTGACTTTGGTTTATATAATAAAAACTGGAATATCTTATATAGCCTTCTTGGAAAAATAGTAAAATCCCAAACCAAAATGTATGTGACAGGAGAGGGCAAGTGGTAGCTTGAAAACTGCATATGTCTCTTAGGTACCTGTATTGCAACGCTTGCCAGAAGTGGCTGCCGGGGGAGATGGGGCATGTCCCTGTGGCTCCCTCAAGAGCAAGAAAAGCTGAGCCACCATTTCTGCCACTGGAGCCTCCAGGGGGCAATGGGAGCAGGGAGACCATGCCCTGTGCCACTGTTGCTGCTGCTCAAACCCAACAGACTGCTTCGGAGCCAGAACTTCAGTGTCAGGAGGGGAGAGTTGAGGAAGCCACGCTGCCCTGTCCCCAGAATTGGGGGAAGTAGCGACTGATGTAATGTGACTTGTGGCTCTCGACAATATGAACATTTTGGTTTGTGGCTCTTGAACTTGAGAATTTTGCCCCACTCCTGGTATATGGACATTCAAAATTTAAGTATAAAAGTACATTTATTAGTATTACCCATTGAGTTTACCTTTTTATTTGTACAGTCATAAATAAATACCTGAATCTGTTCTAGGTAATTGCAATTTTAAAGTGAAACTAAAATTTAACTGTGTGTAATCCATTGTAATCTGCTGTAGATTAATAAAACAGTTTTGATAATAGAAAGTATTAAAACCTTAAACAAGGAGTAATTGTTTTTTTCCAGGGCAGTAAAAAACTGTTTTTTACCTGATGAAAACTGCCTTGGTAAATACCATGCCAACCCTAATCCAGGGAAGTCAATGGGAGCAGCTTTGGGGTAAAAACAGATGTGTAGGCTGCTTGGCGACTCCCCAGCCTGGCCTGGCCTGGCCTGGCCTGGCAACAGTGGTCACCCCTCCCCAGGTCAGGGAGGGGCACCAAACTAATGTGCCCATGGCTGGAGAGCCATCCTGCTGCCCGCATGTCCTGGGTTGGGTGAGGAGCTCAACACGTGTGTGAGCTGCCACCCCCACCCCACTCCCAGTCCCTTGCCATGATGGACAGCCATGCCAACCAGTCATGGCGGGGCGGCCCCTGTCCTGAAGCGGGGATGGCATGGATGAATAAACATGCTGGCCTGTGTTGGTCTGCATGGGCGGCTCTTGGTCCGGACTGCGTCCTGGGAAGTAGAGACAGGTGACCATGACAGCAAGGTTTCCACAGAGTAGTCTTCCTCTGGGACTGTATTGTCCTCCGGGGCATCACTGTGGTGGGCAAAAAAACAGTGTGGGTGGGAGAGGCTTTTGGAGAAGGCAAACGTCATATGTCCTAGAATGCAAAATTCCACCATATTATTGTTTAGCAACATAAACATTATGTAGAGCATCATGTAACTGTTCCATCTTTATTAAAACAGAGAGAACCAGAATCCTGAAGTGCAGAAGACAAGTCTACCTGCAACCATGAGTTCTGGTGAGTTGGCTATTGTATGTGCTTCTCCTCTTATCCCTGCATGCCTGGCTTTTTGTGCCAGACAGGTCCTAATATCCTTCTGATCCTATGAATGGTTTGTATCGTTTCTTTGTTCCATTCTCTACCCCATGAGTATTCCTGGTTCTCATGTAAGCTATGTGCAGCTGTATTGACTTCATGTTTTGTCATCACTACTGAGAACTGTAGAAAAATGATCAGAAAGGGCCAAATCATCACTCCTGTGAACATGGAGGAACCAGAGTGATTTACCAGTTGGCAATGTGGTTCCAGATTCAGAAACCACCATGTCCAGTGAGTGTAGGTCCAGTTACACCTGAGACAAGGCAAAATGCAACTGAACGGTTGGATTTGTGTTTGGGTTCCTTTACATGCCAAAACGTTGGAGTCTCATCCTGTTCTACCAATCAGGCTGGCTTCCACTGAAATTCCAGTGCAAGTAGCTTGGAAGAGCTGTAAGCAACAGCTAAGGCGGTAGCTATGTCAAGAGATGTTGCTAGAATGGAACAGGACACATGACCATAATCTTCATTGAGTTTGTGCAAGTGTAATTGATTGGAAACTTGTAATGTTTCCTATTTACTCTTAATTAAGTGTTGTACGGGGTAACCACAGTAGACCAAAGATGTGAGTGGAAGCAGAGGCACAGAGAGAGAAGGCAGTGTGTGCCTGTTTCCAACCTGGTGGTCTGTTCATCCCTGTACATTTGAGAAGCATGCTTCCAGCCAGAAGTATAAAGTACAAGAATGTCCAAGCTGGGGCGGAGACTAGCCAAATGTCAAGGCTCAGGGAAGTGCCA
Source organism: Sphenodon punctatus (assembly GCA_003113815.1). Taxonomy (NCBI): domain Eukaryota; kingdom Metazoa; phylum Chordata; class Lepidosauria; order Sphenodontia; family Sphenodontidae; genus Sphenodon; species Sphenodon punctatus. The sequence continues at coordinate 3,290,143 of QEPC01002445.1, forward strand.
AGATCAGTAACCAGAAGTCGGTCTGGAGCAAGGGGATCAGAAAGTTGAGCAAGTAAAGGCAGTAGGGCAAAGCAAGAGCCACAACAGGCACTAGCTGTCTGACTGCCCAGACTAGAGGACTGGTACTGATCCTGGATGCTATATATAGGGCCAGTAACCAATCAGAGTGTGTTCAGGCATCTGTGAGAACTACAGGAGATATGGTTCCTCCTGGTAGCATGTGCAAAGTTGTGGTGCAGAGGTTCCAGTACTTGCCTTTCTCTGTTGCAGGCATGGGTTCCACCCCTGCCAGAGGTGAGAATCCTGACCCATAATGGGCAGACCCAACATTTTCAAAAGCTCCTAAGTGATGTGGGAACCTCTTTCCAGAACCTACTTTAGTGAGAGGCAAAGTGCAGTGATAGATCATTCTTAGAAAAAGGGAACAGGGGTTGGTGTTAGTTAATTTCACCAGCCAATTCTCACATATTACAAACTATGCTGAGACTGTGATAGTTAGACCTTGCTCCACCATGCTGTAAAGGGCAGAGATCCAGCATAATACCTCCAGAGTTACTATGTAGTTCCCTGTGAGCATTCATATTTGACATGTTGTAGCTACTATGTGGTTGTACTCTTTAGTGGGACAAGTACATGGGTTACGTGGTACCAAGTTATCATGTAGTATCACTGCATCTGAATGCTCATTTACGGTAAATCCCCACCCCCTGTCAATTCCTCCAGGAATCCCATAAATATTTTTGCTGCAGTGCTCAGTACTTCCTGATGGGCATGCTTTTCAAGAACATACAGTTACAGCATCACACCTGAACATGTAACTCAACACTCCTGGATGAGTTTTTGGCAGGAGGGATTGAACTGGGGACTAGTGCTGATGCGACAGCAGCTGTTACCGCGCCACGATTCCATTCCGCCATTTCAGAATTCCCTGCGCCACACCACAGCTTTTCTGCAGACATTCCGCTAATTCCGCCAGCATTCTGCAAATTGCGGAATTGCTGAAAAATGGCTGAAAGTGTTGGGAAACTGCTGTTCCGCTATTTTGTGGTGCTGGCGGAATGGCGGAAGTAGCAAAAATGTCATGTGTCCGCTATTTTGCGAAGCCTGTGGAAGTAGTGGAATGAAATTAGCGGAACTGCGGAAGTACCAGAATGAAACTAGCGGAATGAAAGCCTCTGCCACGCCGTACCACTAATTGCGGAAATGCTGTTTCCGGCAGAAATAGCTACCGCTGCGACATTCCACTACAACCCTACTGGGGACCTCGCACTCCAGCTACATGAGCCACTACCTTCTGAGCTAAAAGACATAGGGGACACTAGGGGACACTCCATGAAACTCATGGGTGGCAAGTTTAAAACAAATAAAAGAAAATATTTTTTCACTCAGCATATAATTGGGTTCTGGAATCTACTGTCAGAGGCTGTGGTAAGGGCCAGTGCTATAGCTGAGTTTAAAAGAGGCTTGGACAAGCTTCTGGAAGATAGATCCATTAGCAGCTATTATTTATTTTATTTATTTATTTAGACATTTGTAACCCGCCCATCCTGCTACAGGCAGGTCTGGGCGGCGCACAACATAAACCATTAACATTAAAAGAACTTTTAAAATAGACAACAACAAGGAGGTATAAAAAATCCCCAACCACCCACCACCCTAACCCATTCCCCCACCCTACCCATCCTCCCCTTCGAACGCCAGGTGAAACAGCCACGTCTTACAGCAGCGTTGAAACGAGGGGAGATCCAGGACCAAATGAACCTCCATCGGCAGGGAGTTCCACAGCCGTGGGGTGGCCACTGAGAAGGCCCTTTCCATCGTGGCCCCCTGGCAGACTCAGGGAACCTCCAGGAGAGCACCCCCCGATGACCGCAGGGGCTGATCCAGGGCTTGGGGGGGTGAGGCGGTTCTGCAAATAGGTTGGGCCGAGGCCATTTAGGGCTTTATAGGTAAGCACCAACACCTTGACTCGGGCCCGGAAGACCACAGGCAGCCAGTGCAGAGACCGAAGAACCAGTGTAATATGTTCCCGGTGGCCCAATATTAGCCAGACAGGATCAGGGAACATGACGGGAGCTGGGGGAAATGGATCCCCCATTGTGACCTCTTGGGTACTTCTCCCAAGCCACCGTGATTGGCCACTGTCGGAGACAGGATGCTGGGCTAGATGGACCATTGGTCTAACCCAGTATGGCACTTCTTACATAGCTGTCTTTTAGCTCTGTAGATTATCAAGTTTATGAACCTGTGAGTGGTTTGCCATCACCACAGCACTAGAGGGGGCCACCATTTCACACCCTCTGTGCTTGTCACACTCTGTGCTACAATCACACCCAATAAAGAATAGCGGAGAGGAACTGGATCAAACTCTCCAGGTTTGATCCAGAGTCTCAGGGTTTTCATGTCTGGGCTCCAGGTGAAACTCCAGTTTCCCTGGGTTACCTGGGACACAGTTAGATTTTTTTTCAGGGAGGGTGGAGATGAAGTCATGCCTGAAAAGGGGTGGGAGGGGGAGGTGAAGAGGCTCTCTTCTCTTGCGCCATTTCTGTCATGATCCTACCCCTGTGGTGTGGCGCGTTATGATCCTCTGAAGGGGATGTAGCCATGTCAGAAAGGGCAAGAGAGTCCCTTTGTCCTACCCCCTTCTGTCACAGCAACCCCCTTCCTTTTGGGGAAGGTGGTACCACATGGTAGCTACTTCGTGGTACATACCACACACAGAACCATCATGTCTGAACAAGGCCTTGGTTTTACTGTTGAGATCACACTGCCAACTCCTGATGCTGAGCTAAGCAAAGCAGGGACACAAGCTGTGGAGGAGTGGATGGTGAGCCAGGCTATGCATCACAGTGTGTGAGTATAACTGTCCACACTGCCACAGGGACTAGGAGATGAGTGTGGGGAGTGGGAGAGGAGGAGGAGTGAACACATTCAAGGGTAATGTTAGACATGATGGGCCACTCGGCCCACCATGCTCAACCATGGTCCGGGATCCGTTTCAGATCCCGGACAGGAATCAGCCCGGTCATCCATCAGACGTGCCGGCTGATTCCTACAGGGGATCAGGGGAGGGGCTGCGTGGCGCAATGTGCGGCCACACAGCCCCGCTCCCCCGGCTGCCCATCCTCCAGGAAACGGGCGGGCACAGCAGCTAATCTGGCTGCTGCACCCGATCCCGTCCCGTGGTCTGGGCCACGATCCGGAATCGGCCAAGGTAACAGACGTTACTTTTGGCCGATTCCGGACCGTGGTTCATCTAACCACGATTCTGGACCTCTAGCCGCCCGGAGGTCCAGAATTGTGGTCAAAAAGATTCCCGCCGGAGGTTCACCGTGGTGAACCTCTGGGAATCCTTTAGACGTTATGGGACTTTTGGTCACCACAGGGGTTTCACTATGGTTGACCGTGGTCTCGTAACATCTAAAATTACCCCAGGTTTGCCTCAAGGGGCAGTTCACCATGAGCGTCCCATTCTCCAAAGCAGCATGCAGTCCTGAAGCTACTTATGAGTTCCACATTGTCACCTAGGTCTCAGTAAAATGTCTACTGGTACTCCGGTTCCAAACTTCCTTTAACGTTCTTTGGATGATAAATGTCTGATGCAACCTGTGCTTTTGAAATGCTGCCCCCTCGGTTGCCTATGAGACAGATTTTTAGGGTTGCTGTAAATGGTAGCTAGGGAGTTTCTGGGGAAAGCCACGATTTCTCTGGTTTAGCCAGGTGAGCCCCTAGGTAACTCAGAGAACTGTGGCTTCTAAGGGCAGAAGGAGGTGTCCGTGTCAGAAAGGAGGCAAACCTTAGGGACTTTCCCACCCTCTTTCTGACTCCTCCCCCTCCATGGAGTGTTGGGATGTCATGATGCTCAGCAAGGAAAAAATTATGTCAGAAAGGGGACATGACAGTCCTTTTACCCCACCCCTTTGTGACATGGCTCCACTCTCTGCAGATTGTCATGATGCTCTTTAATAGGTGGAATTGCAGCCGAAAGGAGCATAATAACCCTTTATCCCTCCTTCACTGATGTGGTTCTGCCCTCTCTAAGTAAAAGCAGTATGGGTGCACAGTAATACTTGCATACCAGCCTAAGCCTGGCCCACCCTCCACTCAGATGTAACTCTAGGTACAAGCTCTCCTGCCAGAAGGAGCCACCACTTTCATGTTCCTGGCGGACTTCCTTTTCCAGCCAGACTTCTGATGTAGACTAGAGTCTGCTCACTCCCTAGGCTTCAGCTCTGCGCAACCGGCTTCCTCTCTTTGGACTCTAATTACTTTCGGTTGAGGCTAAATAGGCCAGGAACTGGGGGACTAAGCACACAAACTCCTTCAGAGACAGCTCACCCAGTTCCTGGGGCAAAGGCTTCTCAATGACCAAGGAGCTTTAGAAAATTCTACCCAATATAATCAGAGCCCGCAGTATGCCTACAAGTTGGAAGATGGCGATGCCCACTCTGTATCTGGCCTATCCATCAGTTGTCAAGTTACATTGCATGTGGCACAGGGCATCCACTTCTTTCATTTAAGCAACCTAGTATTCTTTGTTATTCTTATAATGCCAGCCATGTGTTTGGCACTGAGGAAAGACAGAATTGATCATGCCATTCCTGTTCACCAGTTCTTGACTCTTATGTCTCCTGTGTTCAATGGAATGGCATCTCCACAATCCCAAACAATGTCTGATATGAGCTTCATGCAATATGACATGAGCTCTCTCACCTTCAGGTGCTCCTGGTTCCTTTTTGTCTTTCAGAACACGAAGAAGTTGGTGTTGCTAACACTGTTGTGAATGGGGTCATCTCAAGCACTAATGGACAAGACAAAGGTGGGTCAAAGAGAGATTCAGAAATATTTCTGCAGCTCTGCCTATGGGTCAGTTTAAACAGTGCAGCTACTTCTCTTTACTGGGTTTACTGCAGTGTTACGTACATGGATGGATGCTCTGAAGCAGAGGTAGGAAACCAATGGCCTGTGGGACAAATCCAACCTGTTGCTGTTTTTTATTTTGTCCCATTTCTGTTTGTGGGTCAGGCCTGTGGATCTAGGGTGGCCGGATATGCAAATTTTAGAGGTCATGTATGAGAAATACAGGTTGCAGGGCTGCATTGGCTCTAATGCAGCCCTGCAACCTGTATTTTTCATAAGCGACCTCTAAAATTTGCATATCTGGCCACCCTATGTGGATCCAGTCCCTATCTCCAGCACTGAAAGAGTGGGATTAGGGGTTCGGAGTGAAGATGAGGACAAAGATAGAGATGTGCTCAAAGATAGAGATGGATCCATGGCATAGAACCGTGATCTGGACCCTCCATCCTGAGCGCACCCTTTAAGCAACCCCAACCTCAACTTCTATTCAACTCAGAACTCTAGTACTAATTTTCAAAGTAGCCCACGAGAGGGAAAAGGTTTCCCACCCATGGTGTAAAGTTTAGGAGGGAGCTGAAATATAATCTCTGCTGTGACTTGTCTGCAGTATCAATTAATGCAAAACTTTGCCCCCAAACAACAAATGGCTTTACTTCAGGAGTGATCAGGGTTGGATTATAATGGGGGCTTTAATGCAGCCTCCCCGCCCCATGAATACTGCCTAGCTTTGACTACTCCGGGACCAGGATTGGATCTGGCACTGATGCACATGAGGAGGGAGGTTGTTGTTGCCAAGAGAGTAGAACTGCTGCCAAGAAAATTAATATGTGAAGATGGGCTCCCAGAACTATAACAGTCAGAGGTCCCAATCATTTCTAATCTTACCATGGGTGTGATTGGGTTCACTCGACCTCTCCTTGGCTCCTCCCTCCCTCCAATACCTTTCCTTTTGGAGGCACCCTCTGCTCTTTCAAGTTTTGATCTGGATCAGAGACAGAAGTACTTTCATATCACCACCAGAGGGGGCTGTTCTTCTGAGCCAGCTTGTGGTTGGATAAGAGACTCTCCTGTTCCCTTTCTGTCATTGCCCTGCCCCCCTACAGAGTGTTGTGATGTCACAATACCCCGAAGGAGGTGTGGCCACATCAAAAAGAGGCAAGAAAGTCCCTTTACCCCTCCTCCTTTCTCACAGAGACCCACCTCCTTTGGAATGCCATGATGTCACAACCCTCTGAAAGGGGCATGGCTGTATTAGAAAGGGGTGGGAGAGTCCCTTTGCCCTGCCCCCTTTCTGATGTGATTCCAGTGTTGTTAGAATGTCCAGAAGTTACAATGCTCTGAGCGGGATGTACCTTTGCCATGTCAAAGCCTGAGGGAAGGTGACAATCCGCGTTACAACACAGGTTCCCAAATTGTAGGTTGTGACTTCCAAGCAGGGTCACACTGTTTGATGGGGGTCACAATACTGATTATGATTTGACATTCTTTGCCTGTTGCTATAGTCTACTCTTCTTTCTCAACTCTCTGCTACTGTTGATGTGAAATCTATACTGCAAAATTATGTAACATGGCCAAATTGTTGATGCTCCCAGAGCTTTAACTTGCATGTTTCCTGACTTTCCATAACTTTATAGTTCTGCAAACTTTACTTTCTATTAACATTAATTCTTTTTTGCATGTAATAGGCAGTATATTGGCTCAAATTTCTCCCTTTATAAAATATCTATCTCTAAACTAATGTTGAAGATGCTTTTCTACTGCAGCCTAGTGGCAGCCAAGCTTGAATCCGTTCCAAAAGCGGGGCTGTCCTCAACCTAACAGATGTACATCCTGAGCTAGCGGGTGTGGGGGAAGCTATTTTTAATGATTGCATCACTCTGTTCTGGACTCCTTCTGCATATGAAATTTCCTGCTATTGTCATTCCTGGTTTCCCGAGTATGTTAGAAAACTTTATGGCATGTTTCCCAACTTTGTGTTCTTCCCATCTGGATGCACCACTGACGCTTTTGTGTTTGCAGCCACTGATGTCCCTTTATGTTCACGCTCTGTTTCTGCCGTTAAAATAATTCCTGTGAAGAAAGTGAAAAGTTCTCCTGACCTAGTGCTGCCGACAGGTATCTGTTTTTTCCAAACACACATTATCAGGCCTTCATCTGTTCTCTCTGCTTCGTTCCCTAGCTAAGATAGTTTTTATTATTCTTCCACTGCTTTTCCATGCTATTGCTGTAGATTTCATCCATAGCTAATAGAGTTAGGCCATAATGAAATAGGACACCGTCCTCAATGATGATGTTTCTCTGCAGCCCTAACTGAGGGTGTTTTTTAAAATGAGATGGGTGAGGGAGGGGGGAGTGCGGTTGGTCCGTGGGGTTGGGATAGGGGCATTGTGCATGGAAGAGAACAAGAGAACACAGGTGACAGGCACTGAGAGCAAACAAACCAGGAAGAGAAGTGCTTGCTGGGAGGTGAGAAGACTAACAGACAACAAAGCAAACAGGATGTTTGCCTCTGAACTGTTACGATAATTGCCTTCTCCACTGTAGAATCCTCCCTCCCTGGATTAACCATGTGTCCTTTTCTTCTTACGTGAAGAAAAGTGGGAGTAAAGTGAGGTGAGGTGGGGAATTATTACCTTGGAGCAACTGCTCTTGTGAACAAGCCCACCCCCCAAACTGTATTTTCAGATCTTGTCAGTTTTGCTGTTGCAGTATTGAAGCTGACAAAAGCTTGAAAAAATGTGGGGAAGTCATGACAAACGGTTTGTAGCTGCTCCACAGAACTGCCGTTATTATTAGAGCATGGGACCACTCTAATAGTTAAGTTCTGTTGCACACTACATTATAAAGCCCCAACATTCTATTTGTTCTAAAATTGGCATGATCAAAGTTAACGAGGCGAGGGAGCAAGGTCCTGAGCCTGTTGGGGCCCACGCCAGCATTCCCAGGCTTATGTATGGGTTTGGGGGGGGGGCAAAGAGACCCCCAGAAGCCCAGGTATGTGCCCCAAGAAGCTGGCCTGAGCCATCAGTCCAGGACAACTGCTGCCACAGAATCTTTATTCCCCCCTCACCCCCTGCCTCTCCTAGCTGCATGGATAACTATTTGGGCAGATACTGGGCAGGGTGATTACAGGATCCAAACTGATCTTGCAAATCCTCTGGTTCCAGTTATCCACCTAGATAACTGTTTCAGCTCTAGAAAGTTAGTTGTTCCTGCTAGAGTTTAGGGTTGCCATCTACAAACCATTTACTCTGGAGTAGCCCCACTGAAGCCCTGTGGGAGCAAGTACTCTGCAGCCCAGCCACCTAGCACTGAGCAGGGTGGATGTTTTACATGAGATCGCTCTATCACTCCAGCACTTTCCCATCTGTCATTTCAAGGCTGTAACTTCATACACTGTGCTCTCATTTTCAGGGGCTGTGTGATGCACGATGGCCCAGCCTGACCACAAGTCCTTGCAGGACTGGTGCCACTTACAGATTTTGTTGGTCCTCTAGCTGTTCCCTGTCTCTGGAGGAGGTGTTGTCTCTTCTGGAGGCACTTTTTGTTCTCCTTGGGATGTCTGTCACTGGTGCAGATGTTATTTCAGTTGGGGAATTAGTTCCCGGTGACTAGTAGTCCCACCATGGACCTCAGTCAATATTCCTGTGTCCTTCACGTGAGCAAAGTTCTTAGCAGTTTGTGGTCCCTCGTCTGGAGTGATGGATCAGTCCATGCATTCTCCACACCACTGATGTTCCTTCTGGAGGCTGGGCATCCTCCATGCCCCAGATCTCCTATTCCCTTTGTGATCAATAGGCGACACTCTCCTGGCTTCTGCTGCAGGTATGGAGGAAGGTACCCATGTTCCTTCTCCAGTCCCGTGTTAACATTTTATTGCACCTGGACCCATTCCAACCTAGCTATGCCCCTGTTGCCCTATTAGTCCCTGTGAAGAAGCTGCTGGGGAAGACTTTCCCCAGCCCTACAGCGCACACCTCTGTGGGGAGCAGGTGCGCTGTCTCCATCGCTGCTTGGGAACTCAGATGGGCTGATTCAAACTAGTCCCAGGCAGCAGTGAGCAGGCTCAGTGCTGCACCTGCTCTCGTCTCCCCTGCACAGGCACCTGAGGTGTAGGTGGAGTGCAGAGTGAGGGTAGAACTCTTGCAGCCCCAGCCTACACGTCTTGTAGCCCCATCTTAGCAGTGACTCAGAACAAACGTTCCATTTTTGTGGACATTTCCCTAAAAACGGAAGGGTTTCCCGTAATTTCAGCCAGAATTCCGATTGGAACCTTTTTCGATCAGAGTCCTGTTGCATAGTTCTTGCAGACGCCACCCCACAGCTCAGGAGTCAGTGCTTGGAGAACTACAAGCAAGCATAGCATGGACCCGCTTACCACTGTTTTCAGGTGGCTTGACCGTCAGACTTTCCATGCATTGGCAGCATGGCTTCTCCTGAGGCTGTGTCATCAAGCCACTCCCAGCTGGTCATCCATGCCCCAAAAGAGTTCTGTCATTCAGGTTTGGGCTGCACTTGATGTGGTTGGGCTGCAAAGACTGGGCTGTGTGCAGGACTCTAAATGAGTAGTCCCACTGAATTCAGGGCATACAGACCAGCTGAAAGCGATGCATGTATGTGCACTAACAGGCATTCTACTGGTCTTGGTGCTACACTAATATCAGCAGACACAGGACGTATTATGCTTTTTGAATAAAGACAGGCAGACAATGTTTAGCTGCAGATGTAAGCTTATTCCATGCATCATACTCTTGCACCACAGCTGTGTTGTCCTATATCTTCTCTTAGCCAGTGCTTACAGAAGAGCAGCCCCCTTTGTGCCCTCTGTGTGGTACTAAAAACATGGAGATGGATCTCTGGGTGGGGTCACTAAACAGTGTGTCAACTAAAATGTAGAGATGGATTCTTAAACATTTCAGAAATGAGCTGATGTGGGTCAAAGCCAACAGGACAGGCTGATGATCTTAGTGGCTATATTTTGTATGCACTGGAGGGGGCTGATGTTTGTGACAAGACAACCAGGAAGGAGAAAGTCAGAGTGATAAAGACCAGAATCATGGAAGGCCTGGATGAATACTAGCTGCAATGACAGAGAGAAAAGGCGGGATCTCAGGCTATAGAGGAAGATACAGCAACGTCTGGGTACAGCTTGGACATGGGGGAGTGAAGCTAGATTACAGGCAGTGATAATCCAGGGCAATAACTGGTTCAGGAAATTTGTGCTAAAATAAAGACAGGGACCTTTTTTCCTGCTAGGTCACAAGTACAAATATGATCCATGCTGATAGTGATCAAATCCTACACCTGTCGGCTAGTTCTTGAATAACCAATCTGGCAGTTGGCAGAGATGTAGCCCTGTGACAATAAACAAACTCACAGTTGGGGTTTTGGGAAGGCAGTCTCAGGTAGGGCTGGCAAAAACAGCTCTTTGGCATTTTTGTAAAAAAAAGGGAAATAATAATAATTGCTTTTGAAAATTTGGAAGCTGAAGATGACATTTTCCAAGTTTGAGCAGAAGTTTTACTTTTGTAAAAATTTCAAAATTATAAATTTTTAATAATTCTCAGTGTCAGGACTCCTCGTTTCAACATTTTGAGTTGGGCTGGAAGTGCTGAAATGGTGGAATTTTTACTTTCAACATTTTGAAATTCAAACTCAGAATTCTGAATTTCCTCATTTTTCAGTGATCTTCATGAAAATTTTCAAAAAGTCCAGAAAATTCTAGCCTATTTGGAATAGAATAGAAATAGTCAACAGAGAAGGCACAAACTGAATCAGTCACAAAGACCGAACTTCTCTATCTTCTGGTAGCTGGGGGGTGCCAGGCCTTGGGGCGGGGGGGGGGGGTACTGTATTTGGACAGCCTTTCCTATTTGTTGGGCTGTGACATGGGATTGTCATCCAAGTGAACATTTTTTTTTTCATGTCTTAAATCTAAAATTGATCATTTTCTGGCAAATTTGAAAACTGATTCTTTTTTAAAAAAATTCAATTTTTATTTTCAAAAAACAAAACCAGAATCGGTTTCCTTGAGCAAAAATTGGACTGTGGTTGATTTTTTTCATTGTTAAATTTTCACAGGAATTGGTAGGAGGGATTTTTGTTTATGATTGCAGGTATATGACTTTTTTCTCCCCAAACCTCACTGCTAATAAAGCTAATAAACCTGTGGCACATGGTCCCAGTAGGCAACAGCTTCCAGCTTGGTTGCATTGAATCAGAATTTTGCTTTTATGATCATCAGTTCCCTTACTGTTTTTAATACAGAACTGCTGTGATAGCTTAATGCTTTCAATCCAAGGCTAATCTCCATCTGCATACACATTCCTAGTGCAGTTTGCTCAGAGACAACCATGCTAACATTTCTCCAAAGCCAGCACAACATTGACATACAGTTTCTGTTCACCGTCAGTGCATCTCCTGTGTGTTTGTGTGTTTTCCTCAGACCTGGATCCTGCTAAAGTCTGCACTGGCAAGGGGACTGTGACCCTTCGGGCTTCTCCAGCCTTTGAAGAAAATCAGAGCAGAAGTCCTCCATGTTCACTGGACATCCAACAGTCGGAGGAGTGTAAGTCTCTAGTGTGTGAGACATTAGTCATAAAGCAACTGACTTGGCCAATCACCAAAGTTTGAACCCAGAACTTAAATGCTACAAGCAAATACTCTGTCTAGAAATAGCAGTAGGCTCATAAACCTCTTAAACAGACCAACCACCAGAGGGGGACAATGACTTATATTCTGCTAGTGTAGATTTCATAAGCACCTATTAAACATTGGGGAGAAAAATGCATGTTTCTTACTGCAGCATGCTGTTGGCAAGAGGAGCTAAAAATGTTATCCCTTCTGCTCCAAAAGTCCAGCCCACATTTCCTTTTATCCTTGGGGACTGGGGCAGGAACAGGTGGTGTCATTCTGTTGTTGCTGTTGTAGTGGCATCTTGTGGTGGTAGCCAAGGGTACTGGGGGAGCATCCCAAATTGACAGTGTTGCCATAGAACTGTGCCATCCTTAAATAGCAGATGTGTAATTACTTAATTGTAGGAGACAAGCAACGGGCAAAAACAAAACCTTCCTGCATCTGGGATTTTGCATATAGGTCTGTGAAGCCATTGAAAGTGGGGATGATCACTGTCGCCCCACAAAGCAAAGTACATCCACCATTACAGGACCCCCGAATAAAGAAAGCTATTCCCAACGTGAAGCTTTCTCCCTCCTCTCCTGCTCCACCAACAACCGTCTTTTCTTTCCTCTTTTCCATTCTTGGTTTCCTCAGCAATCCCTACCCCCACTGCCTAGCCTTTTCTGCTGATGGCTTCATAAATTTCCAGCAGTCTGAATGGCAGTGAGCCCATTACTATGGAAATGAGCTCATTAATACTGCTTTTGCTGACTCTCTCAAGTGCTTTATGAAATGTATTGTGGAGTTGGAAGGACTCTTTACACATAGATTTAAAATGAGGCTGAGGGAAAGGCAAGAAACTCCTACAAGAGAGAGAGAAACTCTTTGGGAATTTGGGCGAGAGTAAATAAATAGTAAATACCAACTTTCCATGATGTATCCAGGGACTGGGCTACTATAGACTGACAGCATGGTCTGTACCCACTGCTCTCTGTTTGTTTGTGGTTACTTGGATTAATCAGTCTCCCTTAGCACTCTTAATAAAGACAGAGCATAAATAGTAAATACCAGCTCATCGTGACGTAGCTACGGTCCTGACAATATCAAGCTAGTACGTTTTGTCTCAGACCCTCTCCATGTGTGTCTGTTTGTTTGTGGTTCCCTATGTTGACCTCACAGTGAATGCTAATAGGGACCAATATGTTTTTTTCTAAGCTACCTCATGGTTTAATATGGAGAGCCCACATTTGCAGCTATGCCTGGCCTTTTCTACTCCAAACAGGATAACTCAGCTGCCTTTTTGCCTCCGAAATAAGAATGTCAATGAACAATTGTTTCTTCATGGCTCTGAATGAATCGCCTTGTGTTTACAAAGGTCAGAAACAGTGAGGACATCATGTTTAAGGGCCAGTTTCTATGGTAATTAGGCAGCCCCAGTAGAAAGCATTTTGTGTGTGAAATGAAAGTAGTCTTTCCCTTAACTCTATTGGTACATGGTTTCTGTCAATGTAACAGGGTTTTTTTTTCTTCCCTTTTCTTTCTCATTCTCTTCTCCCTGCTTCCTACAAACCACTTCAGGTCTGGAGCCAGAAAAACACGACACAGGTACAGATGCTGATTGCTTTATTCTTTTGAGGTTCCAGGATGTATCTGTTGTTGCTTAGAAAACGGCAGCGACACAACTCTCCCCCCCCCCCCCAACCGCCCCCCTCAGCATGTAAATACAACTTAAATGATGTGAAGTTCTTCATCTTTCAGATAATTGGAGGCTGTCCCCTAGTGTGGATTCTAATGGGGATGCTCAGCCCTCTTCTCTGGCTGCCAAAGGTTATAGGAGTGTGCGTCCCAACCTTCCATCTGACAGCAAGTCCCAGGTAAGCATGTCTCCAGAGATTTTGTGAAGATGGTCTTTTGGGGTCAAAGCACAGAACTCAGTGTTAGGAGACCTGTGTCCTCTTCCAAGTTGTTGTGTATGACTTGGGAAACACAGTTGGTTGCTTTAAAAATGATTGGGAAGCGTTCTGCCACTTTAAATATTAGAAATGATATAAGCCTCTTAAACGCGTAATAGAAATGGTTATCCCTCCCCACCCACCCCCTTCATCACCACCAAGTCTAATTTAAGCACCGGGGGATTAGTCAGCTAAAGAAAGAGACATTCTAACTTCTTTCCGATCCTGTGGCTAGGTTTGCTGGTCTGCATGGAGACAATTTTCAGGATGAGTTAAATGAAATGGGGAAAACTTGAGGTATCTTCTTTTTTATAACTTGTCTTCCTGGGAAATAGCATCCATTCCTGCTCCATTAAGTGTGAAATGGAGCCCCATTAACAGCATGTCCCCCGTTCAGGGTGACTGCTTTAATTATTGCAAGCTCCTGGCAAAGACACAGAGCAGACGCCATGCCTGAAATTGTAAGTGAAAGACAGAAATGGCAATGTTCTGTGGAGGATGTGTGTGGGAATGAAATACTGTATAAGCTCTAGAGCATATAGATGGGTATTTTCAAACGTGAAACCACTGCCCATGGCCATGCTATACCCTGCCGTGGCCACCAGCGGTGGTGTCACATCTGCTCCTGCCCACCAGATGTTAACCACAGGCGGGAGCAGAGTACACCCCCAGACCGTGGCAGGGTTAAACCTGGATGTGGGAAGCCTACCCTGGACCATGGTAGAGCGGGCCATCACATCTGATGGCCCACTCTGCCTAATCCCAGCCAGTGGCTGGAGCAGTTCCGGGCAGGCGCAGCAGCCTCATAGGCCACCGCACCCACCTGTCGGAGAGGAGGTGGGTCCACGCTGCTGAGGATTGCGAGAGACAGGGCCATGCAGATCCACGTCAGCACATCCCCTGCCCTCTCCCTGTCCCTTCCCCAGCCCTGGCTGCTGGAACATTGTTCAGCAGCCAGGCAGACTCCTGCCCAGGGTGAGGGCTCTCACCCTGGGCAGGATTTAAGCGTGGCGGCTGAAAAGCCGATGTGTAGCTATAGTTCAGCTTTCGTTTCACAGAGCAGTATTTATGGAAGGCTCCTAGCTGCAGTTACTCAAATTACTATGAAATTTAATCTACAGCCAAACCAAATTATGCTCTCAGTTACACAGGTAAAAATCTGGAGTGCAAAGGTTTCCATTAACATATCAGCATTATCCACAGCTTATCACCCTATAGAGTATGAAATACTACAGTTTTTCTCCATACATAGAATAGGGTTGGCTATGGTGTCTCGGATACCAAAATGCAGCAACTATTGATGAATGCTGACTGATTTCTTAACAACCATTACAGTAATGTCTTGAAAATCAGTAGAGTACTCCTGGTCTACACTGGGGCAAAAGAGTCCAAGAACTCAGTGCTTATCAGGCATGACATTTGAAAACTTTCTTTTATCAAAGAAAACCTCTCAGTCTTAAAATCACAGGGTTGAAAGGGACTTCAAAGATCATACGAACATAAGAAGTGGCACACAGAGTGAGGCCGATGGTTCATCTAGCCCAGTATCCTGTCTCTGACAGTGGCAGCTTCGGTTCTCAGGGAAGTGCACAAAGGGTCATAATATGGTGATCCATTTCCTGCTATCCACTCTCAGCTCCTGACAGTCAGAGGTCTCATGTCCTGATCAACTTGACTAATATCCATTTATAGTACTATCATCCAGGAACTTATCTAGTCCCACATGTGTGACATTTGAAAATTTTCTTTTATAAATAAATAAATAAAATAATTCCAAAGTAAGAGTGGAAGGGATGTTGGAGGTCATCTAATGCAACGCCCTGTTTCATAGCAGGATGCCCTGTACCTACAAGGTCACCTCTTTAAAGCATCCTTTCTTTTAGATCCATTTACCAACAGCCAGCTAAATGAATATCTGGAAAGACAGGTGCATGCTGTAGATATACATGCACATCTTTACCGTCTCCAGGGAATTACTCTCCTAGTCTGTTTATCTAGGTTAACATTCTAGTCATTTTCCTTCCAAGAGACTTTCAGTTATTTGCAATAATAAAAAATAAATACAGCAAAATTTCCACATGGTAAATTCAGTTATTTTTCTACAAAACAACCTGGCTCCAGGCAAAGATTCACCCTAATCTGTACATTTTGCTGTCACTGCATTCTGTACATTGCAATGAGCTCAGACAATTAAGGGCTTTCGTTTTGCTTCCCGAGAATCAGTTTCATTATCAGCAGGTTCCACTGTAGAGACAATTTCCTAAGAGTCCGATTCTTCAATGGACTTTAATTGTTCTGGTTTTGTGGGAGTGTTAGTGCCTTAAGGAATCAGTACAGGAGAGAACTAGGTGAGCATCAGCCTTTAATAAAGAAAGAATGATGACTTTTTCTTTGCATGGTAAAACCATTGCAACTTAGCTGGTTGCAATGGGAGAATCAGTATATAAATACTAAATAATTGTGCATGATTATTTAGTCCAAGATATTTGGGTACAATAGAGATAAGCGGAACTGCAAATTCACATTGCTTGTGGAGCCCAGGTTAGGGGAGGTGTGAGAGTAAAGAGTTGTTATGGGGTGCATGGTCCAGTTTTGGAGTTCAGGTCTGTACTGGAACCTCCTCAAAGATGGAGAAGTTCCCAGGACCTTGTGTTCCAGGCCCAGTCTCTCCAGTACATAGAACATTCACCTCTAATGCACAGCAATATGCACTGGATAGATTAGACCAGGTATTCTGAAACTGTGGGTCATGAGTGACCCCCAAGTGGAGTTGCACCATCTGCTCATGGGGTTGTGACGCCTGTTGCTGTTTGATACTTTACATGTCTACATCGCTGTCTGGGGTCACAGGTTTACATTGAAGTCACAAGATGTGGTCACATAGGCAAAATTATGGGAACCCCCATGTTAGACCCCCAAACCTGGGATACTGGGAAAACAGTGGCCCCAGAATGAGAAGTGCTGAGAGCGAACACATTGTATGTCAATCTTGGAAATGTTGTATTCACTTTTTATTCTCGCTGTATTTCAAACTTGTTAACCCAAGTCTAATGACGAACTTCATCCTTTTTTTTTTTTCCCCCTCCTTTACATGATGCCAATTTGTTTGTTTTTTCCTGACTGATCAGGCCTTCTCTCCATCCCGTCCTCCTCTTCCAAAAGAAGAGAGCTTTGCATGGCGCCCTTGCACTGACACTAAAATAGCCTATCTGTTGCCAGTGTCCATCATGGACTGTGTGTACCTCAATGCACCTAAGCCTTATACACAGCGTGTGTCACAGAGTGCCAGCCAGAAGCTTTACTCCTCCTCACCCACGCCCTATGGAGCCACCTCCAGCAGGACGCTCAGCTTTGCATCAGGGCAGCCCCACAAATCAGCCAGTTTGATCCCCGAGGACAGGATGCATGCTAGGCAGTCGCTTTTGGGAAGTAGCTCCTTGTTATCAGACACATCCTCATCATCCCAGCACCAAAACACCCAGGAACCTGCTGGGGCAGATCCTAGTAGTAGAGCTGGACTGAATTCCAGTCATGGGAATAGAGTGGATAAAAAGGTCAGCAGTCTATATGTAGCCTGTTTATCTAACAGCACTTGCTCAGCTGCATCTGAACATTCCACCGGCATTGCACATGACCAAACAGAAAGCACCCGTTTGGCAGCTGAGGTCACTCCGGCACCAGCCACCAACATTGTTTCCTCTGTAACAGATACTGGAAAATCTCTTCCTCCTCCTCCTGTCCCTCCCAGGCCATTCTCTAACATTGTCCTCAGTAGCAACAGAGTTAGCTATGGTGAAAGCCATCCCTCCAGGACTCCTCAGGCTGTGTGGGAGAAAGTGGTAGAGCCCCAGAGTACGGCTGGCAGTGAGGACAGAATGAGGAAAGAGACGAACCTTACACAGCCGCCGCCGCCGCCTCCATACAAGGCAAAGGGACGCAGCATGGTACATGTTTTCTTCCTAACCTTGTTCACTTTCAGCCGTGCAAACAGTTCTGTCTAATTTGTGACAGTGGTGTCTAACCCTTTGCCCCCCATTTTCCTAACTTCTGTGTGCAGGTGGTTCTTGCCCAACTGGAATCTTTCTGGATCCCCTTCTCTGTAATAACCTCTAGCTTTCCCCAGGAGATTGGTGTGCCTGTGTGTGCGTGCTTGTTTACAGGCTAAAAGTAGCTTTTGGAGGCTGGGAGAGGGGGGATTATGTGTAATATTTCTATTTTAAGCAAGTGTAGAAGTAGCAAATCTTTCACTACATTGTCCTCGAGTGACAGGAGAATGCAGACTCACTGTCGTGTGTTTTATTGATGTCTTGATCACTGATGTTTATTATTAAAAAAGCAGATGACAGGAAACTCTGAGCTCTTAAGAATTGTCCTGTATGTCAGAGTCCTTGGTTACAAAGCAAAGCCACTACTAAGGAAATAGTTACCTCTGAGGAAAGACTGTCCAATGAAGCTTTGTTGTTGTTGTTGTTGTTGTTGTTACTTTGTGTCTTTGCATGTCACTACACAGCCATCCTGGTATGAATTTGGGTTTCCCCCATTGTATAATCACGCCTTATCTCCTACAGGATGCCATTTCTACCAGCACCACAGCTCAGCCTGAGGTCATAGTAGTTCCACTCCACCAGGTTCACACAGACCGAGGGTACGAAGGCAGCTCCGGCACTCCGCCACCACCTCTGGTACCCTTTGGGCACAGCTCATCCTTCCCCGAGACTGTTTCCGCCAGCTCACCTTTGACCTTTCCGACACTAGACGATTTCATTCCCCCTCACCTCCAGAGAGGCCCCCACCATAACCAGACATCCTCCACCTCTGGCACGGTGTCCCCCATTCGCCCGAAACTGCCTTCACTGTCACCGCCACCTCCACTGGTTCCTCCCATCACAGAGGGCTTACACAGAGTCTTGGAGCCTGAAATCACGGCAGTCATCTCACGTACAGTAAGCTTGCCAAGTGCTGTCCTCACAGCTTTCCTAAATTTATGTTCCCAGATTAAAACGACTTTCTCATTGGCATACTAAACTTTGAAAGGGGAGCTCCTTGCCAGCAGCATGACAACCGAAACCTTGTTTACGTCCTGTTCTAGTGCATGGATGCCTCTTGCCTTATCTGGCTTGGACATTTAAAAAATGTTCTACCGTCTCCTACTTTTCCCCTCTCTCCTACTAGATAATCTACACCTTTGGCAGTGACCAGTATTTGCTGAGGATAATAAACTATGTACAATACTCTCAATTATCTCTTGAAAAAGTCTAACCTTTTAGTTAGCTGATCTTTTAATGACCCTTAATGGGATCCCAGATGATTTTTGGGTGGCATTTTATGGTGGCTGATACTCCTGCCTACTTGGACCTGTGGAACGCTGTTCTCCACAGTAGGTAACATCAGCAGCTCTGAGAACACAGAGGGAGCAGAAGGTGCCATTTGCACATACCATTTCCCCCCATGAATCTGCCTTTTAAAGTGCACATAGCAAATAAGACGGAATGCAGGCTCCCATTGGGTTATGTATTAGATCAGTGCCAGATCCAGGAAAATTGGGGCCCTGTTTGAGGGACACACACAGATTCACCCATTAGAAAAAGGAAAATGTTACCACAATTAATCTTTGATGTTCAGGGGCTAGGGCTCCCTGTAGGGCTCTATAGGTCCTGTAGGGCACTCTGTTTTCTCATGTTGGGAGTCCCTTCTGAATCACCATAGGCCAGAGAATTCCTGCATTTAAGGCTCCATGGGCCCCTACTTTACTCCAGTGCTTCCAAAACTCATGTTGTCATTTCAGGTTTATTAATGGATCACATGTATTAGGGGTCCTCTGTGGGGGAGGGGCGCGCGCAAAACATACAAGGCTCTGTGCATTAACAGTCTGCACTTGTCTGGTTCTGGCACTGCATTAGGTATCTTGGGGCAGAGAGTGTATGCTAGGAACCTAGGAATCCTCCAGCTCCCAACTTGCTCATGCAGCCACCATAGATCACTCTATAAGGGCAGCAATAGCCCAATATACTCCTGTTATGATCATCTGAATTTGCCCTCATCTCCAACTCCCACACCTTCTCTGGATTGCATGCGAGGGAATGTTCACAAGGACCGAGTTCCCCATTGTACAGTACATGTTCACGCTCTCTGCAGAGCCTTCAGATCGAACCTTTCTTGCTCCTTTGGTCTGCTACCAACACTACCTGCTTAGTTATGGAGCAGAGAAAGAGCCGTTCTTTACAGCAGGGGTGGGGAACCTCAGGCCTGGGGGCCAACTGTGGCCCACATCTGTTTTTTATTATTTGGCACCTGAATCCAGTTCCTGCCCCCAAGCACTGAAAGAGTGAGCTCAGGGGGAGAGATGAGGACATACATACAAGACTAAGGGATGGAGCCATGGCATAGATCCATGATCTGGACCCTCCTCCCCCTTCCCTTAGCCTGAGCACACCCCTTCAGCACAACTCCCAACTACTGTGTGACTCTTGGAGTTTCTACAAATGTTCAGAGTCCCTTGGGAGGGAAAAGGTTCTTCACCTTTCTTTAGAGAGCTTTGGAAATGATTTGTTGAGCAGTATCATCTCATGTATGCTTGTGACATAATTAAAACCTAATTAAGCAGTGATTGGGATAAGAGTTCTTGATTCTGTAAGTCTCCCTTAACTGATTTTATTTATTTAGATTTATTACCTGCCCTATCCCAGAGCCTCAGAACTTTACAGTCCTTATCTAGTTCAACCTTGCAATCACCATGTGAGGTAGGTCATTATTATCCCCATTTTACAGATGGGTAACTGAAGCTGAGAGATAGTAACTTGCCTAAAGCCACCTAGTGAGTTCATGGTGAAGACAAGATTTGAACCCTGGTCTCCAAGGTCCAAGTTCAGCACCATAACCCTCTAGATTACACTGGATTATAAATCATACGCCCTTTTTATATGGGCCGTGACTGCGTGGGGTGGGTGTGCTCACGCGCGCCACAGCATGGGGTGGGTGGGTGGGTGCCAGCGCACCCACCCCCCAAGTATTCCCACGCATGGAGCAACCTCTGTTTTCCCCGATTGCTCCATGTGAGGGGTGGGTGGGTGAGTGGGGATGCGTGTTTCACAGGAGTACGCACGCATCCGCTGCATGGGCATGAGTGGCACCATCTCAAGTAAAAAGGGCCACAGATTGTTAATATCTGTTCTGTTGATAGTCTCATGTATAATCAACCTGTGGATTATTGTGATTCTAAGTGTTACATGGTAGGGCCTGATTCTATAGACACTTCCATCTGACCTTTCCAGATATTAAAATAAATGGTGTTTCTGACATCTGGAAGTGCTACACTCAGCCTGAGAAACTGCAGAATAGAGAGAAGAAATGTGCATAAACTCTTTGGAGCAGTAGCTGCTGGTCCCCTTTAAGAAACAAAAGACAGCTTTCGGGAAGTACCTCAGAGATCCTGCTGTATTTCACAGACTAATGACCTGCAGAATTTCAATCTGACAATGGAGTTAGACGACTGCAGGAAGCTGAAATAGTATAATTAATTTCTCCCTGAGCCTTTTGGTTGCCTCCATGTAGCAAATAAAGCTGAGACTTTTCCCAAACCTTTTCTAGGAGATTTTGACACTCAAAACCCATTATGTTTAATAGTAATTAGCTGCCTAAGCTTCTAACACAATTTTGAGAATCTCCTCCTAAACATGCACATAAAAATAATGATGTATATATAATTCTCTGCTCCTGCCTGTGAAACCTACCTTCCTCCACCAAAGTCCAGTGCCCTTGATTCGCCTGAGTGGAGGGTTTTGTGGATGAGCTAGTATTTAAATTCTCTATGCTGACACAACCTTTCCTCTAGTGGCACAAATGGTGCCGCTGTGATACCAGTCTTGATTAAAGTAAATAAATAAACAAATAAATACTAGGGCTTTGGGAAGACAGCTCAGGTTAGGCAATCCTCACTTGATCCCCCCAAGCCACCCGATGTACCTTCCTTTCCCTGTGTCCTGATTGGTTACCCTCCACCTGTTTCCTTGCATAGTTTCTGGTGGCGCTGGCGTCACACTGTCTAACAGCTCAAAAGCAACGGTGCTAAACTTATTTTTCTGATCTTCCTAATGAAGCCAGCTGTGGTAATCGGGTTTCACTCGGAATCGCATGAGTTTTTCATGGCTGGTTCCTTGCTGTGAGAGGAATTCTCTTTTTTAAAAAGTGTGCGTGTGTGTGTGTATGTATGAGCCTTTCTCTCCCTCCAGCCAGAGTAGCTCATTCCTGCCACCACGTGTATGCTCTGTAAAGCATGATGACTCAGTTCAGTGGCTCCTTTTCTGGGGGGATTGAAACCCCCATACCAAGGAACAAGAATTGCTCCTTTTTATACCTGTACTAATTACAATTAACAAGGTTCAAGATCAGGGTAATGTCCTGTGCTTACTGTGCATTATACTAAACATTTTCTGTTTAATATTTCTTATTCATTTTGAAATGGCTTTTGTCCAGCAATTCCCTTGTCCAGAAGCACTCACAGACAATATTAACTACTCATCCTCTCCCTTTCAGGACACTTGTCCTGTGCTAAATGAAGTTCCCAGGCCCTGCATCGGCACCGAATACCATAGCTCCTTTACGTCGGTCAGCAAGCCTTCCTCCGTCTACCCCTCCACAACAATTGTCAATCCTACCATTGTCCTCTTGCAGCACAACAGAGGTAAGGAGATCTGCAGGTCTTAGCTCTTCTCATGACCCACTTGATTAGAGCAGAGCAACATTTTGGACCAGGATATGTTTACCGCTGCCCCCTGCTGATGACAGAACTGTTTGCTTGTGTGGCTATTAGCTCTCTACTGTAAAGGGTTGATGGACACTTGTGGACTTTTGGAGTAGAAGGATCGGAGTTCTGTCTCCGCTGCCACTGTGAAGATCAGTGTGACTCAAAGATGATGCCTTTGGTGGTGACAGACATGTTCTAATACCCAACAGAATGAACTCAACCAAAGCCCTGGATCCAAACATCCTGACTCTTGGGGCATTTCAGTTTCACAATTTCCCCTTTCTCTGTTGACATTTATATGCCACCTTTCCCAAAAGGCTCAAGGTGGCTCACAACAGTAAATATATTAAAGCACATACAAAAATATATAAAATTAATACTATAAAAACTCCCACCCTCCCCCACAACCTTCCCCCAAGCCCAACCAACCCCTATCTCTGCCTGCCAAATGCTCTTCCAAATAAAAAAGTTTTACACCACCTCTGGAAGATGCTTAAGTTTGTGCTCAAGCATGAACCTCCTGTGGAAGGGAGTTCCACAAAACTGGGGCAGCAACCGAGAACAACCGCCTGCGCACCTGCGTCCTACAGACAATGGTAACCGTTGGAACCTGCAAGAGGGCGCTCCTGACTGACCATAGGGTAGGGTGGCCATACCTCCCCTTTAAAAGAGGACGCCTATGAAAAATACATGGTGCAGGGCTGCATTGGAATCAGTGCAGCCCTGCACCATGTATTTTTCATAGGCGTCCTCTTTTAAAGGGGAGGTATGGCCACCTTACCATAGGGGCCGCAATGGGACATGGTAGAACAGGTGGTCATTCAAATATATAGGACCAAAACCATTTAGGGCTTTAAAGGTCAAAGCCAGCACCTTGAATTGTTCCCAGAAAGCTAGAGGCAGCCAGTGCAGACTAAGGAGCACCGGTGATTATGTGATTCTGGTGAATCATCCCTGAAAGGAGCTGAGCTGCCATATTCTGCACCAGCTGCAGCTTCTGAACAGTCATCAAGGGCAGCCACACGTAGAACACGTTGCAGTAATCTAGCCTTGAGGTAATGAAAGCATAGACGACAATGGCCAGATCCGAGTCAGAAAGAAAAGGCCACAGCCTCCTCACCAGATGGACTTGGTGAAAAAAAGTGCTCCTGGCAACTTCTGCAGCCTGATGTTCCAGGTGCAGCAAGGGATCCAAAAGCACTCCAAGACTGCGAACCTGATTGACCTGAGGGGGCTCAACTCCATCAATAATAGGTGTCCTAATCCCCTCAAAATCACAAAACTGACCAACCATCATCACTTCAGTCTTGAAGCTGAATCCTGACAGTCGACTCACCCTTATTCAGTTCCTGACAGCAGCCATCATTTATATGGCACTTTTAGTATTTTCCTTTTATCTAGCTCAGCCTCACAACAACCCTGTGAGGTAGGTCATTATTATTCCCATTTTACAGATAGGGAACTGAGGCTGAGAGAGAGAGTGTGACTTGCCCAAGGCCACTGAGTCATCTCATGGCTAAGATGGGATTTGAAACCTGGTCTCCCAGATCCAAGTTCAACATCTTGTCCACTAGGCTACATTAACTCTCTAATGGGGCAAATCAAAACCCTCGGTTTAAGTGTGCCCAGACTCTGAGAAGGTTTTGGTCAAAGGCTAAAATCCTTTGTTGGAGCCCATCTCCAAGCTTTCCCCCTTTTTTACAGCAGCCCTACTCTTATAGAAAGGCCCATTCCTTTTGCCCTAGAATTACAGAGGAACTTGGCCGGCCCTCTCTCTTCCATTGGTTCCCAAAGGGATGTGTTTAGCCTAAGGCTGGGATTCTCAAAGGAGCCCAAGGGAGTACAGCACCCAACTACCATTGAATCTCAATGGCATCTGAATTCTTTGCAGTTTCCTTAATAATCTCAGCCCAGAATGTTGCCTCTTCCTTTACTCTAGGAAATCATAGGTCTCTCCATTAGCCTTTCCATGATTGCATGATACTTACAGTATGTGCTGCCATGTGTAAATTGCTCCATCAAGTTCCTCTCAGTCTATGGTCCCAGACCCATTAATGGAAATATCATGGTCCCAGAGCTATTGACTACAGGTTTTCTGCTGGCTGTTGTGCCACCGCTAAACTGTAATATTAGCCACTGTGGTGATTTCCCCCACTCTAGCCAGAACTTGCTTTGATAGCTTCACAAAGTAGCTTTCTCCATTTACAGAAAGCATTGCCTTTATCTCATTGCCATGTGCACATGGTGGAAATGAATGCTTAGACAGAGCTAGCCACTTAGCTGCAGAGGCTTAATGCTACCAGCTCAATAGCCTTGTGACTATTCCTAAACAGACACTCTGCAAACAGAGTTGTCCTATAAGATAGTTCTTTGGAAGAGGGGATGACAGGCACTGTTAGCTTGAGAGGATCCAGCAAGGGGTTAAAAAAAAAAAAAAGCTGCAAAATGTTTTCCACTCATAAAAGCACAAATTCCTTATTCCCACAAAATTCATTAACCCCTAAAATATTTGTACATCAGGTATAGCGATTTGATTGGTAGCTCGCAGTGCTGTTGTGAGTCTTGGTGATCACAAAAACACCTTTGAACTCCTTGCCCCCAAAGGTGCTGGATATGAAAACACTTTTGTTTAATGGAAATATCATGGGCTTTGTATTTTTGCTTCCTGAGTGCACTCTCTTCTGTTGTTCAGTGCTAGCAATTCTTAATGGTTGTATATGAACTGACTCCTGTTCAGCTTTTTCCTTCTCTCTGGCACAGATACTTTCTCGTTGCACACGTGTTTCTCACCATAGTAGTACTCAGTGCCACAGAACCACACTGCTGTTTTGAAGAGCGTCTGGAGATCTGGCCACTTTGGGGGTGTTAAGAAGGGACCTGCCTGACCAGTCTCAGGGCTCTTTTAGATGAGCGGGTTGCCGTCGCGCAACCCGCTCACGCGGTATTTCAGAATCCCGCAATGCGGGATTACACAAGACGAAAGTCGGGGATCACGCGCATGAAAGGTGGTCGTGCATTATTTGCTGACCGCGAATTAAATACCTCACACATCAAGGTATTTAATTCGTGGTCGGCAAATAATGCGCAACTGCCTTTCATGCGCGTGATCCCCGACTTCCGTCTTGTGTAATCCCGCGTTGTGGGATTTTGAAATACCGCACGAGCGGGTTGCGCGACGGCAACCCGCTCATCTAAAAGCAGCCTGAGACACTGTTTAGTGTATGCCTTGCTTGCCACAGCACCATGGCACTGGCCGTCTCTATGTCTCACCCACTTGTTTTGTGTTGTTTTTTCCTTCTCTCCCACAGAACAGCAGAAAAGGCTTAGCAGCCTGGCAGGTAGGAAGCTAAAGGTCTGACATGCCCCAGCTGCTGCCTCTGCTGGAGCCAAAATGCTGCTTCCTCAGCTTGCAGGGGACCTTTAGCAAACACACTTCTCAAAAGCTGCAAGAAAAGGAGTTTTTGGTTTTGTTCTTGTTGGCAGTCTCAGGACAGCAACCAGGGGCTGACTGAGGAGAAGAAGACTGAGCTACTTTTTTTACTTTGAGAAATGATCTCTCCAGGCTGCCGGGACATTCATAATCAGGTGTACTGGGAAGAGCTTGCACTCTTTTGAATTGTGGCTAGACTCCTGGAGCATCTTTTACCAGCACTAGACTCTGTTTATGGAAAAATAATTTTAAAAGATCTGTGAAGTAATGTGATTAGGCTTCTGGTCCATTCTCCATCATGGTAAAGCCTCAAGGCCTTGTCTCACACAATTATACAACCTGAAAATTTGCCTAAGAACAGAGGTTCGTTCAGACCAACACACTAGGTGAAAACAGACATGCACAGAACTCTACTTTAACATTTCTTATGCAGAACTGTATTGGCACGCTATACAGCCCTGCAACATGCATAAGAAATCTTAAATCGGAGTTACGTGTATGTCTGTTTTCACTCAGTGTCGTTTCTCAACTCTCTACAGAGGAGTGGGAAACCTGCAGCCCATGGGTCAAATCTGGCCTGTGGCTGATTTTTATTTGGCCCCTTTCCAACTCCTGGATCTGGTCCATGGATCCAATTTCCTATCGTCAAACACTGAAAGAGTGAGCTCAGTGGAAGGGAGCAGAGATGAGGGCATGTACACAAGGACAGGGGATGGATTATTATTATTATTAGCAAGCATTTATATAGCAAAAGCAATGTACCTGGTGCTTTACAAAGTAATGGAATAGACATGGTCCCTGCCCTAGGGCTTACAATCTGAGAGACCAGGGGGTGAGGGGGGAGACAAAGGAAGGGGAACAGAGGGAGAGACAAGGGGTGTAACATTCACAAAGATGCGAGGTCCCAGGTGCACGTACTTGGCATGGTTACACTGAGAACCTGTGTACTCATATCCTCACCACACGGACCAGCCAGCTAACAGATTGCACTGGATGGAGGGTATCACAGGAGTTAGGTGAGGGGAGCGAGGAGTTGGGGAGAGCAGAGCGGAAGATGCGAGTCTTGAGGAGGGATTTGAAGGTACGAAGGGAGGGGACGAGGCGGATGTGGGCAGGGAGGTAGTTCCAGGCATGGGGGACAGCTAGGGAGAAGGAATGAAGCAGGGTAGGCGTGGGAGGGCGAGAGAGAGGACAGAGGAAGAGCAGAGTTCACGGACTCGAATGCGGAGGAAAATTAGCACAGAGAGGTAGAGGGGTGCAAGGTTGTGAAGAGTTTTATAGGTGAAGACTAGGAGCTTGTGCAGGATTTGTTCAGGAAGGGGGAGCCAGTGAAGAGAGGAGAAATGGGGCTGCACGTGGTCGAAGCAACGGGTGAGGTGTATGACCCTGGCAGCAGAGTTTTGGACGAAGATAAGGGGAGAGTGGGGGAGGCCAGTGAGTAGG
Organism: Sphenodon punctatus; assembly: GCA_003113815.1. Taxonomy (NCBI): domain Eukaryota; kingdom Metazoa; phylum Chordata; class Lepidosauria; order Sphenodontia; family Sphenodontidae; genus Sphenodon; species Sphenodon punctatus. Next base: position 3,317,189 of record QEPC01002445.1, read on the forward strand.
AGGTTACAGTAATCGAGGCGAGAGATGACCAGGGTGCGAACAAGGGTTTTGGCAGAGGAGACAGAAAAGGGCGAATCTTAGCAATGTTATGGAGGGGAGAAGTGACAGAATTTGGCAACAGAGTCGATGTAGGGTTTAAAAGAAAGGGGTGAGTCAAAGATGAAGCCTAAGCTACGATCTTGGGGGACGGGAAGCATGGTTATCCCATCGATGAGGATCTACAGGAAAGAGGGAGAGGAAGGATGAGGGGGGAAGATAAGGAGTTCAGTTTTAGCTATGTTGAGTTTGAGTTGACGTTGAGACATCCAGGTAGAGATGTCAGAGAGACAGCTGGTGAGGTGAGCTTGAATAAATAGAGAGAGAGTTGAGTGTCATCAGCATAGAGGTGATATTGGAGGCCATGCGAGGCAATGAGTTTGCCTAGGGACAGGGTATAGATAGAGAAGAGGAGAGGGCCAAGGACAGAGCCTTGGGGAACACCAACCGAGAGTGAAAGGGAGGAGGAGGTGGAGTTGGCAAGAGACACATTGAAGGAGCGGTCAGAGAGGTAGNACCAACTGAGAGGGGAAGGAAGGAGGAGGTGGAGTTGGCAAGAGACACACTGAAGGAGCGGTCAGAGAGGTAGGAGGAGAACCAGTCAAGGACGGAGCCACGGAAGCCAAGGGAGTGAACTGAGTCCAGCAAGAGTGAGTGGTCAGCACTTCCCCCACGATCTATATCCAGATCCATGGTATAGATCAGGGCTGGGGGACTTTTTCCCCACTCTATGTGCCACTTCATATTTACTAAAAGCTTGTGGGCTGGACAGGGGGTTAGGAAACTTCGGAGAGCATGGGTGGGGCTGAGGAGTGGAGCAGAGAAGGGGAGGGAAGGAAGTAGAGATGGGGATGCAAGCTGAGTGGGGGAAGTGCAGAGATGTGCATTCAAGGTTAGATGCTGGGTCTCTGGGCTAGATCCATAAAACAGAAAGAAGCCATATAACAAAAGATGCCCCACCATGCCTCACTGTAACTCCTATCTGGTCCATGGAACTTGCATTAGGGGTGCTTGCCCACGTTACCGTGCCAGGGGAAACCAACGAGAACCAAACTCCCTGCGGGGAAAGTAATGTGAGGCTTTGAAAGTGGGCGCGTGGTTAAAAGTGTCATTTAATGTGTCTCCTGTTGTTTTCAATCACAAAAGGCAGGGCACAAAATCCTACCCTGCCTTTCATGATTGAAAACAACAGAAGGCGCTTAAAATGACACTTTTAACCAGGCACCCATGTTCAAAGCCTCACGTTACTTTCCCTGCCAGGAGTTTGCTGCTTGTTAGTTTTCCCTGCACGGTAACGTGGGCAAGCAGCCCAATTTTCAAAATGGCCATAGAAGGGAAAAGGCTCCTCACCTCCACTGTACAGTAACACAGGGAATAATTTAGCTTGTAGTTAGGAAGAGACATAGGTCAGACACATTTTGAAGGCACCCATTACCCTATCAACAGTCAGGAATGCCTTAGCGGCAGTGAAGGCAAGGAAACATTTCCAGAGTCTCTAGTAGCCATCCACTGCTCTGGGACTCTGAATGGGGAGATGGAGAGCAGATCCTGAGCTCTCTAGCAGATCAGTTTACAGTATGAAGCATGCTCTTTGATTACAGATGACATCGTTTTAACTTTCTTAATTACTAAATTAGCAGGCGCAGAATAATCGCTCCCTTATAGTCAAAACAAACAGGGCTTGGCCCTGGTGTTCTCCCCATGACCTTTTTCCATATGCTGATCCCACAGAAGGAAGTAGTGTTTCCTTTCAAGTGCAGAAGCATGCAAGTTCTGTCTCTGTGGTGGCGATTAAGGGGATGATCAAGGGCAGAAGAAGCCAAGAGCTGAGTTGGATCTTTCCATGCCCACTCCCCTTCTTTCCCTGTTATGGGAGAAGTGCCTGATGTAAAGGACTCTGAACAGAACCCGATGGGACCTGACGCATGACCCAAGTCTATTGGTTTGTGTCAGGCTCCCCAGCTGAAGGAGGCCCAACCTCCACAGAGTACTGTGACATTGTGGGGGAAGGGCCACTCCAGAAAAGGAGCAGGGGAATGTCTCAGCCCTGCTCTTTTTCTGATGTAGCCCAGACTATTATGGAGTGCCATGAGGTCATGGTCCTCCATGGGGGTGGGGCCACCTGGACACATCAGGCCAAAATCTTGGGCCAAGCAGGGCTCTAGCTCTATTCTATCATATCTGACCATACTAGAGGCACAGTGCACAGTTGAACATTGGGCCTAGGCCAAGCACTCCATGAAGAAATATAGAGATAAATACAAAATAGAGTAACTTCCACCTGAGGAGCACATTGAGAACAAAAGAGAGGAACAGGAAGATGGTTGTAAAGGGCGAATAACTTTTTTTAGCAGGGATATGTGTGGCTTAGTTTTGCCCTATTTTCCTACGTTTTCAAGAACAAAAGTCCCTCAAAGAGTAAATTAGATGGGGATGTAAGGGCAATGACATAAAAGAGAATTCTCACTGACCTTTGCAGCTCAGAACTATGTTTGCTGTGGGTGCCCTGTCAGACCATCACTGGCTTTTTGCATGAGCATTTTTCCATGTGTTGATCCCTCCCCTCTTTCAGACATGCAGATCTAATGGCTTTGGGCAATATGGTGATGTGCATGTGAATAACTGTTTCTTTTTCTCTCTTGAGTGCATGCTGTGCTGTAACACCAGGGAGATTGTACTTGGCCAAGCTTTGATGGAGCAGACTGTAAACTTATCCATGTTTCTTGTTGCCATAATCCAGGTAGACAAATCCTGTTGCTAGGGGAAATATGCCGCGCTGCACTGCACAATATAATCCCAGAGCAGCCAGCAATCCAATGATTCCTTGCCAGACTGTTGTGGTGTTTGAAAGCAAATATAGCACATATCTGGGCCAATCTGGAAGGATGAGTGCATTGCTTGCATGGATGTCATTTGTACTAAAGCCATGGTTCTGCTCCATGGAAGATGGTCCACAGATCTGTAGTAGTAATGTGTCTATAGCAAGGAAGGCTTCAGTCCCACCAGAGTCCTGGCCATCTCCAGGAGGTGTGCAGACTGCAGCCAGCACATGTAGATTTTGGTCATCTCTTCTGGCCCCCACCAAAGATGGCACCGGCATTGTGCCAGTCCTCAGTGAACATGGTTCAGGCCACACCATTTCTGGTGATGGTCCACAAGAAATTGTGAGAGTTGACAGTGGTCCATTGGTTTGAGAGCCACTGGTTTAATGGACTGAGCTTGTCTCTTGGAGACAGAAACACCTGAGAACTGGTTCTGACCATACCCTTTGAGTAAATTACAGAATGTTTGAAAGCAGCCTCTAACTTTGGGAATCTCAGTTGACAGCACCCAATTTGAGATCCCCAGAGCTTGAGTGTCAGAAATTTTGATTGGGATTTGTGAATGCTCAGCTTTTCTGAAAGTCAGGTCTCAAACTGGGAATCCTTTAAACTCAGCCATCCAAAATTAGGCCTTGTTCCTCTCCTGACCTAAGGAACTTGGTGTTTATGGCCACTCATTGATAAGCTACACCTTGACTAAAGTGTGAATGCTTGTAAGGGGTAATAGTTCTGAAGATAAGAGAGTGTGGCAGCTTATCCACAAGACATTCAGAGATACTGTAGGGTAGATGATTTATTTGCCAATTTAGTTAATGTTTTTAAATGGTGCTTTGAAAATGGCAATTTGATATAAAAGTGCATAGAGGGTAGACGACTTGGTGGTGATGGTAGAAGGAACCTGTTTGAAGAATTGGTATTTTGATCCTTCTCAATGAAGTGGTTAATGCCTTAGATCCCATCCTAAATCTCCAGTGTGAAAGACTAACCTGGAGAAGCTTTTCTGAGAATTGAACTCCAGCCTCGGGGGTGGGAGTGTTCAGTCCCTGAGTTTGTCTAGAAGCAAAGAGCTTCTAGCAAAGTCCAGCATCCAGATAGCAGTGGTTGTCTTTAGGTTAAGTGTACGAGATATGAAGGGGAAAAAAAGCCAAAGCTACTTCCTTACATGTTTGATAAATAAGTCTTCTAAACTAAAAACTCAGTTATCATCCTTATTATTTCCTAGGAGCCATTGCCATAGAACAGGGTGCTACTGGCTTCTCAGTGCAAACATTTAACAAAAGACCATTCCTGCCCTAAACAGCTTACAATTACATTAAAGATCTTAGGACTTCAACAATATTCCAGTTCCCTCCTGTGCAGACTTTCTTTAAGTGTATCAGTGCAAGCACTGAGAAGATTTCTTCTCTGATGCAGTCTGTTTCATCAATGCTTTGCCATGTTTTTTGAGTGCATTGTGTGGGCCCTCTGAAATGTTGTGGATTAGGAGGGCAACTATCCTTCCTTTGTTTCCAGAGCCTCTGCCAGATAGACTACCTGCTGATGATAAAGTAGACTCTGCACCTCCTCTGGAAAAGGCAGGCTGGGATAGGGCTCAAAGTGAGAACTCCGCTATGGAAGAGAAGGGAAGAGCTACCAGGAGTCCCCAGTACATACCGGATGTCTCTGTGGATGATGTAGGCATTCCACTAAGGGTAAGAGAACTACACGTGGACTTAACATTACATTTTGTATTTAGACCCTGCCTTATTCCCTTGGTGTTCACAGTGGCTTATCATGAGTAAAAAAACAATTAAAATACCTATAAAAAGAATTTCACTACCTCATGCCCAACCATTCCATCCCACCCACTCCCTCTCCTCCATCTCTCACATGGAAGAATCCCCTTCCCAAGCTTAGCCTAGCCCCACCTTTTTTACAGAAGGGCTGTGGCCATGGACCCATGTGCACTGCCTTTCCCTCATTGCTGCCAAAGGAGAAAATGCAGTGAACATGGCCATGGCTTACCCCAAAAACTTCCCACTCAGTCTTCTACCTTTCACCCAGGGGATTCTCACACCAGTCTTCCCACCCAGACCACACTTTCCCTCCAATCCCTCATAAACTCACCCACTCTCCCCTCATTACCCTTCCTACAGATAAGCTCCATAAAACACAGTTGGGGAGAGGGACTTTTAACAGAACCCATCACATAATGACAGCTGGTGATTGTACTTACCCTGGTGGACACAGTCACACTGGCCACGAATGGTCCACGAACAGCCAGTGTCCTTTGGTGTTGCCCTTAGATGCTGCCAGAAGCAGACCCGGACTTAGGGGCAGGCCCCCTAGGCCCGGGCCTTGGGCGGCATTTTCTTGGGGGGCGGAAATTGTTGGCACCATCTGCTCTGGGTTGCCCACAGCCAAAACCTGCTGCCTGAGTCCTCATCCCTCGCCTGCCTCTGCTGTCTCGCTACCTGCTAGTAGTGCAGCAGCAGCAGCAACAGCACACCAATGGGGCTGGGAGATAAAACTGTTTGTTTATGAACAACTCCCCATATGATTGATGAGAAGGTTGTTGCCTTGTAAAGACAGTTCTTCGAGATGGTGTCTAACATTCTCACAACTGGGTTGTGCCTGCTCAACCTATTCAAATAGACCACGTGATGGTCTTGAACTCCTCTAGTATAAAAAGCACTTTCCCCCTCAGAATGGCAGTTCCTTCCAACCCTTTCTAGGAATATAAGAAAAAAATTCCATGCGGGGCTGGAAGGGTGGTGGTTGTGAGAATGTTTGGAGCCATCTTGAAGAACCTTATTTACAAGGCAGCAAACTTCTGTTCTTTGCATGGCTTCTCACAGGCCCTTTTTACATGGCTCCACCGGGTGGGGGTCCATGGATGTGCCAGTGCGTGGGCGGTGTGTATACACGGCTGCACACGCATCCCCACTCACCCCCCACTTATCCGCACCCATGGAGCAACCACCATTTTCCCTGTTTGCTCCGTGCATGAGGACGAGTGGGGGGTGAGTGGGGATGCATTAGGCGGGCACACGCATGCACCCCGGTTCACTGGGGGTGCATGCACCACGTCATTCACATGGGGCTCCCACACCCATGAACACGCAGCATGGGGGTGGGGCTTGGCTTGTGGATGGGGCTTGTGGCAGGGCTTGGCTTGGGGGAAGCAGCCTGAGAAGGGTCTAGGGGTGCAAAATTTGATTCAGTCAGTTTCAATCCCTGCTTCTAGAGCAGGAAATGAAACTGGCCAGCCCAACACAGCATCCTGTTTTTACTGCGACTGGATTCCATACGCTGCAGCCCAACACATAATGGGTAGATCCTGCTAAAGAATCTGGCCCTAAATTCTCTCAGCCCCCTAAATGGTTTCCAATGAATTTAAAAAAATAGCTCTCAGCATTTTTCTTGCTGTCCTGGTTCTTATTCCTGGCCATATAAAATACGTCAAAGGTTTACGAGGGTGGCAGGACTAGGCTTCAGAATGTATAACCAGTTAGATAATTATTACAGAAAGCTTACATATACGGGGATAATATATTATTATTTATTTATATAAATAATAAGAAACCATGCCTTCTGCTGAACAGTCATGATTAAAGGCCCGTCCCTGCCCTAATGGGGTTGGGGTATCCTGAACAATCTGTGGGGGTGAGGAGCTAGGGAAAGCCTGATAAAAGAGTGAGGTTTCTTGGAGGGACTTGAAGCATTAGAAGGGAGGGAACAGAGTGTATGTGTTCAGAGACAGAGCTCCAGGCATAAAGTGCAGCATGAGAGAAGGGGCAAATGTGATTAAGGAAGCAGGAGTTTCTGGGGCAGGTGAGGGTGGTGGTAGAGGAGGCGCAAAGTTTCCTGTCTGGGAATATAGCAGAAACCGAGGGCAGAAAGATAGGGAGGAGCAAGACTGGGAAGATCCTTGAAGGTGAAGACAAGGAGCTTGTGCTGGATGCAGAGGGACCCAGTGGAGTGAGAAAAGGCAGGGGTTGAACATGATCAAAGCAGCAGGTGATGGAAGATCTTGTCAGAAGAGTGTTGAACAGAAGTAAGAGGGTCAAGGTGAGAGCACAGAAGGCCAATATATTTGTAACAAGCAGGTGCAGGTATAGGAACAAGTCCTGCAACTATTCACACATATGTTACTCATACATACATCTCCATAGCTTTGAGAGGAACATAGGAGTCCCAGATGGATAGAAATCTACTAGGATGAGGAGGAATCACTCCACTACCACTGAGCTCACTTAACATTGGCTGGCCAGTCGGATCTGTTGCCAGCACTTCAAATCATAGCTGGTGTCAGGGTCCATTAGGGGTCTGGGTTGTGGGTGGAGACAGGATCAGGACCAGAATGGAGCAGGGCTGGAGTCAGGGTCCAGCTCAGGACAGACAGGGATGAGGTTCCAGATCAGGTTCAGGGCAGCTGCAGAGCAGTTCAAAGGCAGACAAAAAGTGAGGGTGAGATCTGGGGAGCAGATCAAGTGCATGGTGGATGCCATGGTAGAAGTGGAGTAAGCAGGTTGGATCAGGAGAGAGTCAAGACTCAGGCAGCAACAAGAACAGGAAATGAAGTCCAGTAATCCACCCAGTTTCTTACTACTGACAGCCAGCCTTTAAGTAGGCAAGCAGCCAATCAGGGAAGGGGGCATGTAGCTCCAAAGACCTAGCTGAGGGATGTGGCCTGACTAATACAGGAGAGCCTTCAGTGGAGGGGGGAGGTACATGTAGGCCCAAGCTAAGGTGCAGTGGTGGCACTCCCTGGGGTCCTAAGGGCTTTGATTCAAGGCCTGGTTCCTTGCAGCTGCTCAGCTTATGCTGAGAGAGAAAGAAGCAACTTGCCTAAGGTCAGCTAGTGAGACCAAGCTTTGAAATCAGGACTTCCAGCTCTAAGTCCATCACACTAGGCAATGGACCGCACTGGCGCTCCTCCTGTGTGTATCGCTGTTGCATATAATGGTACTACTTTGCTAAGAAAAACCTTTTATCCTGCAAATGTTTACAGGATTGGGCCCTTTCCTTACCTTACCTTTACAATTTTGTCCTATAACAGCTACTTACTGTTATATGTGAAATAAGTAAAATGCATACAAGAAAAGGATTCATATGACTTTCAAATAACACTACAAAACTTTAAAAATGGTAGGACTCATTCTAAGGACTTCTCCCCCATATTTCTCCACTCTTGTATCCCACCACACTCCTGCCTGGGAGCTTCACTTCACCTCTGCCCCCACCCTTGCCTGCTCGCAACCCCCTTGCTCCTCTGAACGTCTTCACCCCTTCTCCCTTACTGCCCCTTATGCCTGGAACTCCCTCCCTGGAAACATTCACTCTGCTCCATCCCTCCCAATTTTCAAATCCCTCCTGAAAACCCACCTCTCTTCAGTCAGGCCTTCCCTAGCTTGTCATGAGTGAAACTGCGTCCTCTCCCCCTCAAAATCAAGTTCCCTGTGATTAAGTGATGCACATGTGCCTGCAACTTCTCAGCCTCATGAATGTACTCTTGTCTCTCCCAGTGTTCACCTCTCCTTTGTTTCCTCCTCCCTTGTCTCTTGGATTGTAAGCCTCTTAAGGGTAGGGACCTGTCCGTAACTTTTGATTGTAGACTGCCAGGTACAGCTGGCGCTATATAAATAATAATAATTAATAACTTTTCTTGTTTGTTTCTGTATTAATTAGAACACAGACAGATCAAAGGACTGGTACAAGACGATGTTCAAACAGATCCACAAGCTAACTAAAGGTACTGCAACTTGCTCCATTTTATTCTCTTTTTAAGAGACCTGTAAATAAGATAATATAACCTTTTGTTTCATAATCATTTTACAGTTCTTGTTTGCTCTAAAGGACTGAAATAAAAAAGCACACATTTAAAGTCCATCAAATCAAAGGCGAAAAATAACCAGTAAAAGGGAGAGCCATGAGTTAATCTTAAAGGTGAGCTGACATGCATTTATAAGTAACAATAGTAAAAAAAAGTACCATCTAATACCCCATCTCATAAACAGAATGCTTCAGTTGGTTTAGATTGCGATCTACAAACCACTTACTCCAGAGCAGTCCCATTGAAGCCTGCAGGCTTCAAGTGATTTGTGAATCATGGCCAAGACTGGATACAGTGGCATATCTCAGCAAACCTAAATTATGGTGAAGGCTTGAATAAACAGTGACTCTGTACAAGGTTACCTCTTCGGAGCCCTGCAATCACAGTACATTTCAATTCTGTCTGCGGTGAGAGAAATGATAGGATGGGGTTAACATTTAACTGGAGCTGAAATTAGTACCTGCAAAAACAAGCAAACACATCAAATCCAAACAATCTGATCCCAAAGGAACGGATCGGGTATTGAATGGTAGCCAACTGATCTTTGTTCGATTACCTGTTTTTATCTTTTTGTCGCGTTCATTTCATTCCGTCTGTTTGGTCCATTCATTTTCAGTTTGGTACCATTCCTGTTTTGGTCATTCGTTTGTCCAGTTCCAGTCTTTACGCCACCCATTCGCATTGTTACCAGCAGAAATGAATTAAAAAACCCACAAAACAAGAAACTACCAAAACAGGAATGGTACAAAACTGAAAACGAATGAAAATAACCAAAACTGCAAAAATTCAGTTGTTTGAACTTCATGATGACTGTCATTCTGGTTGACTACAGCCTACTCAGAATTGCAAAAACACACACACACCCCGACCCTGTGTATATTTATTCTGCTCCCTGTTTCAGCTCTACATTTAACCCTTGCAGATGACCTAATGTACATGTCAGCCCAATCCAGAACTGCTCCTACCACCCTAAATAATAAGGCTAGTAGCTGTGGCAAATGTCCATAATGAACTGACCAGGCAGCATATAAACAACTCCCTTGAATTGGGTGGAATGACAAGTGCTCAGCTGAGTATCCTAACTCCTACGCTGCTAGGAGGGATTCTCCTTCATAGCAGAGGCATGTGCTTTGGGGGCAAGAGAATGAGTTTCAAGCCCTGCTTTCTCAATCAGGTCCAAGTGCAACACAGGTGTGACCATGGAGCATCCACTGATTTGTTTTGCTATAACCTTGGCATGTGATGACAATCAACCAACGACCATGTGGCTTCTTGCTCACCCATTCTATCCCTTAAAATCTCTCCTCTCTTCTTTCTCCAAAACGTGCTCCTTCTGCTTAGACACTCCTGAAGAAAACCCTTATTGCCCTACCTACAAATTCCCTGAACTTCCTGAAATCCAGCCAAAACCCGAAGGTACCATAAGTTCAGCCAGAGTATCTGTTGTCTTGTGTTTTGATTTAACTCTAGAGTAACTAGATTCAAACAGTAGATTGCCATTAGCCAGTTTTGACCGCGGGCAGAAATTCGATTGACATCCAGCCTGATGTGCGATGTATAAAATGACTAAATCCTTTCCTAACCCATTAATCTGTTTGAAAGTATTATGCCATTTTGCTCTAATATTATTAAAGCAGGCAATAAAATCATATGATGATAGGAAATTGGAAAAAGATATGGCACCTCCACGTCACTGTGGATATATTCTCAAACCCCACTACTTTTCTCTGCTGCAGAAGACAATCCTTATTCTCCTACCTACCAGTTTCCTGCGTCTACTCCTAGCCCTAAATCAGAAGGTAATAGTTAAGGACAATCTGCCTTTTTTTGCACAAATGCTGCCTTTCCCCTTTATTTTGTCCCTGGAGGTTTTTCTATTTGCTGAGTGCCCTGCTGCCTCCTAATGATTTGCTGCTGATTAAGTGTTGCCTTGACTTTTCAGCCTCTCCTTTGGCTTTGCAGTGCTATCTTGGCTTTCTCTTCCTCTGACTAATGCTACAAAACTGGGGTCTGCTTGACTTTGTGTGCTTAATCCAATGCATTGAGCCATGTGTCTGCAGTGGTTACTTACTCAAATAATGTTGCCTTACTTGTGATCTTGGCCAAGATGCAAGATGGCATTTAACCAAGGTTGACTTTAATTTCACTTGGGGATGGTACATTTTTTAAATTTCCACTTAAGTGTCTTTAAACATTAACACAGAATAAGAGCCTGCCCCAAAGACCAGTGAAGTCAATTGGAAAGAGAGACTCCCATTGATGTTGCTGGGCTTTGAAGGAGACTCTTAGTGTCAATTGTAATATCCCTGTTATAAATAAATGTAATGCTGGTGGAAATATCCATTCAGGGCTGTCCTTAGGTATGCTGCTGCCCAGGCAAAGGTTGGGGAATGTTGTTTTCATCAGAATATCCTCTTTGTCAATCCAATTTTGTCAGGACTTGCTGTCCAGAGCATAGGTAGATTCAGGATCAGGGCTGCAAAATGCAGCAGAATTGGGCTGGAACAAGGTCAGGATGAAGGTCCAGGCAGGAATGGAGAACAGGCTCAGACTCGCATGGGTCAGGATCAGGAAGTGATGTTCCACCCACTTCCTATGACCTGAGGGGCATGACAAGGGGATGGAACCAGGTCCAACCAGGCAGATCCAGGGTCCAAGATAGCGAGTGGCAGTGGTGCAGCTGAGATAGCCTAGCCACATACTTTAAAGAAGGTACGTCAGTAATCCATACTAAGGATCACAGGGGCATTGGCATCTATTGCACAAACTAGTAAAAAGGAACAGGCTTGGAGAGCAGACACATGGCTTTGGGAAAGCTGGCCTGTTGGTTGTGGTTTGCTCACACAAACACTTTATTTGTGGTCATAGCCCCTTAACTTCTTTTAACTCTGCTCTTGTTAAACACATGTTTAAAGCAAAGCAGAGGGTGGTTACTCTTGAAGGTATATTCTCCTGATTAAAGAGGAGCACATACTCTGGAGTAGGTAAGTAATGTGTGAAGAGGGAAAAGGTTGTTAATTCTATATGTTAACCCACTGAGTGAATAGCTGGGTGTCAGGTGCTCTATCATTTACTCGCTGGGTTGCTTTGTCTGGGGAAATTAGTGTGAATGCTTGCAAAGTGGGGCACTATCACCAGAATAATTATCCTAGGCAGAGTTTGCCAGTCATATGAATGGGCCCTTAAAGGTTACAATCTAGGTGTAGCCTTAGATGTTTCGATCATTCCTGCTTAACCTATGCCTAAGGCCATCCATGAATAGCCATATCATTCAATCTGTACATTGATGGGTCCTGCTTTCGAGAACATAAAACAAGAACCCTGGCTATATTGTGAAAGCAGGGTTGTGGGATTTAGAAACATGTCTTCCATTAAAATGAATGGAAAACATATTTCTAAATATCTCCGGTTATTCTGAAAATCTCTACTTTAAAATGAGGATAAGACACTTGGTCATCTTTTTTTGGTGCTTGGAGATCTATGCATGAAGAGTGCTATACTGTAGTGTAAATGCCCTGTATTATTATTTTGCAGCCACAAAGCCCTTTTCACACAGACACTCTAACACTGATAAAATAGTCACATTTTATTATACATGTTGCAGGGCACCTATAGAGCACGCCTGTATAATAAAATGTAACCCCATTTCATCAGTGTTTGAGTGTCTGTGTGAAAAGGGCCAAAGACTGATTGTATATGTGGGTGAATGGGTGTATGAAAGAGAGAAACTACCATAATTTGATTAAGAACTTCTACAAAGATTTTCTGGTTTCTAACTCTGTGGATCTATTTTATTCTCAACAGAACAAATATAGTTTGCAATATAATACTGGTTATTAATACAATAGGATTTCTGAGCTCCCATATGAGTCTTGTGCATTCATATAATTATACAGGCAAGTGCAAGGGTCTGATTTTTAAAGTCACTGTGTCCTTTTGGGCCACACACAAATTAGCTTTTCTAATCCCTGCTTAGGTTCTTCTTTCTTAGGAGAACCCAAAATAGTGGCTGTAATCATCATTGGCTTCATTGTGGCAATTCTCAACTATTCAGAACCTCAGTCTTGTATCTAGAAAACCTTCCCAAGGAATGGGTGCCAGTAACCTGGCCCCACCAAGGGTCCTCTGGGCCCAACTTTCCCCCCAGGTCTCGTCTCCTGGGCGCTTAAGAAGCCTGTGCTGCTTCCCCAGTGTACAAACAGCCCTGTGGTGAAAAGAAGGCCTAGATATCTGCTTCTAGGACTCCAGGATGGTAGGCAAAAGGTTAATGGGTTAAGTGGGGGGTGGAGCCACACAGGGAATACCATAGCTGTCCCGCCTTGTTTTTTCTTATATTATTATTATTATTAACAAACATTTATATAGCGAGCGCCAGCAGTGTACCTGGCACTTTACAAAGTAATAAAATAGACACGGTCCCTGCCCCTAGGGCTTACAATCTGAGAGACAGGAGCTGGGGGAGAGACTTAGGAAGGGGAACAGAGGGAGAGACAAGGGGTCTAACATTCATGAAGATGCGAGGTCTCAAGTGCACATACTTGGCTTGGTTACGATGAGAATGACAGCAGGCAGGTCCATGTTGCAAGGATAAGGGTAAACCGATCGTAGGTATAGGAATAGTGGCTCAGCAGGATAAAGAGTCAGACAGAGCAGAGCAAAAGAGGTGAGTTTTAAGGAGAGATTTGAAGGTATGAAGGGAGGGGGCAAGGCGGATGTGGACAGGGAGGGAGTTCCAGGCATGGGGGGCAGCAACTGAGAAGGGACTGACCCTGGGACTGACTTTCAATCATCCTTCTCTGATAGTCCCAGCATTGAGTCAGCCCACTGTGCCCACAAGGCTTGCAACACCACACGGCTGGTTATCTGTTCTCTCTTAGAACTACCACCATCCCCTCTAGCTTAGCTTGTCACGGTCACGTGTGTAATCCTCCCTCTGATCCCTTCCTATGTTACTACATCTCCTGCCTCCTGGAACCTTCCCTTAGTCCTGTGTAGCCCCTCTCCTCCTGCCCCCTGGAACCTTCCCCTTTCTCCTGGACCCTTCCTTTACTCTCACATAGTTCCTGGCTCTTTCTGTTACCTCCTTTCTGTATGTCAGACCCCGTATGTACAGGGGTCTCCGGTATAGGACCTGGGGTGGCGGTGGAGGCGCGGGGCTCGTCGGCGCCGAAGGGAGGTTACGGCTAGGGACGGGGCCTGATCAGCGGGGGCCGCGCCACTTCCGGGATTGGCGCTGCCAACGCAGCCGCCGACACTGCCATCACGCCTACAGGATGGGGGGGGGGGGGGGCCCCACAGCTCTGTTCAGAGACTGGGGGCAGAGCTACTGACATGCTGCCGCCCCCAGCAGGGGCCACACCCCCAGTCTTGCTCCCACGGTGCTCAGAACGCTTGCATGCGCTGAGGGAGAGAGAGGATAAAGGCAGTTCCTGAGCACACAAACCTTGTCGGTGATCAGAGCCCTAGTGTCTGTGAGACTGGCCCCCTTCCTGTTGTTGCGAGTTCGATTGGTGATATTCCTGACCTTGTTGCAAGTGTGGTGCGAGTTGGTACGAGTGACTGTGATGCGAGTTGGTGTGAGTGGCTGGGGTGAGTGTTTGTGGTTTGACTTCGGGTGTGACTGCAGGGATCCTTTTCCCTCCTTCCCCTTTTTCACGTTACCGGGTTCCCTCCTTGTGTTCTTGTCCTGTCTGCTCCCAAACACCTGAGAGTCTTCACTCTCAAAACCCTTCAACATCCTGCACTTCCCGGATCCCTTCTCTTACCCCACAGTGCATGCGTATAGTGACATCTATACGGTCTTGCACTCCTCTTTGCCATCCTGTGATGATCCAGGCTGGGTTTTTTTAACTCCAGAAGCCAATCAAGATCCTGAGGGTTTGTTTACAAACAAGACCTGGTTGTCTGGTGTGAACGCAGATGTGTCGTGTGTTCCCTATCCCCTCCTTTCCCTTCCCTGTATCCCTACACCTCACACTGTCCCTTGAAGCTTACTTCCTGCTACATCTCCAATTCTGATTACCTCCCTTGGCCTCCTGGGTCTCAGAACGATTCCCACACCCAGTGATGATCATTGGCGTCAGCCTGTGAGCTTGCCACCAACACCATACAATCCTAAGGAGGGGTTGTCCACCCATTCTTTCCTGACTGCCTCCAGCATTGCACTGACGGTAGGTTTGGCCTATGGGGTATTGGAAGGAGATTTGGAGAGACCTCAAAGTGCAGAGCCAGATCTCAGTCAATCCACATTCGTGGTTTGGTTAACACCATTATAGAAACAGAGACCAATTATGAAATTCTAATCTGGAACTGGGTTCAGATTTTCTTTTTATATGTGGGGTTTTGCTTTAGGCTTGTTAGACTTCTAAAGTTTCTATAAAAATTCCTCCTCTTTTCAACCGAATCAAATAAAAGATCTGATGCTTCCCATCAGGGTGTAGGGAAAAGCTCTGATGGATGAAGACCTGGAAGTCAGGAGACCTGATTTTGATCTCCATCTCCACTGCAGACCGTCTGACCTTGAGCAAATCTCACAACCTTTCTGTGCCATGGTGGCCTCTGCCAAAAGTATTAGTAGAACTGGGTGAGTTGGAGGCCAAAGGGGTGAGGAGAGGGGGGAGCCCTGGGACTGACTTTCAATCATCCTTCTCTGACAGTCCCAGCATTGAGTCAGCCCACTGTGCCCACAATAGAAACCACAGGAGGCAAGCTTCAGACCTGGCAGTGGGCTCCCTTAATTTACACTGGCCCCAATATGCACTCAACCAGCAAGCTGTAGGGAGGTCCTCCACGAGTGCAGCAAGCTGGCTCCCCTAAACCCATCCAGCCAGGCTAGTGCCACACTGCCAGGGCTGAGGCTCCAGTGGGCCTCGTAAGTGCTGTGATGGGACTGATGCACTGCAGGGATTGCTAGTGGCATGGGACTGTTCAGAACCCACCTTAGTGCCAGCAGGCCAGGCAGCACCTCTAGTGGCAGCAGCAGCAGCAGCTCTTCAATGGGATATATGTTGGGACTGAGCCCCCATCAGCCCCTGTTGAGGGACTGCCACTATCTCTATGATTCACTTTCCCCCCATTGTGTAATGGGGATAACTTTTTTTTAACCCATCATCACAAAGCACTTTGAAATCTGTGGAGGCACCTCATTATATTATACATTCTAATTATTATTCCTAATATAGGGACACTGCAATTGAGAACAAGCAAACCTGAGCAGAATTCTTAAGTTTTCCTCAGAATGATTAGTTGGTTGAATTATTAGTGGCAAAAAACCTATTTATTGAATTTTAACATATTTTTTCCAGTCTGTTATTTGTGAATAGATGTTTTCATCACACCATCAACTTTAATTGACCTCAGGGGCTCATCTGACAGAGCGGTTATATTTAGAAATTTATCTCCAGGTGTGTTAAAAACAATCTGTTTTTATGATTTGATCTTCTGCACTCTGTAGAAAACCCATATTTTATGTAGGAGTAACAGACACTTCCTTTTCCAGCAAACTGGCTGTAAAGAGCTTCAGGTGATGAGTGGAATATTGATTTCCTACCATTCGGGCTTGAGATACGAAAATTACTCTGAAAAGTGACGTCTGTAATTATGCAGATTCAAAGCTGTTACAATCAGGATAGAGGCTCCAACCATCTGTTTGAGACCAAAATTGCTGCTGTTGCATTCAGTGTGCTGTTCAGTGGAGAGTGGCACAGCAAGCAGACTCTTCTCATCTGTTGCAGCAAACTTTTTGGTTCAAGTTGTGGGTGAGACTTCAGGTTATTTTTTTAATTTTAGATCAACCAATTGGTCTTTTGGGAAGGAATGGATTTATAACAGGAGTGTGGAGCCTTTTATCTCCCACAGGCCGTTTTGAAAATTAGTACAAGCTCCTTGGGCTGGATAGGGGTTGAGAACAGGGGTGTTTGGGGTGTGTGTGCTCAGAGTGGGGGAAAGGAGAATTGGTTACCTACCTTCGTGAATTCCTTTCTCTCTTACTCTCCTGATCCTCCTCCGCTGGGTAG
>QEPC01002445.1:3333976-3368459 GCA_003113815.1 Sphenodon punctatus
ACATGGGCTGGGTCAGGATGCAAAACAAAACATGCGCACAAAAGAAAATCAATCATCTGCCTCCTATCGGCCAGGAGCAGAGCTACCCAGCGGAGGAGGAGAAGGAGGTAAGAGGAGAAAGGCAAGGGGGATCCAGATCACGGATCGATGGGTAAAAACACATGCAACCACGGCATGGTCGCAACCCAGCCCGGGTTAGGAAGCTGCAGTGCACATGGGCTGGGTCAGGATGCAAAACAAAACATGCCCGCAGCCAAGACCTGGGGAGGGCGAGGAGAAACATGAACGTGTGGTCAGCCAGCTCACCCCCACTGCACCGAGCATCCTTCCGTGACAAGCAGCCATGGAGGCCAATGACAGCCAGCCATGGCAGCTGGCCCTGGTAGTCCCCAACCGGGGCCTTGTCTGTCGGCCCAAACAGACGTGATAGCCTGCTGTGGCCTGTTTTTCCGAGGTCAGAGCCCCGGCTTGCCATCAACACAGCCTGGGGACAAACCCAGGCCAACATCTGGCAGAGCCTGCACAGATGTGCAGGTGAGGTCCAGGCCACAGCGGACCGCTGTCACTTCTGTTTTTACCCTATGTCATGGATTCATCCTGTATCCTTCAGTGCATGCCCTTTTCTCCTGAGCTTGCTCGCATAGTTCTTAAGAGCAGGGATTGGATCCATGTGCCCAAACGATTAAAAAATAGCCATGGGCTGAATTTTGCCCGTGGTCCGGAGGTTCCCTTCTCTTGATGTATAGTGTCCGTCCTTCCAAAATAAAGAATCCAAGACTGTTATGGATATGACAGATGAATCACCTAGTAATGGTCCTTGTTGATCACTGCTGAGTCACCTAGGCAGGGCAGGGTGGAAGTGTTCACATTTTACCTGTTCAGTGGGCGGGGATTTACAGTCTCCTGTGTGGGTGGTCTCTGAGTTGTATGGGGTCAGGAATTCGGAGATGTGGGTTTAACTCCCAGATCTGCATTCTCTCAATTCTACAGCAGTTCACGCATCACAATAACTATGTTATTTATTTATTTATTTATTTATTTATTAACATTTATTGGCCACCCCCTCGTGCCTACGGCACCTCGGGGCAGCTTACAACAACTAAAACAATAATAAAAATACATAAAAAGACAGTATAAATAATTTTTAAAACTGCCCCCCCACAAGCATTCCCCCTCCCTCCCCTCCCCTCCGAAGGGCTGGGCGAACAGCCAAGTCTTACAGGCTTGACGAAAAGCCATCAGACCTGGGGCCAGGTGAGCTTCCTCCGGGGGGGAGTTCCAAAGCTGCAGCCCGGCCACCGAGAACGCCCTCTCCATCGTGGTCCCCCGTTTAACCCGGGGGACCTTCAAGAAGGCACCCCCGGCAGACTGCAGGGGCTGCCCTGGGGCGCAGAAGGCGAGGTGGTCCCCAAGGTATGAGGGGCCCAGACCATATAGGGCTTTATAAACCAACACCAGCACCTTGAACCTGGCTCGGTACGCTATAGGCAGCCAGTGCAGAGCGCGGAGCACAGGTGTTATGTGCTCCCGTCGCCTCCTCCCCATAAGGAGACGGGCCGCTGCATTCTGCATCAGCTGCAACGTCCGAATCAGAACCAAGGGAAGCCCCACGTAAAGTGCGTTGCAGTAGTCTAGCCTCGAGGTGATGAAGGCGTGAATGAGAGTGGCGAGGTTGGGTCCAGAGATGTATGGGCACAGCCTCCGCACCAGATACAGCTGGTGAAAGGTGGCTTTAGCTACCGCCTCCACCTGCCGATCCAGATGGAGGCCCGGATCCAACACCCCCCCTAGACTCCGAACCTGCTGGGCTATGGGAGAGCAGACCCCCACCACCACCAGAGGAGTCGGCACCTCCCTCACCCTACCCATCACCATCATCTCCGTCTTATCATGATTGAGCTTCAGTCTGCTCTGCCGCATCCAATCCGCCACAGCCTCCAAACACTGGGCAAACAACGAGACAGCAGATCACCTCCGTCTTATCAGGATTGAGCTTCAGTCTGCTCTGCCGCATCCAATCCGCCACAGCCTCCAAACACTGGGCAAACAACGAGACAGCGGGACCTGGGTCGGTCGAAAACGAGAGGTACAGCTGAGTATCATCAGCATACTGGTGACAACGCACCCCAAATTCTCTCACGATCTCCCCCAAGGACTGCATATATACGTTAAACAAAAGCGGAGACAGAATCGAACCCTGCAGTACACTGCAGGTCAAGGCCCGAGGGCTAGATGTTTCAGCCCCCAGCACCACCTGCTGGCTTCTCCTCGAGAGGAATGAGCGGAACCACCCAAGGACAGTCCCATCCAGATCCCCCAGGTCTCGCAGCCATCTCAACAGCAGCCCATGGTCCACGGTATCAAAAACATCCGAGAGATCTAGCAGGATCAAGAATGTAGAACATCCTGCATCCATCTCCCGGCAGAGATCGTCCACCAAAGCCACCATCGCCGTCTCAGTGCCATAGCCAGGGCGGAACCCAGTTTGAAAAGGGTCAAGGAAACCGATACGGTCCAGATGCACCTGGAACTGCAGAGCCACCGTCCGTTTAATAACCTTCCCTAAAAAGGGAAGATTAGAGACAGGACGGTAACTGGCGAGTGCGTCCACATCCAATGAAGGCTTCTTCAGCAGGGGGCTCACCACAGCCTCCTTGAGACTGGGCGACAGCCTCCCCTCCCGAAGGGACACATTCACCACCCTCGCCAGAACCGTCCCCAATGTCTCCCTGGAAGCTTTAACCAACCAGGACAGGCACAGATCTAATTCACAACTTGTGACTTGAACAGACCCCAAGACATCCACCGCATCGGCCCGCGTCACTTCCTGAAACTCCTCCCAGAAAGATTGACCAGATGGTGCCTCCATAACCTCACGCTCCTCTCCTACTGCATCCAACCCAGTGTCGAAGTTACTCTGGATCTGAGCAATCTTGTCTGCAAAGTAGATGGCAAACTTCTTACAGCGGGCCTGGGACAAGTCCCCGTCCAGGCGGAGGGAGGCCAGACTGACCAGCACCCGCACCACCTGGAATAGTTCTGCTGGACGAGACTTTGCAGACGCTGAGGGCAGCAAAGAATTCCTTCTTTGCTGTCCTCACAGTCTCAACATAGGACTGCAAATGGGTCCTATGGAGAAGTCGATCAGATTCAGAGCAAGTCTGACACCAGCATCGCTCTAGTCTCCTGCCTACCCACTTCATACACCGCAGCCCCTCGGTAAACCAAGGGGCCCTGCTGCGACGAGATGGGGGCAGGGGACGTCTCGGAGCCACCCTGTCGAAGGCTGCCCCCAGTAAGATGTTCCAATGCTGTACCAGCACATCGACAGAGTGGCTGTCAGGATCCAGGGATAACTCCCTCAGAGCCTCCTGGAACCGCTGCGGTTCCATCAGCCTCCGAGGGCGGACCAACCTAACTGGTCCATTTCCCTTCTGGAGGGGGTGCGCTAGGAGGCTGGTCTGCAGGAGATAATGGTCCGTCCATGACAAGGGCACAGATCTCACATCCCCCACTAACGGATCACCCACCTCAAGGCCAGAACACAAGACCAGATGAAGGATATGTCCCCCTACATGAGTCGGGCAGTTGACCACTTGGGACAAGTCCATGGTTGCCATGGCGGCCATGAACTCCTGCTCCGCTCCCACAAGGCCAGCATTGACACAAGTGTTGAAGTCCCCAAGGACCACAGTCCTGGGGGAGTCCAGCACTACCTCCGAGGCCAGCTCTGCTAGAGCAGCAAGGGATGCCACCGGACAATAACCTTAGGGGTGTGAAATATGTGCCTCCCCTCCCCCGGGCCACTTTTGGCTCCATCCCCCTTTTAATGAAGCCTGCTGAGGCTGACCCAAAAGCCCTTGCTTCATTGACAGGCCTGTGGAGAGCTGGCTGGCTGCCTCCACCCTGGGGGGCACTTCCACAGATTGGTCATGCCTTTCCCAAGGACTTGTTTCAGAGGCTGTGGAAGGTATCAGTGGCAGGCTGAGGGTTGGAGGTGACCCAAGACAGTATGTGAACGCCTGTGGTGTGTGGGTGCTACGTGTGGAGAATGAGGGTGTGTGTGTCTTTGTGGCTCCACTCTGCCTTTCCCCCTGGCCTTTTTTTTTTTTTTTTGTGGGGGGGGGGGTCTACTCTATCAGCTGATCTTAAATTCTGTTAGAAGGGTTTCCTGTCTTGATTTGAAGGCTAAGAACGATGGAGAATCCACCTCCTCTCTTGGCAGCCTGCCCCAGGTTTAATCATCCACATGGTTTACATTTTTGTTAAAAAAATACTCCTTGTTTATAACTTGAATTTGCAATACAGGGGCACCTTCACCTATGTTCCTGTGAGGGTTATTGTGGGAACAGCACTGGATACAATCCAGGAGCAAATAGACAGGGTGATTTAGGGATAAATCTTCACCTCCCCTGCAAAAAATAGAGCTGCCCTGGCATAGGTGAGCATGGAGCAAGGACTAGCAGGAACAGGTATTTCTTACTGGCTACTAGTCTAAGGGTGCCTTCACATGA
This sequence comes from Sphenodon punctatus, assembly GCA_003113815.1. NCBI lineage: Eukaryota > Metazoa > Chordata > Lepidosauria > Sphenodontia > Sphenodontidae > Sphenodon > Sphenodon punctatus. Next base: position 3,338,491 of record QEPC01002445.1, read on the forward strand.
TTCTCTTCTCCTGCATTTTTAATTTCCTGCAGGAAATGTTTTCACATGTTGCTTTTCTCACTAAATTTTGCCAGAACCGCTGATAGCAATCCCATAATGCAGCATGTTTTTGTATGTTGCATTGTGGGGCACTTGTTATGCATGAGGCAAACTAAAGTGGGAAGTGTCCTTTCCCACATTATAAGATATGCACAGAATGGAATTAACACCATTGTTAAACCTTGGTTTGAACACTAACACTTGTGGGGGTTTTCCCGAGGCATTCCATAAACTATTTGCACAGGTGTTTGTTTGTTTTTTAATGTTAGGGAACAGGTTCTGCCATTTTTTCCATCTCATGAGAATGCACCCTAAGAATTCATTGAGGGAGGGAGGGAGAACAGCCCTGGATGGGCCCAGCATAAAGATGAAACCTAAATTGTTTTGAAGTGGCCTCTAATTTTGGACATCCCAGGTTTGAGAGCCCAGAACCACTGGGCATCTTAAAAAAGACACACCAAAGAAAAAAATTGTCAGTGTGGCCCCAAGCCACCCTTGTAGTACACTCCTCTCTCCCCCTCCCCCACTGGGCTCCCTTTGACTGCTTTCTGGGGTGGTGGGGGAGGTCGAATGTCTGAAAGCACCCTTTCCCAGATCACTTAAACTTTCAGTGCCTTAACTTACCTGCTTAGTTTGTGTAAAATGAGCATAATAATGCTACCTCATAGGTGCATTGAGGTAGTGAATAAATGAGCAATTGTGAAGCACATTTGATATGCTCAATGAAAGGTCCTAAAAAAAAGAGTGGAAACAATTCCTATTCATGGCTCACCTGAGAACTATTTCAGAAAGACAACTTCAGCTTTGTTGGGATAGTAGTTTTTGCTGCGTAGGTTCTCTCCCTATTATGAGTGTTTGGCATGTAGCCGGGAGGATAAGAACTAGGTGGGAGCAGAAGGAAAAAGACCTCGGACCTTTCTGCTCCAGCCACTTTTAAAATTGTTTGCAAACGATTTTGTTTTTCAGATGAAGATTCTGATTCCTATTCTCCTCATTACTCCTGTTTGGAAGACAGTAAGTAACTGATGTTTCATGCCTTCATGTAAGCGCAGAAACCTGTGTCAATTATCCCTTTTATTGCCCCCCTAGCAAACTGACTGAGTTCTTTATGACTGCCTCTCTTGTAGCGAGAACCGCAGTGCCACGCTCTAAGAGTGAGAATGACACCATTGACACAGAGAAGGTGGTGAAACGATCTGCTACTCTGCCACTGCCCGCACGCTCCTCATCGTTGAAATCCAGCCCAGAGAGGTAAAAGCTGTTTGGGTTGTTAATGGAGGAACCTCGGAAGGTTGTCCTCTACTTCAGAGATCTGGGATCCAGATCTGGAGATAAACTGCCCTGTGCTCTGGAAAAGTTCATCTCCATGGTTTAGCAAGGCTTCCCTTCTTTCCTTGATACGCTTCATACTTGTAATTTATTTCCTCATCCTCTTTCTCCATCTGTGTGCGTTGTCCACTTTTTGCATCCCATTTGCCAGCAGATTGTGAGCTCCCTGGGGCAAAATCTGCTCTTTCCTTACATGGTGCACCACTGGTCCTTGGTTGAGATTCACTGCTATAGAACTCTGTTGGGGGTTTTTTTGTTTGCACTGCCTACCTATAGCCTTCCGGGCACAATTCAAGGTGCTAGTTTTGACCTTTAAAACCCTAAACGGTCTGGGCCCCACAAATCTGAAACCTCATCTGTCCTTCCATGCCCCGATTGGCTAGAAGCACCTCCCTGTGGGTACCATCTGTTAGCCTGGTTTGTACAACAAGGGCTGTCAGGGACTGGGAGGTGTTTTTGGTTGCTGCCTCAATACTATGGAATTCCCTTCGCCAAGATCCCTGGCAAGCAGGGATAGAGGATGGGATGGGTTTGTGAAAGGGTTGTGAGGGGATGGTGTTGGGAATGGGAAGGTGTTACTGGGTGGGTTTTGTGGGGGGTTGTGGGTTTCAAGCTATATAATTAGGCAGAATATGGATTTGGATTTACAGGTTTGCTGCATACTTCTGATCTGGGTTCAGTTCAAAATGTGGGGCAACCCTGCAGTTTGTTTCCAGCATCTCTGTTGTTGTAAAGCATTTCCATCAATGAAATCTGACAATTTAACAGAATTTTTTAAAAAATTTTTTTAAAGAAGGCCTACGTGACCCATCAGTTGACAGAATTCTAGGTCTGGTTGCTACTAAAGAAAACCAACACAGCCCCTAAAAGAACTGTTCCTCATTTATACTTTAGATTTAAAAGTTCCATAATTAAATGGGGATTAAGTAGGCAGGAGCACGTCCAAAGTAAACACTCATTTCTATGACAACTTCCGAGTTTCCAGAGTAATTGGTGTCTTTTTTCCTCAGGAATGACTGGGAGCCTCCAGACAAGAAGGTGGACACCAGAAAGTACCGGGCAGAGCCTAAAAGCATCTATGAATATCAGCCAGGGAAGTCTTCTGTTCTGAACAATGAAAAAATGGTAATGCTCCCCATTTTACCCATCCTTGTGATTTCCCCTAGGGGCGTACGTATTTCTACCCTGCTGGATTTCCTTCTCCTGATAGTGTCTCAGTGATGTATATTTTGTCCTGCAAATGTTTGAGTAGCTTCCTAATACCATCACTTCTGTAACACAAGCTGATGGGGACTTGAAAATCTTCTTCCCTGTGGAGATGTTTTCTGTGCAAAATATGGATTTTACTAACCCTGGTTTGTAATCTGTGTTCGAAATTATTACCTGTGTGATGCGTGGCTCTCCAGCGGTACATGTTTCTAACATATGGTAGATTTGGAAGCAATTGTAGAATTGGACAGCCTGGCTAGGATTCGGTTCTTGTGTTCTTATGTCATAGGCTTTAGAGAAATAAACAACAAGCTTTAGATTCTGTTGGTCTGATTCCCTCTTTAAACCATTCTGGCAGAGGTACCTTAAAGTGGAAAGAAATTAAATTAGCATCCATGTTAAAACTCCCTTTGCACTGCCAGATCTGTGTGTCGATGAAAATCCAGCTGTTTACCTCTATAGCTTTATTGAAGTAAACACTATTGGGTGGCCATATCTCTTTTTAAATCACAAGTCTCATGACATTAGAGAGTCCTCGCAGCTTAAAATCAAGAGATTTGCAGTGACATTGTGAGTCTCAGATTTCAATTTCCTAGCATCCTTCACTGCAGAGAAAAGGTTGAAAATATGACTGAAGGGCTCAAAAAGCAAAAGGCACAAAAACCAACCAACCAACCAAAGAAAAACCCTCAACAAATTTTATATTTTCTTCAGTACATTTTTTTCCCCTCCCTTTTTTTTTGGAGGTTTAAGGTGTGGTTTAAGATTTATGAACATTGAGTCTGCTGATCATGATGGAATATGAAGGGTGCTCTGGTTTTATTAAGTAACTATGGCTTGTGATTAAGTGGTTTGTAAACTTGTATTGAAGGTCACCTGTTGTGAAGGAGGGGTAATTTTTACAAAGGAACTTTATTTGAAAGACTGTTTAAAGTTGTTTGTGAGAGTGAAAGTTAAGTCTGGGGAATGGTCTTGTCATTAGGCCTTACACGCCATAGAGGAGTCATGCAGAATATACTGTCACCTGACTGAAATCTGCAATCGTGCAGCAGAAAACTTAGAACAGCAGAAGTCTATTCTGAGCCATGTGGAAAGGGTGTGATGGGACTAGAACCTTGCTCTACCTCCTTTGACTTCCCCAACCCAGTGGGTCATGTTCCTAATATATAGCTGAGTGAACTAGAGACAAGTATCCAGGATACTAAGCAGGATTTGAATGCACCACTTTCAGGGATGTCAACTCTATCATTTCTGGGTTACCACCTCCCTCCAGGTTTTTTACCCTGAAGGGGTAAGGCCATGCCAGGGAGGCAGAGCCAAGGGCCTGTCACACTCCTTTCTGACATAACCCCACTGTTTAGTGTTGTGACATAAGGGAGCATGGTCATGTCAGAAAAGGAGGTGGGACAAAGGGACTGTCATGCCCCTTTCTGACATAGCCCCATCCCCTTTCTGATGTGGTTGCTTCCTTGCTGCCCCATGAAGCCCCAGTTTCTCTGTGTCACTGGGGGCATCCCTGGCTGTCCCAGGGAAATCAGGCCTTCCCCCGGAGCCCATAAACTCTAGATGAAACCCAGGCCGTTTTCACACAGATGCTGCTCCTCTCCCATCCCGCCCATGTGCGGGGGGAGGGGGAGGGCGGGCATGCAAACGCCACAGGGAGGATGCGGGGGGCGCCCATGGGAATACTGTGGGTGGGATACATGCACACTCCCGCACTCCACCCACCTCCATGCATGGAACAACAGGCGCCAATGCTCGATGCTTTGTGTGTTGAGGTGGGTGCGGGTCCGTGGGAACCACACCTCCATGCACCGCCCACCCACCCATCCCCCCTGCACCACCAGACCATTTTAAAGGAGCCCCAGAGAGCTAGCAACCCTAATTACTTAGTCTTCAGTTTCTCTTGATTCAATCCTGACCTATGCTTGCTAAGAATCTTTCTATTAATGTGAATGGTGTTTGAATCAGGCCTTTACCTAGGTGTAAAGCCCTAGCCGCCCTGAGCAGCTTCCAGAGGCAATTACATATTTATTTGGCCAGGCATTTAACATACAAGGTTAGGATTTGGTATTCTAATGGGTGTTTTATATTTGGTTTTATGAGTTTATTTCTGTATTTTATATGAATATTTTTATGACAACTTAGCCACCTTGAGTCTTCAGGAAAGGTTGGGATAAAAATCCAGCTAAATAAAGCTGGTAGGATATTTCATCTGAGAGTTAAGGTGCTTTCTCATTCTTTTCCAATGTGACCAAGTCCCCCATGGAGTGTCATAATTTCACAGCACTTCATGGGGGCAGGGTGCTGTTAGGGAGCCGAACGCAGCATGAGCTTGAGGCACTCAGGCAGAAAAAGCACCTAACCTGATGTGTACCCAATAGGGTCAGTCAGGTTCTGTCGAGCTCGGGTTAGGCTGCAGGCCTCTTCTCCCAGTAGGGCTGCCAGGTATCCCTTACTGGTAACAACGAATGAGTATCTTTGTCACTATCTGAATTAAATGGTGTGCATAACAGACATTACTGAAAAATCCCCTTCATTCACTTCTCTTTTTCTGGTACAAATTGCCAACTCCTATCTTCCATCTTGCCAAGTCAGCATCCTGGGGCACTTTTAAACTTCTGAACTGTTACCTGCTAAACTTACACAAACCTACAAGCAAGCCAAAAGCCTTAGCTCAAGTACTACTGGCTATTGCTCATTAAAGCATTAATTCACACGTTATATGTATTATAGACTATCAATAAGGGCCTGATTTAACAAAGCTTTTAAGCATGTGCTGAAGTGAGGGTAACTACCTCCTGCCAGGCTTTTCCCCATAGGGGGCAGGGCCATGTCAGCAGGGGCAGAACAAAGGGTCTGTCATGCCCATATCTGCTTTATCCCCACCCCTTACGGAGCACCATTCCATAGTGGCAGGGCCATGTCAAAACAGGGGCAGAAAGTCCCTGTGGCTCGCTCTTTTCTGACATGGCCACCTCTGGAAACCTCTGTTCCTCTGGATTACTGGGAAGATCCCCATGGCTGACCCAGACAAATCAAAGTGTCCTACTTTTCACTAGCTGGTTGGAAATCTTGGACACTAATATGTCAAAATACCATTGTGATATACAGACCATATTTTGTTGTCATTGGTGAGGGTCACTTGAAAACCCCAGAAAGTTTTATCTAACAGTGACTTGCCGATTAGTAATGGCTTACTGCAATGTTACATACGCTGCAGGAACTCCTCGCTGCAGGAACTTTAGTCCACAGAAGTCATGGAAAGAAGCTCATTTGCTTGCATAAGCTTTAGGTCGGTTCCACCATGCAGTGTAAGAGTTAGCATTCGGGGGGGCAGGACATCGACTGAAAATATTTTAAGTATCAAAAATAATTTACCATGATTATTTTAAAGATGGAGAATGTTCACTTGTCTCTTGGTGATGCAAGCTCAACTTGTGCTGTGGGCAGGAAGGAGTGAAGGCTCCTTCAGGAGAGTAGGAAGGCAGGGAGGGCAAGGGGCCACTGAGAGGTTTGAAAAGGTCACCTGAGGAGCGAGGGCTTACCTAAATGCAGCCATGGATGCGCCATGGCACAGGAGTGGGAATCAGGAGCTTCTGCTTCCTCAGGTGGGAGCAACCTGGTCGGGGAGTGTCCTCTAGGTTGCTCTCACTTGAAGTAGTTGAAGCACACGGCCTAAGCATAGTCATGGCTTCTCTCTGTTTTACTGATTTATTTATTTTTTTATTTCTTTGTTTGTTTGTACAGGCACAGTAACTTTAACTGATGGTCTAGATTCTGTGCTTCATCTCCTGAAAGGCACAACATAGAAAATATTGTCCAGACAGAGGGGAGGTGCAAATTTCAGGGTTGATCTAGCATAACAACAGCTTTGCCAGGCCAGCCTATGGGCTCAGTGTTTATAAAACTGTTCCTTCCACCATCCTAGCTCTACACCCTCAAAGAGAGAAGAATCTTCAGGCCACTTATGTTGGCTTTATATAGCTCATCCAGCCTCAGGAAAGGAGGTTGGACTAGATGACTAATTAGGGACCCTCCAACTCTCCATTGATATGAGTCTATGGGCTCAGCATCCAGGGTTGCTATTGCTAGAGACAGGCTACTGTGAACCACTGGACTGATCTGTTCCAGCTGTCCTTATGTGCATCCCCTGTATGCTACCAGAGAAACCTATAAAGTCTGAGGAAAGGCCCGTAACTGGCTCTTCAATGTCCCCCGTAGACTGGAATATTACATATATATATAGCTGATGTGAAGTTGTAATGTTTGCTTAAACTAAAGGCTCTATCCCTTTAAATGCAAGATTTAACCATTTATATCTTCTTTACTGGCTCTTCTTAACTCAGATCCATGGCTTTATCCTGATCCATCAAAATAATATTGCTAAATAACTCCAGGTTGTTGCATTAACAGATTTTAGACAAACACCAAAGGGGCTTCTCTTTCCAGTTGTGATGTTACCTGTCCTGCCTAGTTTCTCCTTCATTTTATTGTGTCTGTTTCTCTAACATTTTTTGTGACTCAGCAAAGTAGATTGTCTCTGTGTCCATCTCCCTAGAGATCTCTTGGAAGTGTGCTCTCTAGCTGTGTCCTCTTCGGTTTAGAATATACAACCTTTCACTCCTGTATATGAAGCAGGGTTTCTTACATATCCACATGCTGTTAAAGATGCAGTGATTTGGGCAGTGGTTCTAAACACTAACTTGGGGTTTGCTCTTTTATTAAGCAAAATATTTGGGCCAATTTTTAAAAAATAAAAATTGTAGGCTGGACACTGAATTTGGTAGAAGAGGATGACTGGACCACAGGACAGAGAGCCTGGAGTCTTGAGCATCATTTCCAGCTCTGCCACTAACTTGCTTTGAAACATTTGGCAAGTCTCTTAACCTCTGTCTACCTCAGTGTCTCCCTCTCTAAAATAGAAGCCATGCTCCCTGCCTAATGGGGTTTTGAAAGGCTTCATTTAATGATGATCAAACACTTGGCGATTCTCCTATGCAAACTCAAATTTGAAGCTCTGGATCCATCTTATACAAAACACAAAGGCTGCATCTCTAACAGTTCCTTTCCTGTGTATTCTCTGCATAATGTTATCCTTCTCTTTCTTCCATTCCCTTATCACCAACTCCTTTAGAGTCGGGATATAAGCCCTGAAGAGATAGATTTAAAGAATGAGCCTTGGTACAAATTCTTTTCGGAATTGGAGTTTGGGAAACCGGTAAGTTTGAGAGCTGCAATGACTGATAAAACCAACCTGATTTTTCCCGATGATACTGTTGCCACTCTCCAGACACCAAACAGCATCCTTCCCAGTCTCTGAAAAGAGAGATCCTCATTTGTCATCAAGCACTGGTGTACAGTAATTGCTTAGTGACCACTTTTAAGGCTGCTTTCAAACCTGCAAAAAACCACAATGGCCAACAGCCAGTGGTAATCTGGTGACAGGATTACGATACGGAAATCTGAGCTACTGTACCTTGTTGGGCTCTTCCATTGCTGTTCCACCACTTTATGATGTGGTACAGCAGTTCCAGGGTGGCATCCATGTTGTACCCTCATCACACATGGGGTTTGGGAATGGCAATACCATGCAATTACTCTTTCTTTGCTATGCCACTATTTTATTATGTCGGTCACAGCAGTTTGCAGTTCACAACACCCACTTGTTCGCCACTGGATTATCACCAGCTCCTGTCCACAGAAAAACTTGCCTCAGTGATGCTATCTGGGCCCTACTGGAAAATCTGAGACAATAATACTGATTCATTAGTGTTCACCTTGAGCTTTGCTCATGGTAACAGAGAGTATCATTGTTCTCATTATTATTTTATTTAAATCCCACTTTCCACAGTCTTGCTCCATTCACCCTAACAAGCTCTAGAATGACTGCCACTCAACCCTGCTAAATAGTATTAAGCCAGTGGCATTTAACCCACTCATGCCATCCCTTCCTAAATCTTTGACCAGTCAGCTGCCAGCTGTTGGTAAAATGACTCGACCTGTCCCCTCCCCTTCCTTCCTGCATACAACCTGCTGTCTCTTGAGTACAGTGTAGTGATCTGCATCAAGTGCCCTACAAGCTGCGGGATCAAGTACTGACCGAATCCTGCACTTCACAAGGAGCCAAATGGAAAGAATCTTGATATTGCAGCTATAAGAATGACCAATTGAAGTCTGATGATGCAATAGAGACAGAGGCAGCCTTTTGACAGTGGGAGATGGTTGTTCAGCATCATTTCCAAAGCAGGGCAATTAGTCTCGTATTGGTTTTTAAGAATGTCTGTGAAGAAAGGAAGGACCAAGGCCCTCCCCAACTTACTCCACATCTGCTGCGGCAATCCCACCAATATCCTTGTCACTGCAGGCCTGCCATTGGCTTCCAGTTGTCCTGCTACTGCCTCTCTTCTCTGACTGCATTCCTCAAATGCTTAACTCTGGAGAATTCCTACCGAAGAGGATCACAGGTTTTTGGTTTTTTGTTTGTTTTTTGTATCCAGAATAACCTAAGCAAAACCCACATGACCAGTTCAGAAAAAGTCACTGCAGCTTTTGTTCTACTCACTTTTACTGTCCAGTTAATTTCCTGTAAAATGGGGGTTCCTTTATGGTGTCAGCTTCACATTTTTGCCTTGAAAGCATCTGATGGATGTTCTTTCTCTGTGACAGCTCTTTGCTAGTCCCAGAGCATCATTCCATACAAGCGATCTCACTGCAAGCAGTGCCAGAGTATTAAATCAGTTCCTTTGATCAAATAAGTGAACTTTTGATAAATGAGCAATCTCCCCTTTCTGGAAATTGCTAGTAATGGAAGAAGGTTCCATTGAATCTCACTGCAAACCCCAAGTTCTCTACTGCTCATTCACAAAGAGTGACTCTGATCATTCTTGGTTTGTTGCATGACTCTCCTCTTCAGGCTACAAAGGGGACAGAGCATCTTAAGCTGCTTGTTGCAAGGAAACATGTTAAATGGGAGCAATGCTATTTGAGGCACCCAGGGTTGAACGCTACACATAGCCTAAATCTGCTGCCATTTAAGTCAGTGGTAAAACTCCAAAGGCATGATTGTCTTGCATTCTCTTTTACACAGATCCAAAGTTAGCACAAAATTGGTATAAAAGGGGTGAGTGGAAAATTCTGCTTTGGGGGCACTGTGTATTTATTTATTTATGTACAGGTAGAAATGAGTATATGAAGTGTAAGGCAGATAGAATTCCATCTAGAGCCATGCACAGGCTCAAGAACTGAGTCTGAGCCCAGCCTGAGACCAATTGCACCAGGACTGAGCCAAGTCAGACCTAACACAGCTGGCCCTTCTATGCCTGGGTTCAGTCTATTTCAGGGCGGCCCTCACTCTCCTGAAGCACAGGGGCATCAGGGCACATCCTGAGGTTGAGAAAAACAGCTTAACCCCACCCCTTTCCTGACATACCCTGCTCCCCATCTATGTAGAGAGCCGTGACATCACAGTGCTCCATGGGGGTGGAGCCTTCTGCCCAGGGAAACTGATCTGGTCTGAGTGTGAAGAACTTGGGCTGGGAAGACTTTCAAACCGTGCCCGACTGGACCCCTTGTGTCCATTCAGATTTGGTCCAGTACTCAGGTCTCTAATCCCATCTAGTTTGAATTAAACAAATCACTCTTGGATGGCTCAAGATTCCACAATCATTCCTAGTTGCTCTGCAGGAATCCCAAGACAAGCATTGCAACACATGCACCCTACAGACAAAGCCCTGGTTGTTTCAGTGAGATTTTCTACTCCCTCCCTGAATGGCTTAGGATTGTGCTGCTTAATAGACTCTCTTATGATGTGTGGCTAGGACTTAGCAAGTCGCATTCTCCTTCTGACCCTACATAATCCTGATTCGTAGCTACAAGGTTTCCCAGAGCTGGTCAGCAATCGGTCAGGCTTTCTCATTCATTGCAAGGTCAAACTCAGAACAATCTCATTGTCCAGAATCTTTTATGTCAGTTGGACTGGCCTCTTTGTTTTGAAGCTATGAGTGATGGGGTAAAGAGTCAAACTGAAACAGATAACCATGGCAAATGTCATATACAACGATTTCACCTGATTCAAGCCATACTCGCCGAAATGAATGATGACTGTTACTCGGGTCCATCCTTGTTAGATATCTGTTTCAGATTTTGGGGTTTGTTGTTTAATTATTCAGTGATTTCAGAAATATTAGCACTATTGCTCACATGAACCACTGCAATGAAGTCACCAAATATCCACACACGAAAAGAACAAAACAAAAAAACAATCAAAGAAACAGATGCGAATATCCATTTTGGTTGTGTTCAGACATTTGGATTGTTGTTCAAAAATGCAAATAATATACATGAGTACAGAATCCACTGTTCATTAAGACTGTGCGGGACTGACTGGCTGTCTGCAGCTACCTAGTACTGAATCTGGGAAGGCAGTGGAACTGGTCAGGAGGAGGGTGGAGCTTTGAGGGGCGGGGGATGACTTGTGGAGGTGATGCTCCTGCCCCATCCTACTTCCTAGCTGCAGCCCTGTTTCAACCGTGCACAATTCAGATTCAAATTTCCACAATAATATTTGCTTCAGCTCTAGATAAAATTTACTTGTGGGCTCATATTATCCCACAGCTGCCTGCTGTGGGGTCTTGCATCTTGGGTTGCCGCTTTCCTCAAAGCTTAGACTCAAAGGGGATGGGGTCATTCCAAAAGAATGGAACCCTCCTTCCCCTTTCTGGCATGGGTAGGTTGGAATGGGCCCTGGTGAAGAAGATGGGATCGACACCCCCAGCCTCTGGCAGGGACACATCTGCGCCAGGGAACATGGCTCCAATGCAGCTGCACCACCTGTCCCGATCATAGCTATGCCCCTAGCCACACCCTCTTTGGAATGTTGTGATGTAACACTCCACCAGGGCAAGGCAGCCTCAGAAAAGGATCAGAAGAGCCTCTTTGCTCCACCCCTTTCTGACATGGCTCCACCTGCCAGAGTTATCCAGGCGCTTTCCCCGGAGTCCAGAGATGATGTGTGAAAACCCAGAGACTCTGGGTCAGACCCAGAAGGGAGTACTGTTGCTTGCACCTTCCACTGGCCCATCTAGTGCTGACCATGACCACAGCTGGTAGCAGGATACTGCCCATTCCTATGCTTTTATGGTTGAAATAGCTGTGTCCCAGAGTCCATTACACTCACTGCCCCTAAAACAAATCCGAGCTGCAATGAAAAGTAACTCTGCATTCTCATTGCCCTACAATGCCAACTCTGGAAACTCAGACCTTTGTTCACATGGTATGTATTTTCAGACTGAACTGGGGGAAGTGCCAGGGGGCTATGGATGATCCACTCCCTTTGCTTTATTAAAAGCGCTTGTCATGCCCTAACCTTTCCCGTTGAAAAGGAGAATGAGCAAGCCAACGCTTCTTTTGTGATTCTGGTTTATTTCTGTTCCTTTTATTTTATGCTGTGAATGCATTTAAAATCCCTCGATAGTATGTTTCCTCTGTGGAAGGCAGACCCCATCAAAGTAAACAATTGCTTCAAAGAGTACTATTTAATACAAACCCCTCCCAAAGTGTGCATGCTCCTTTGGCCTCACCATAATCGTTTGGTATTTGTGCTATAGCAGATTTACCCTCTTCTCTCTCTTTTTTATTTTTTCCTTTTCCTTTTTTAATTTTTTTATTTTCAGTGTTTGATGCAATTCCCCAATGTATCCCCCTCTGTTCTAATCCAGTTTCCATATTCTCTGTGATGTCTTTCCTTATCTTCATTTCCTCATTTCCTCCTCTGCTTTCCATCAGCCTCCAAAAAAGATATGGGATTATACTCCTGGAGATTGCTCTATCCTTACTAGAGAGGATAGAAAGGTAATTCTCTCTAACGTACATTGTGCTACAGTATGGTGTGTGGGTGGGTGGGTGTGTCTGTGGCTTTCATTTTCTCTGTCGTCGTTTGGAATTTTGTGTGCGTGTGGGTGCTGGTTTGACTTTATTTTAATTTGGCTTGAACTCCTTAATGACAATTAAGTGGCTCAAAAGTCATTTTAAAAGTCCTTATAATCCGCACTAGATCAGAATGGTTGTTTGGCTTCCCTGACATGCCGTGATAATTGTACTAACAGCATATTGCACCAATGATACCGTATGTTTTGGATTTGGGGTTTTGTTTTTACAGGTGGGTTTTGTGATTGCTGGGAGTAAATTAGAATGTGCCAAGCCAGTTTCTTTAAATCCTAAATGCCTAAGCCAATCATATCTGCGATTATTGATAAGTAGTACTGAATTTCTGTGTCTATCAGTACTATCTTTGTCTCTCTTAAAAAAGGCTCTTTTGTTTTTCAAAATTAACCTTCTTTTGTTTTTCCCCTAACCCTAAGCATTATTTTTCCCCTTCTTCTTCTCCTTCTTTAACCAGACTGATCTAGAAAAAGACCTCTACCTCTACCAGACTGAGTTAGAGGCAGATTTAGAAAAAATGGAGAAGCTTTATAATGCGCCAGATAAAAAGCCACAGAAGGTATTTCCTGTTCTTTTCATGCTGCCAGTCCCTCTTTTTTCAACTCTCTGCTCTAATCTGTTCACTGCTGGATGATTATTAAATGAGGTCAGGGTAAATAATGGTGGTGACTGTCCTAACTGCATGGCATGCTGTGTAGCTGTCAAAAATGATAGAACATGATGCTGAGAATCCAGCTGAAAACCCCATTTCAGAGACAGGGTTTTCCCTCCCTCCTCCCATAGGGTTTGTTTTGAGTTTGGCGTCTCAGTAAAAGCCCCTCACTGCTTTTCACATGAATAGGCAGCAGCAATCGGCTTAAAATTCTTGGTTGGGGTCACGTCATCGTTCTTGTTGCCTTCCTTTCAAAGCAAGTGGTGATCCCCTCTTTTTCCCTACAAAAAACAAGACCCCTTTTGGGATTTTTGTGAGGGATTTTCTGCAAATACGGTCATCTTGAGCCAATCCAAGCCATTACCATCAAGCTGTGTGCGGCTCCAAAAGCAACCAGCAACAGAAAGATTAGGACAAGAGAACTGAATTCGGAAACACACCAGTTCTCTTCCACCTTCCAATTAAACAAGCTCCGCTTGTTTGATCAGGATTCGGAAAAGCTGCTGGTCTGGAAGATCCCATTTGTTTCTATCCATTTCTTCCTGTCTTTGAGTTTGGCCAGAAAGCAGGGTGGAAGCAGACAAGACTTCTAAATATAGCATTTCTTCCCAAAATCATTGCAAACTCTTAAGCAATGTGGCTAGGAAGTATTGGTTGGATCCACAGCAAGATGATGGAAGCTGGCTTTGGCTGCTGAATCTTTGTAGCTGGCATTGCTCCCCTTAAGTAAGGAAACTGGCTTTCAATGTCCCTTTCCCAGTTGCTGCTGTTATGTATGTTTTTAACACTGAGGGACACACCATGCTGCAGAAATGCGATATTCCTTTAAAGGAAGGGGCAGACAGAGTGTGGTGGGGGGAAGCTTGTGGAAATAATTATGAGCATGTGTCTGCTGGTTCTAGCCCAGCTGGTTCTCCTTGCTTTGGCTTTATTCACAACAACTCATTTGCAGACAAAAGAATAGGCACAGAGGAAAGGCATTGGCTGTGCTAAAACCTGAGAAAGTGTCCCCCTTCTGCAGCCATTGGTGTTTAACCTCTAATTTCCATGTAGATTGAAGCTATGGATGAAAAATGACTTAAGCAAGATTTTTTTTTCCTTTCCTTTTGCATGCAAGTTTATATCAATGATTTCCTTGTTTGGACTTTTGCAGAGTACAACGAGCTGCACTCCTCTGGAAACAACTTCAGACTATTCTTCCTAGTAAGTTTGCAAACTACTCTTAGTATTATTGTTATTATTATTTTATGCTGGGGTTTTCATTTTAGGATGATTAAAATGTTTTTTAAGGGAGCCATGTATATACACTGGTCTTCTCACTGGCTATGTTTGTGAAGTGTTAAGTCTGTTGCGCAGTTTTAAAAGAGGTCTGATATGATTGCATAGTTATTTCTTGGGCCATTGGTACCCACATTTTGACATCATGGATGGGGGAATTTCCCCCCTCCCATGAGCCACTTTGAAAATTAGTACAAGCTCCACAGGTTGGATTGGAGATGAGGGTGCGAGTGCTTAAGGGTGTGCTCAGGATAGGGTTTGAAGGTAGAGGAAGAAGGTATGGAATGACTTCTGAATGAGGAGAGACTTGATAGGTTAGGGCTTTTCAGCTTGGAGAAGAGATGACTAAGGGTGGCTGTGATAGAAATTTACAAAATCATGAGTGGTGCAGAGCATGTTATTTACCTTTTATCATAATACTAGCATGAGGGTACACCCTATGACATTAATGACAGCAAATTTAAGACAAATAAAAGGACGTATTTTTCACTCAATGTACAATTAACCTGTGGAATTCATTGCTGGAGGATGTTGTGCTGGCCAATTGCACACTTGGTTTCAAAAGAATTGGATGCATTCTTAGAGGATAGATCTGTTAGTCAAGTTGGTTGGAGAATGTTGCCAGGGAGTGAATACCAGGAAATGGATCACTCCATTTTGACCTGTTGTGCATTTCTGTAAAGCGACCAAAGTTGACTAATTTCAGAGACAAGATGCTGGACTGGGTGGACCATGGTCTGACCCAGTATGGCACTATGTAGGGCCCAGGTCATGGATCTGTGCCATGAACCTGTCTCCTGTTCTTGTATGCATACCCTCCTCTCTGCTCCCTTCCCCTGAGCTCACTCTTCCAGCGCTTGAGGGTAAGGACTGAATCCATGGGCCAGATCCAGGAATTGGGAAAAGCCAAATAAAAAGCATCTGTAGGCTTGATTTGACCCATGGACTAAAGGTTCTTTAATCCTGCTTCACATGGTTACTGTTTAAACAGTGAAAATCACTAGGTAAAATCTGTGAATAGTTGATCGTACTGTACAGGTGTAAGCTTACTGAACGCAAACTCCAGACTATATTTCTGGTTTGTCTTAGGACCACTTTCCAACATTTACTTTGATGTAATTGTAAGCTCTCGGGCAGGGACCGTGTCTGTCTTCTTCTCTGTAAAATGCCAGGTACATCGCTGGCGCTATACAAATGCTTATAATAATAATAATTAATAATAAAAAATAATTAATTGAGTCTTTCTTTTGTTTTTCTCTAAAAGTGTTTGCATGATGAACATAGCACTAAACCAACATTAGTCAGGAGTAGAAAGAAGTACTCCTGGAAAATCAGGAGTACGTACTCCTGTTCAATTTGTATTTTGAAGTTATGGTCTGTGTGAACGCTTATCACTGGGAGGGTGGCGATCACAGTGATCATTTATGTCTCAGCTAGGAAAGAGATTGATGTGGTATTACTTCAGTTTACACTGTTCATCTGAATTTCACCAAAGTGGAGTAGTTGCTTAGATTTAACTAAATTAAAGTAGTTACTTCGACTTTACTTGTGTTGGTTGGAAAGGGGCCTTACATGAGCATTAAAAGGAAAGTCCTGTTAGAGTTTTGCGGTTCTGTACAATAGTTACTTCTGTTCACTATTAAATGAAAAGCTGAACAGAATGATGTTGTTGCCAGAGGCATTGAATTGTTCTGTGTCCAACTTTCTAGTCAGGGAAAGCAATTAAACTGTGTGAAATTTTCACAGACTAATTTCTTACGCTGTTACTTTAGATGAATATTTCATTAAAACTGGGCTTTGTCCAAAGGCGTTGTAGATGGAGCCAGTTTACTTGAAAAGATGGAGAGAAATTCCAGGGATCACCTCCCCGATCGATGTGGATTGGCATACTGTAGTGTCTATTGACATCACAGAGGCTTTACGAAGTTTAACCATCTGGAGAGCTACCCTTACTTGCCAAACTGGTCTGTGATCCACAACCACTTACTTCAGAATAGTCTCACTGTATGTCTCCATGGTGAATCTAGGGGCGAATTCACACATGCAGCAATTATCTGGATTTTTAAAAACTGGTTCTCAATAGTTCGCTGTTAACAAGTCCTGTTGCATTCACATGCATGCCATACCGATTTTAAGTACAGCGAAATAATGCATTCAGACCTTCTTGTAGTACGTGCTTACCCGGCTGCTCAGTACGTTTCAGTTACAGGAAGTGGCCTGTGGGGAGCCAGAAGGTTGCTACTTTGTAGCAAAGTACAACTTTGCTACAACCTTTGCTACAACTTTGCAAACTTTGCAACAACCTTTGCTACAACCTTTGTAGCAAAGGTTGCTACTTTGTAGAATCAGGGAATAAAAACGGAGAGCCTGAGGCTGCTGGAAAGAAGCCCCTCGCATAGTGAGGCGCGCTGCTTCTCTCCCTGGTTTCTTTCCGGTATCCCGCTGCTGCTACTGCTGCAGCACTACGGTAGAGGCAGAGGCAGATGATTGAAAGTCCCTTGGAGGGAAGAACTTTTTTGGGGAGAAGCATGGAGGGGAAACATGGAGGGGAAGAACTTTTTTGGGGAGAAGCTGGCTGCAGCCTGCACCCAGCGAGGCAACTACAGGGCTCCAGCTGGTCTCACTGCTTCCGGTAGGGGCAGGAGTAAAACAGCGCACTTGGAAGCACGGTTGCATTCACATCAGAAAAGATTACACACTAGTTAAAACCAGTACGATGTTGCTTTCACACTGCTGTTAAGTGCGGATTTATTGAAAACGGACAGCAAAAAGGTAGGTTTGAGTAGCTTTTCAACACGCATTGCTTTAGTGCGATATTGACTCCATTTAATCGAATTTAAGTGTTCAGACAGGCATGAAACATTCGTTTTTTTAAAAAAATCGCACAAATCAGAACGTCTGAATCCCCCCTAGGACAGAATCGGCACCTTCTAGTAACATGCACTCTTGCTTGCTTACTCACTCACTCAACCTCACTTTGTTTTTAATCGCTGCTTAATACATGCAAATCAGGCTTGCCAGTGAGCATCATGGGAGTCTGAGCTGTTTTCTAATGTCTTCTTGGAAGCAGTTAATGATTTGATTGTCTATGCGCAGGGACCCGTGTTCACTGCGTTTTCCCCATTGGTGGCAATGAGAAAAGCTTAGTGAGCACGGGTCCCTGTCTATAAGCTTCCTGGCAGCTGTGTTTCATTTTGTTATAATAAGATTTCATCTCTTTGGCTGGCTGTGGGAAGACATACAGTACAAACGTTGGTATCAGATGAAGTAGGCACTTTATGGCCCACATGTCTTCATGGGCAATCTGCTTGACTGCTTAGCGTGTTTCCTGCTTCTGGAAAAGCCGTTTGCCCCATGGCAATATTCAGCCTTTTGTGTCTGAAAGAGAAAATGAGCCATAGGAATGGTATGATGTGAAAAACTGGTTTTCTGATTTATACCTTTGGGAAGGTTCCTTAACCCTGGGATTGGGATTGTCAGTCACTTTAATTTATAATGGATTGCCTAATAAACTGAAGTCATGTCTATTTTTAAAGCACGCCTCACAAGCCTGTGGTTTCAGGGAGAAAATTCTGCATCTCTGCAAGATTCCAGGGATCTGAGCTGCAGTTCTTTTTAACTGGGAGTTCTCCTTGTAGGCAGTGACAGCTGGTGGGTTTGGAGGCTGGTGGGGCAGTGGGTGGGTTTAACCTGGGGGCCTAGGGGCGGAGCCAGGGCAACAGTAGGCCAGTGGCATGGCATAACCCAGCAGCAAGGGGTTTTCAGAGTTAACATTGGATGGACATTACATTACTTAATGCTGGGAACGCTGCTGTGTGAAGCACTGCCACGGGGGAATAGAGAGCCCTCTTACTGGGGTCCCGTCCACTCTTTCCCACCGGATCCAAATTAACCATAGTAGGTTAAAAAAATAGACCATGTTGCCATCGCCTACCTTTATCCTGAATCCTCGATTTTCATGGCATGCTTGGCCACCTGTAGTCTTCTGAAGGTGTAGGCTTTGGGTTAAGCCTTCCTTCTGACTTGGAGAACCAGGAGGACTGAGTTAGCTCCCTGTCCTGCAACAAGCCGAATCAGAAGAGAATGAAAGGGAAGAGAAGGACAGGACAGAGGAGAAGTAGGAGGGAAAGGGTTTGGTTTTGGAGCACGAGAAGAGGAAGGGGAAGAGATGAGTTCAGTGGGGGACAGGGGGGAAAGGGTTTCCTTGTTGTCTGCAGCCTTCTCTTCTGCCGTGCTCCTACCTACTTTCTCCTCTGTTCACGAGGAAAGCAAGGCGAGGTGTGGAATCATGTCAGAACTCCAACAAACTGGATAGAAAAAAGAAGCAAATTACTTTAGATGTTTGCATTTTGAATGACATTTTAAATTTTGCTTCTTTGTGAACCTCTCCCCCAAGGAAGAGGTCCAAGCCCTCCCAATCCCCATGCCATCACTTACCACTATCCAGAACCCTCTTCATGTTCATGCTCTCCTTGGCTGCCTGTAGTTTACTAGGGTAGGCTCCCAGTCCCCAGACAGCCAAATGCCTGTCCAAGCAAACAGGCCCTTTTTAAAAAGTTTGGCCATTTTCAGAGCTGCATTGCCACCAAATTAGGCTCATCCAGACCAGCATCCCTAGTAGCTACACCTTATCCCCCAACAGCCAAATGCCTGTCAAAGAAAACAGGCCCTTTTTTAAAAAGTCTGGCCAGTTGCAGGCCTGTATAGCAACCAAACTCGCGGGGCTGAATAAACCAAATTCAAGCTATGCATTTCTGTTTCTCCACAAAACCAGCAAGCAAGATTCTTAAAAGCAGTCACAAGCAGATAGGCAAGAAACTACGTTCTAGCAGGGGACAGCAGTGAAACAACAAAGGAACCATTTTAAACAAGAGTAGTCATTACCAGTGGACCCACAAATTCACAAAATTGGTTCTCTACTCATGCTTGGGAGGAGAAGGAAAGCAGCAGTGCATCATGCAAGCACAGAGCAAGCAAAACAAACCAGAAATCCTTAGGCCATTGACCCAACAGTATTCTGTGAAGTCCTTAGCACAGCACATCACAAAAACAGCAGCATGGAGTTCCACTTGTCCCAAAACAGAAAACATGTTACATACAGTTCTGTTGCAATGTAAAAGAAGGTGTCTGAGCTGCAAAATGAACCTTCCTGCAAGGAATACCTGTGAACCAACCTGTGGCATGGCCTTCTCACTAGGCACGGGAAAACCGGTAAATCCGGAATCCGATAATGCCGGTACCGGGCGTACCGGCATTATCGGATTCGACCCGGTAAATCCGGTCCGGTTACCGGATTCCGGGTACCGGATTTTTTTACATTGCAGCCATTTAAAAATGGCTGCAATGTAAAAACTTAAAGCCCCACCAAAAAAGTTAAAAAAAACAAACCCTCCCCGAGTCCAGGCTGCGCGGGTGGAAGGGGGGACACCCCCCACCCACCCTGCCCAGCCTGGATTTTTGTTTAAAAAAAGACTCAGAGGCGAGCCCACCCCCCAGCACCAGCGGCCGCGGCGTCCCCGCAGCCGCCGGTAAGTATGACCCGATCCCTGGGGGGGGTGTTTAACACCCCCCCAACCCCCCAGGGATCACCCCTACTAAAGTTCAGTGCTTGCTTTGCTTACCTTGCGGAGCTCCGGCGGCGGCGGCGGGCGGTCCGGCGGCCTCAGCGCCGGCTGTGGCTGCCGGCGTCAGAGACGCTCTAGGCCTTCCGGGGAACTTCCGGGTTTCCCCGGAAGGCCTAGAGCGTCTCTGACGCCGGCAGCCACAGCCGACGCTGAGGCCGCCGGACCGCCCGCCGCCGCCGCCGGAGCTCCGCAAGGTAAGCAAAGCAAGCACTGAACTTTAGTAGGGGTGATCCCTGGGGGGTTGGGGGGGTGTTAAACACCCCCCCACCCCCCCTAGGGATCGGGTCATATTTACCGGCGGCTGCGGGGACGCCGTGGCCGCTGGTGCTGGGGGGTGGGCTCTGAGTCTTTTTTAAAACAAAAATCCAGGCTGGGCAGGGTGGGGGGGGTTGTCCCCCCTTCCACCCACGCAGCCTGAGAGGGGGAGGGGGGAGGAATTAATTGTATTCTATTTATTTCATTGATTTCAATGGGGACACAGTGCCCCATTGAACTCAATGAAATAAAACCGGTACCGGTATACCGGATTTAAACCGGGAATCGGTTCTTTGAGAACCGGTAACCGGTAAATCCGGTAGCCGGTAATGGGCCCAGGGTCCCACCTGTACTTCTCACAGACAAGCCTACAATATCCCATGCCCAGATTTCAAAAGGGCAGGCCAGGGCCATTTTCAAATGCAGAATATATTCCAGCAAAGATTGGAAACCTTTTCCATCAAAGCCCGTAGATCCCACCCACCCAACACAGAGATAGCAGACAGTTTAGACTGGAAAACAGCAAAGAAAGGGAACACCACTGATTTCAACAAACCATTTTGTGGGCGCTCCAGCTCCACAAAATGGCCACTGTCTTTTTTGCACATGCTTGGGAGAGCAGAGCAGGGAAACCAGCAGTACATCCCTTGCAGCATGCGTTGCAACTAGCACAGATCATACCAAGCTAGAAGCCAAATATTCAGCTGCTCACCTCAGAACATCTACTTGATATTCTAGGTCAGCAGCTCAATATTTGGCTTCAACCAACCCTTAGACACAAGACACATCAATCTTAATTAGGAAAATGCAATAGTGGTTTCCAAGTGAGAAAGAAAAACCCAATAGTGGTTTCCAAGTGAGAAAGAAAAACCCAAGTTGTTCACACTAGTAGTCATATATATCTCTGCAACAATTACTTTATTAAAGGTTATTGCAGTGCAGAGATACTACTACTAGTGTGAACATAGGATATTTTTAGCACTTGGAAACCTTGCATTACCTAACGGAAATGGCTGAAAAGCTACTTCTGCTACTATTAGTAGCAGAAGTAGTTGTGCTTTTTAAGTATATTCCTTCAAATTAGAGTACACCACACAGCAGCAAGTTCAACTTAATTAAGAATTAATGTCTTGAGGCAGCTGGCAGCACAATCATATTTTATTTATTTATTTCAATTTTATCCCACACCCTCCTGCTCACAGAGCAGCTCGGGGTGGCTTACAACACACACAATCAACAATTACAATTAATAATTAAAACATACCATTACTCACAATTTAAAAATTAATTAAAAATATAAAAAAATATAAAAAACATATACTAAAAGGGCAGAACCAATCTGTATGTGATATCATCCCATAATAATCACTATTTATTATAACGTTCCCCCCTCCTCCCAAGACAAGTTCCCCAGCCCCTGGGGTCCTTCAAAAAGGCCAACGCCAAGCCCCAGCCGGGTCCCCAGTGTACGCACCCAGCAGACCCAAGCCCAGACAGGGCAGACTGAGCTCGGCAGCATCTCCTCCCCACTGGAGGACAGGATGCTGGGTTTGATGATGGACCCTTGGTCTGACTTGGCACTACCTAACTTGCTTCCTTGAGATGATGATTATTAATAAAATATATTCTATAAATAAATATAATCTAACAGTGATCCTGAATGAAAAAGATTCAGTCTGACCACCAGCTGGCTGGCCAACTGCAAACTCTCTCTCAAGAACTGAAAGAGAGATAAAATGGCGCCTGGTGGAGTCCCCTTTATATAGGCTCTGGTCTCTGCAGCAGGCAGCCCCCACCCTCACATCACGTGAGAGACAAAAAGCCCACACTCAGAGACACTAAATAAAAGTTACACAAAAAAGCACAAGCACTCTCCACTCCCCCCTTCTGCAGTTGCTGTTCCACCAGCCAATAGCACACACACACACACATCACAACAGTCACACGCACACATCCATTGCTCCCCCTCCTGCCCCCTCTCCTGCCCACAAGGCACCAAGGGCTACAGCCCATATAACATTACTGTGCTGCCGGTTGCCTCTCCATAGAGCTCCATGAAAGACTGCCCCAAGCAATCCTGCCAATGCATTGCTCTTTCCTATGAACACGTGCTGGACAGCTCTCCCTAGGTGCCCAATGCGCGTTCTGAGAAGTTTTAACCCTTACAGGTCTCCACCACTCTCTGAGTCTGACTACTCCCTCCTTCAATGAGAGCCTCTGGCTCTTGTCCCCTCCCAGGCAGCTCCCTGAAAGTCCTGGCCACCTCCACCCCAGTTTGTGCACGCGCAGAGCCTAGGCGCTCGCTCGCTCATGCGCACTGCTCCAAACAGAAAGTTCAGAGAGCCGGAGTGGCTTGAAACAGCTATGCCAGCCTCTGAATGCGCAGCCAGCACCGGGGACAGGATTAAAGGTAAGTAGTACTGGTACCTACCTTACTGGGCATGGGTGTGTGTGTGCAGGATGGCACTGCACCTGCATGTAGGGACAGAGCAGAGTAATGGACTGGAATGGGACTTTCTGAGGGGAGAGTTTAGCCCAGGAAATAGCCTTCTGTTTTGAAAGTGGGTGGTTTCTAATCTGTTCACAAGAAGGTGTATTTTGTGAGTGGGAGGCAGTGTGAATTTATTATTAATAATTATTATTGTTTATATAGTGCCAGCAGTGTACCTGGCACTGTACAATCAGTAGATATAGGCACATCCGTACCCCAAATGCTTACAATCTAGGAGAGACAAGGAGGGGGGAGACGAGGGAGAGGTGAACATCAGGAGAGACAAGAATACATTCATGAGGTTGAGAAAATGCAGGTGCATGTGCTTAACTTAGTTACAGGGAAGAGATTCTTTAAAATATATATATTTGAAGAGATTCTGAGTGAGGGAGGGATGAGGATGAAATTTCACTCATGACGAGTCTTTTGACATATGACCAAGGAAAGCCTGATGGAAGAGGTAGGTTTTCAGGAGAGATTTGAAAGTTTGGAGGGAGCAGAACAAATGTATCCAGGGAGGGAGATCCAGGCCTGGGGGGCAGCAAGAGAGAAGGGGCGAAGACGTTTAGAGGAGCAGGGGAGTTGCAAGCAGGTGATGGTGGGGGCAGAGGAGGAGCGAAGATCCTGGACAGGAATGTGGTGGGATACAAGAGTGGAAAGATATGGAGTTGCTCCTCCATGATGAGCCATGATGAGCCTTGAAGGTGAAGACCAGGAGCTTGTGCTGAATGTGTTCACATAGAGGGATCCAGTACAGGGCGGAGAGGAAGGGCTGAACATAGTCAAAGCGACAAGCGAGGTGGATGACTTTGGCAGCAGAGCATGGAACATAGATTTGGGGGTGGGGGGGCGAGATCAGAGCAGGAGAGACCAGTGAGGAGGAAGTTACAGTAATCAAGGCGAAAGATTACTAGAGCATGGACTAGGGGTTTTGCAGTGCCAACAGTAAGGCAGAACTGGATTTTAGCAATATTATACAGGACAAAGCAGCAGGATTTGGCAACAGCCTGACTCTGAGGCATAAAGTAGAGGGAGGAGTCAAAAATGAATCCCAGGTTATGCACCTTGAGGGACAGGCTGGATGGTGACACCCTCAATGGAAACTGAGAGGAAAGTAGGAGGGGAACGTTTTGGGGGTGGGGGGAGACGAGTTCAGTCTTGACCATATTAAGCTTGAGTTGGTGGTGAGACATCCAAGCAGAGATGTCAGAGAGACAGTCAGTGATACGAGACTGGATGGAGGAGAGCACAGGAATGGAGGGATAGAGTTGTGTGTCGTCAGCATACAGGTGATACTGAAAGCCATGGGATTCAATGAGTTTACCCAGAGAAAGAGTGTAGAGGGAGAAGAGAATGGCTTTTGAGAAGTGTTGGGAGTAAGATGGCCTAGGTTCTATTCCCAGCTCAGACACTGTCCTTGGGAAAGCCACTTATTCTTTCTGTACTTCACTTTCCCTGTCTTTAAAATATGGGTTCTTAGGTATACCTCTCATTCTCTTTACTTTGTTGAAAAGCTTTGAGAGCTTTCAGATACAGTGGTTACCACTCGCACAGACCCCAGCGGCAGCACCATGGTTTTGCCTCTGGTGGCATTTTTTGGTGCGATCTGAACAGATCCAACATGTGGCGTCACCAAGGTGATCAATGATACAAGCACCATGGAAAATATCTGGGGTCCTCTACCACCCATGTGTTAGAGCCATTCAGATGTCATGAAAAATGCCACCATCATGTAAACCAGAAGCCAGACTGTTCTGAAACTGCGGTCCACATGTCTGAATCAGGACATCTAAAATCCTGGATGGAAATTACTCTAGAAATGCTGAACTGTTTGTGATTATTTTATTGTATTCATGAATATAAAAAATCTCATCACAGGCTTCTTGGTAGCCAGAAGGTCTGTGTAGTTCCCCCACTCTTCTTTACACCTTCATATGCTGCAAGCAAACAATCTCTCTCTGTTTTCTTTCCAGCTCATCATACTCTCCAAACTACTATGCAGTAAAGAGGGAACCGGAAGCCGTTCCAGGGGAACTTGTTGGCTTGGAGAATGAAAGACAGATCTACAAAAGTGTTTTGGAAGGTGGTGATATCCCGCTCCAGGGACTGAGTGGTCTCAAGCGTCCTTCCAGCTCCGCCTCCACTAAAGGTAGGTCACCCAAACATGTATCTTTTTGCTCCCCTGCTCACTAGTTGGTAGGGGTATGGGTGCTCATCCAAACCTGGGGAGAACTTGGCTATCGTTCCTCCCACCCTTCTGTGCCTGCCTGCCTTCTGTATTCCCAGTCCAGACAGGTCACACTTCCACTTTCAGTGATGTCCAAATTCCTTCTTTCCAACAGTCCCCTGTCTCCTCTCTTCACTTTCCCGCACTCCTCTCTCCATCTGAGCAGGCCTATAACACTACCTTCTTCTAGTAGTCTGTCCTACCTATGACCCCCATTGTTTAGCCCCATCCCATGCCTCTCTCATACCCTCTCTCTGATTAGCTTTTGCTGCTAATCTTGATGTGGTGTCTTATCAGGGCAAGCACTGTTTACTGCCTGGACTTCAACTGTATTATTTGGGTGCCATGTGGTCTTCTAGGCTTCCCAGGATCAGAGAAACATTGGACATCAGTAAGATTGTCAATTGCCTTAGAGGGCTCACTAGCTAACAAGACAGCAGCTTGTCTAGGAGAGACTGTTTGGACTGTTGAGATCTCACATTGGAATTGGCAAGATACTGGGAGAATAAAAGTGCGGGCAGGAGAGATCTTTCTCTGAGCCAACTGAGTTCTAAAATTAGCCCATCCATTTTCCAAGCTGATCCCTCTGCAAAATAGCTCATTCCAATCGGAAGTTGTAACTGTTAGTCTTCCGGCTATTTTCCAGTGCAATGCTAGCTGTTTGAAGCAAACACAGCTGTGGAGAGAGCATGCTCAGCAGAACTGCTAAGAGGGCATTCCAGGAAGCAGTGTTTCGGCACAGCAAGCAGGCATGCTCTGCTTGGTAGAGTTCAGAACCACCTAGACTTTCCTGGCAGGAACGCTATTCATGTTGGAAGCGGCTGAGTGAGGACTATGGTTATTCAGGGCGCAAGCTCACCCAGAGGCTGCTTTTGCAGTGCCAACACTCCTCTTTGCTAAGTGCCAATCCTGCAATATGCTACGTTGCCCACCTGCATGATGGTGTGTGCCTCTGCTTCCTATGGAAGTTGAAGGTATTCAGAGCCTAGTAGAATCTGGTCCCTTTGCTGTGCTTAGATGCTCATAATCTCTGCATATGCTTATGCTTGAATAGCATAGCTTGCTGTACGCCGTTTCCTTGCCTTTCTTTTAACACTAACCCTTCAGAATCACCTTGCGTGGAATCCAAGCATGTGTGTTTTTTTCTCCTTTCTTGACAGCTTTTGCAGCATTTAAGCTAACAGGTTGTATTTATTTTATTCTGCATGCTTTCCAGTGGATCATAAAGGTGGGAATGCTCATATGATTGCATCTTCTTCAGTTAATAGCCGAACCGTTAATGCTAGTAATGCTGGTATGTTAGGTCACGCATGTAAACATAAGAAGCCCTTGTCAGCCGCAAAAGCCTGCATTTCTGAAATCCTTCCTTCCAAATTCAAACCCAAACTAGCTGCTTCAAATGCTCCTGCGCAGGACAAGAAAGGTCTTCTGTTGCCTCATGAGAAAGCGCAAAGTTGTGAGAACCTTCGTAGCTCCACTGCCGCCTTTGATAGCAAAAAAACATTCATGGTAGATGTAGGGGAGAGTTTAGAAAACCTCTTGATGAAGTCAAAGAAGGAGTATGTTACCAAATCTGGCAGCACCATGAGCCTGCAGGAGTATGGCTCCAGTCCTAGGAAATGCTGTTTACTGACCAGCTCCAAGAGAAATGGGATGGAGTTTACGATGCTCTATAGAAATATGCACCAGATAAATCGTTCTGGAATCCAGCTGGGCACCATCTCGACCTGTAGTGTGAGGGACATTGCCTCCCAGTTTGAGAATGAGCATAGGGACAGGAATGAGCACAGCCCCAGCCGGGAAAACTCGGAGCAGATCCCCAAAAACACTGTCTCATCGCGCATCACCGCCTTTGAGCAGCTGATCCAGAGGTCCCGGTCAATGCCTTCTCTTGACTTCTCCAGCAGTGTACGGAGTAAATCGCCAACCTCCCCACGCTCAAAGAGCTGCCTGGGCTCAGCATACTCTGCAGAATCCCTGCTGGACTTGCCAAAGTCAAAGCCAAACCAAGAAGAGAAAGACGTTGCCAGCCTGGCTGACAACTCTTCCCATTCCTGTAGCAACATGGAGGATGTGACATCAGATCTCAGTGATGCAGTTCCCATAGACACACTCTCAGCTTGTACTGATGAGACAGATCTCCTATCCAATGCTTCCAATGATAGTGGTGGGAGCAGCATCAGCAACACCAATGGGCCCCAGAAATATAAGTTAAACAAGTGCAAAGGAGTGTGCCCAGCTTCCTATACAAGATTCACAACCATTCGAAGGCATGAACAGCAGCAGGCTGCCAAGAACCCCGACTCCAAACTGGATGCACATGTGCTCCCCAGAAATGTCTATCTGATGAGCCCGCTTCCCTTCAGGTTGAAAAAACCCCTTCACCATCATTCCAGAAAGACTCCGTCCCCAGATTGTGCAGGAGTCCCGCTTCTACATGGCTTTGAGAACCAGAATAACTCCATACAGTCAAGGGGACGACTGGCAAACAAAAATAATCATCTCTTCCATGACCTGTTCACTCAAGAGAAACCGCCAGCCCCCAAGCGCCAGTCTTCCTATGACATCGTAGAAAGGCTTACCCATTTCCCTGACATGGAATCTAGCCGAGATAGCTCCATTGTCCAAGCTGATATTTCAGACTCCTTTAACAATGGGAATCTTGTTTCATATGCTTTATATCACAGCTTGGATACAAACAACAACCCACAAAGTGACCTCGCGACGTACCTTGGAGGTGGCTTTTTGTGTACCTTACCAGTGTTACTTCATCTGTCTTCCCACCTTGCTTTTTTCTCTCTACTTTTGGTTCCCCCACTACACCCCGCATCACCCAACGCTCATCTTTCCAGTGTGTCTAATGTCCCGTTGCGTGTCTTGCTTAGCCTTTTCGTTTGGAACTTGTAAACAGCTGTACTTCTGAGAAACGATTTCAGCTGCCTTTTCTAATGTCACTATTCGGCAGTTTGTCTCCAGAGGCAACCTTTAGGATGCAAAGGGCTTATGCTGAGGGAGTTTAGACCCCTTCTAATTTGCATCCACGTGACGAAAACATGTAAACCCAGTTAATTGATAAGGAGCAGTTTCTCAAGGTGTGGTTGTGTGTCCATGTGTGTGTGGTTGTGTTTGTTTGTACGTGTGTGTGTGCAAATTTCTCAACAGTAGTATGCTCAATCATAATTCAAGGGCAGCAGATCTTTTCTTCATGAAGTCCTTCTATGTTTTTACCCTGTTTCCCACTTCTGTATTATCTTTCATTTCAATTTTTGCTCACAAGAAATGCCCAAAAGGAAAAAAAAAACAAAAAAAACATAGTAATTATAATTAACATTCAATTACAAATTGGTCAAGAGGAATTAAAATTGTTGTTGATGTCTCAAAATATTTTTTTTCCTTTCTGGTTATGGTGGATAAATCTGCTTGTATTTTAATGACCTTGTGTTGTTTTGAAGTAGATTCAGAATCACCAAGACATTTTGCACCACCTGATTACATGGAAACTCCAGAGGAAATTATTCGCCGACGTCATGAGGACAAAGAGGTAAATCACTGACAGCATTTCTCACTGAAAAACGTAGGGGAGGTTCAACAATTGGCCATAAAAAACAGTTTTAGATCTATAGGGAAGAGTTCATCTAAGGATTAAAATGGGACTTGAGCAATAAAATAAATTCTTCCATTTAGAAAAGAGGTGTATTTTTATCTCAAGACAGCCAACTTGAAGTTTGACGACAAGGCACAAGAAGATTTTACGTTGAGGAGCAAGTCTATAAATGGCCATTAGTCAAGTTGATCAGGGGATGAGACTTTTGATTGTCAGGAGCTGGGAGTGAACAGGGAATGGATCACTCCAATATGTCCTCTTGTGCACATCTCTAAAGCAACCAAAACTGGCTGGATGGGCTAAAGGGACCAATAATCTGACCCAGTGTGACAGTTCTTTATGTTCTTATGCCCCCCTAAAGTTAAGCTTTGTTTATTTGTTTATTTATATCCAATTTTGCCCCAGCCTTCCCAATAAGGCTCTGGGTGGCTTATGTCATATAAAAACTTATAAGTACAGCTAAAAAAATGTCCTTAACCCCTCAACCTTTTCTCTATCCCTTTCCCACTCCCCCTTTCCAATCCCACCCAACCCTATCCCTGCCTGCCAAACACCTGACCAAACAAAAAGATCCTGCATCTCTTTGGGAAGATGAGCAGGCTTGGACTTAGACAGATCTCCAAGGGGAGGGAGTTTCATAATTGTGGGCCATCCACCGAGAACACCTCTCTGCATGCCCTTGTTGTGAAAACTTCACAGGCAGACAGTACCTGTAAGAGGGCGCTCCTTGCTGACCTCGGAGACCACAACAGAACATAAGGGGAAAAGTGGTCTTTCAGATGCTTGGGACTCATATAGGACTTTATAGATCAAAACCAGCGCCTTGAATTGGGCCCAGAAAGTTATTGGCAGCCAATGCAGACTCTGGAGCACCAGTGTGATGTGCTCCCGGCAACCCACCCCCCAATAGAAGACAGGCCACTGTGATCTGCACGAACTGCAGCTTCTGAACAGTCAAGGGCAGCCCCATATAGAGCACATTGCAGTAGTTTAGCCTGGCGATTACAAAGGCATGGATGACAGTGGAAAAATCTGAATCTGATAATAAATCACAGCCTTCTCACCAGAAGAAGGTGATGGAAAAAGTGATCCTGGCCACCACCATAACCAGGGCCCCGATTCTTCCGCGGAATTTTTTTTTAAATTCCGCGGGAGTCAGGGCCCAATTCTGCGCCTCGGCGCGATTTACCATGCGGGGGGGGTGGGGCTTGGCTTGCCTCCTCCTCCCCCCGCACTGGTAAAATCCTCAGGGCTTCCTCTCCCCAGCTGCCGGGGCTTGCCCTCCCCAGCTGCTGGGGCTTGCTTGACTCTCCCCCCCC
>QEPC01002445.1:3368559-3402667 GCA_003113815.1 Sphenodon punctatus
CTGGGGAGGGGAAGCCCCGAGGGTTTTTTCATTCCCCTCCCCTCATGGAATCTCCTGCCCCGCGTCCCCGCAGCGCAGGCTGGAAATTCTGCGCTGGGGTAAGCGGGGCAGGAGATTCCGCGGGGGGAGGGGAATTCCGCGGGAAATCTGCGAATCGCAGACCCGCGTTTCCCTCGGGGCCCTGACCATAACCTAGCAATCCAGGTGCAGCAATGGGTCCAAGTGCACCTCCAGGCTGCAAACCTGAGTAACGAAAGGAGGCCAGATCCCATCAATAACGGGTTCCTCTGTCCCCCAGGGTCACAAGGCCAGCCAGCCATCATCAGCTCAGTCTTGTTTGGATTTAGCTTCAATTGGCTCACTCGCATCCAGTCCCCAACAGCAGCCAGGCACTGGGTAAGCACCAAAATTGCAGGACCTGGGTCAGATGAAAAAGAAAGATAGAGTTGGGTGTCATCAGCATACCGATGGTACTTCACTCCAGCTTTCTATACAGTCTTGCCCAGGGGCCTCAGATGCACATTGAACAGGAGTGGGGACAAGATGGGACCCCACAAGGGAGCTTTGGAGGGAATGATTATCCACTGCCCATCACAGCTGGGTTCCTCCAGCCAGGAATCAGCAGAACCACTTGAGCAGTCTCGTGAACCCCTGCCAGGTCCCTCAGCCACGTCAACAATACCCCATGATCAACCGTATCAAAGGCCTCCGAACGATCTAACAAAATCAATGGTACAATTACTCCTGTCGATTTTCAAGCAGAGATAGTCAACCAAGGCCACAAGCGGCGTCTCAGTGCCATGCCCAGGATGAAATCCTGACTGGCATGGGTTCATGAATCCAATAGCATCAAGATGAGTCTGAAGCTGCAAGGTGACCACCCATTGAATAACCTTCCCTAAAAAGGGAAGATTAGAGATGGGGTGATAGCTGGCAGGGGAAGTCAACATCAAGAGAGGATTTCTTGAGCAGAGGTTAGATGACCGCAGTTGATGGGCATGGATTTAAGTCACAACTGGTTGCCCGCACCACCACAAGCACTCCCTCTGTATCTGTGTGCGAGACTAATTGAAGCTTATCCAAGAAAACCAGGCAGGACGGAGCCTCCCCAACATCAAACTCTAATTGTGCACCCATCCCAAACTAGCAGTTCCTAAGGTAAGCCAAATATGAGCGACTTTATCTGCAAAGTAGGTGGTAAACTCATCCCAGCAGGCAGCTAATGACTCTAACTCCAGGTGGAGACAGCCAGGATTTAGTAGGCTATTCACCACCTGGAAAAGCTCTGCTGGACAACACTTTGCAGATGCTATGACAGTGAAAGTGGTTTCTTCACCACTTCCATGGCCATGGCAGAGTCCTTTAAAAACCATCTATGCCACAGTCGGTGCCTACCCTCCCATTTTAGCAGCCTGTGAGGGCTGTGACTGGAGAGCAAACAAAGTCTCGACAGAGCATAGGTCAATCTGGGCAGGCAGTTATCACTGGCATCAGCAGAGGGCTCAGCAGAGGCATGGTCTAGACAAAGCATAGGTCAATCCAGGCAGGCAATTGGCGCAGACAGTAGCAAGCCAAGTATCAAGATAAGGCACAGGCAGGGAGGAGGCAGAAGGCAGGTAGGGACATGCAGAGACAGAGGAGTGAGGTAGAAGTACAGGGATGCCATACCAGGAGAGAGTGGTGGTAAGCCACGGAGTGCTTGTGGTGTTCTTCTTAAACGGAGGAAGAAGAAGAAGAGAAAGTGCTAGGTACATCCTGTCCTTCCGTGGAGCTTGATCTGATTAGCAGTAGCTATCTCCATGGTAAAGGGGCAGATGCTACCTGCGGGCTGGTGCTGTCCTGATTGGAGGATGCCTCCTTTAATGCAGCAGGCACTACCTGTGGACCGATGCTGTTCTGGTCGGAGGATGCCTCCTCTGATGCGGCCGGTGCTACCTGTGGGCTGGTACTATTCTGGTTGAAGGATTCCTCCTCTGATGCAGCAGGCACTATTTGTGGGCCAGTGCTGCTACAGGTCTTGAGGCCATGGGTGACACAGCCTCAGGTCTTCTGTATACCAGGGACACCTGCACTGCCACAGCGGAGGAAGCAGATGTGTGGGTGCCACTGTGTCGATGGTCCAGGTCAGCATAGCACACTATAAGTCAACCAGGCCATCAACAGGAGGCAATCAAAGTCAGTGAGTAAATCGCACAGAGAGTTCAAGAATCCTATTGGCTCCATTGGTCTCTGGGGGTGGATCATCCTAATTGGTCCACCACCCCAGCACGGACAAAAGAGGGCAGGGATCTGGGTCCTCAGAAGGTAATGGTCCAACCATAACAAGAACACCAAAACACCACTCCCGATAATTGGATCCCCCATTTCCAGGCCAGTGCAGAACATTAGTTCCAGCGTGTGTTCAACTTCATGTGTTGGGTCAGACATTAGGTGAAAACAGACATGGCGCTAACTACCCTTTAACCACCCTTGGTGGTTATTTATGCATGTTGCAGGGCTGCATAGGGCACCCATACAGCCCTGCAACATGCATAAATAACCACCAAGGGTGGTTAGCGTCATGTCTGTTTTCACCCATTATCTGGGATAGATTCATGATTGTAATGGCAGCCATAAAATCCTGCTCTGCCATGAGAGGCCAGCTGAAGCATGTATTATTTGCTTGTTTGTTTTGTGTATTTATTCTAATATTTGCCCCACCCTTCCCAAATAGGCTCAGACCATGAATGTTGAAATCACCTGAGGCAATAGGTCTGGGTGATCTCAAAATCTCAATAAGAATGTTGAAATCACCTAAGACAGTAAGTCTGGGTGACCTCTGAGACCAGCGCAGCTGATAAACTTCACATGAAGGTAAAGGGATTGCATTGACTTGCTACCTGAATGTAAAACTAGTCTTTAAAATCCTAGAATCCAGCATGTATGTTTTTACAATAGAGTCAATTGGTCTTTTATGAGCTAACCATGGTTTTCAGAAAAATCTCCTCAGACAATGTCCAGGCGAGGACCCATACTTTCAGAGGCGACTCATGACATTCTAGATCTAGTTTTGTAACATCAGGTGTTACAAATGCTGGAATTTTGTAATGTGTGAATGCACTATTCCAGATGTGGCTCTTACAGGTCTGCGAGATCTCGCTGCATAAAAGGGGAATAATGTGTTCACATTTACAAAACTCCAGCATTTATAACATCTGGTGTTATCTCGAGCACTTATAAGAACCCATTCTTGTCATGTGTAAAAGCGGCCTGATTTCCAGAGACCAAGTGCTCAGTAGGGGCTTTTAAAGTGTTTGATGTTGGGAGACCCAAAATGACTAGCCACTTTGGAAAGTCTAGAACAATGTATGTAGAAGTCGATGCAATAAGGAACCCCTATGCCTCTCCCACCATGGCTCTTCCAAATGCTTGTTACGTCCAGATTCTGTCATTGAGAAAGACGTGGTTGACAATTCTGTTGAAAATTTCCTTCAGTAGAACATTGCTATTTTTGCAGAAAATGTCAATTTCAATTAGATTTTTTTCAGATTTTCATTAGAAATTAGACTACTTGAAAACCGAAAATATTTCTGGCTAAGGTTTGGGGAGTATTTTCAATTTTTTTTTTAAATTAAGAAACTTTCCTCCAAACATTTCCTGGGAAGAAGAAAACAATGTCCATCCCAGCTTTGCTGCAGAGAACTCTTTGAAAAATGGTGCCTATTTACTGCCTTTCTAACAAGGTTTCTGATTTTACTTAGGATGCTTTCAAGCTTCCATGGTATCAGATCAAGTAATAAATCACTGATAACTGCCACTACCATAGGCTTGCCACTGCTTTGTTTGTGTGAACACTCATACCACATGGTTACCACTTAGGCCCTTTTCACACAGATGCTCTAACACTGATCAAATGGGTGTTAAATTTTATTATACAAGTTGCAGGGCATCCATGGAGCACACCTGCAGCCCTGCAACATGTATAATAAAATGTAACACCCATTTTATCAGTGTTGGAGTGTCTGTGTGAAAAGGGCCTTATAACTCTACCATAGAATTACTATGGCTGCAGTCCACAAACTACTTACTCCAGAGTAACCCCCATTGAAGCCAATTCAAAGTGAGTGGTTTGTGGATCATGGTGGCCCATCTGTAGGTAGCTCTACCATGGATTAGGTGTTCATGTGAATGCCCTTCCATGGATATGATGATTTACCATTTGAAAATATGACCTCTGAAAGCAACTTTAAGCTGAATTCAAATGACACGATAACCACCCAGTTATTGCACAGCGATGTTTATTGTGATGTCCGAATGACACACACATGGTATCTACCACATGGTAGCGCCAAGGTGATCCATAAGAGATACCCTGAATACATTTTCTGTGGTGCCTCCCCATGAATCACTTCAGTGTTACCTCATGGCAGATCCGTTCAGATGTCATGAAAAATGATTTAAAGCGCTGCTTCCAAATCCTGACTTTAATTTCCCGAGCAGTATTTTTCCTTTCCTTGGGAAGTTGGCGTTGTTGTTGTTTTTTCTTTGGCACCAATTATCCAAATGAATTAAAACTTGGGGGAGGCATGTCACAGGGACAGAACCTATGCCCAAATCCTGCAATCACATTCAATTGGCAGAACCCTTATTGCTGAACTCCATATGAACATAAGGAAGCAACAGACCACCAGCGCCATAATTTGCAATCGCCCTAAGTAGACCAGGATGCCTAAAATGTTTTGTTGAGATGAACTGTCTATTTTCCAGCATGTTGTTTTTTTCCATGAGCTATAACAATCAGAGGGAAATTTTCAAAGTAGCAAATTGGAGGTAGGCACTGACCTCCCATTGACTTTACTGGGAGTTTATTTATTTATTTATTTATTTATGTATACTCCACCCCGCCTGCCTCTGGCAGCTTACAATCAATCAATCAATCAATCAATCAATCAATAGCAGAATACAATAAAGTACATTTTTTTGGTATTTAGTGTCTAGTGCCTAGCAACATCAGAGTTTAGTGCTTAGCAGATTTTGAACCTCTCCCCCATGCACTGTGATCTACAGTCACAACCACGCCCAAGCCCTGACCCTTCTGGCAACCAACCACTGACTCTTCTCTTCCCAAGAACAGACAGGGACTCCTCCCTGCAAGGACACACCTATACTAGAGACATATGGTGCAGCTGCACTGGGGCCCATAAGCCTGGGAGGCCCCTGCTGTTGAGAAATGGTGGAAGGGACCCATTCCATCCCTTGCAGCAGGGCCCATTCCAACCGAGCTATGCCTCTGCCTCCCTTTACCCTTTCCCTCTCAGTTTCAGACTCTAGTTCTGCTAGAAGGGAGAAGCAAGAGCAAGGTGCTCTGCTTTCTTCCCCTGGCTCTGAGCCCCTGCTCAGTTGCCTCGCTGTCACTGCTCCTGCTGCTTTCCCTTCCCATCCCTCCTCCCTGCAGCAGTGAGATTTTGCAGAAAACAGTGCCCGAAAAGTAGAAGAAAGAGACAGGGCACGAGTTCCCACCTCTAGGAATCAGGCCGTGCCGTGCATCTGTGACCAAGGAGGTGAAGTGCAGGCCTCTGCACCCTTCCCCTGGTTGTGACTTTAGTCCCATTAGTGGAAATGCTCCATTAGCCTCTGTTGACTTTGGCTCAAGTCCCAAGTCCTGAAGAATCATTTGTATGCTTTAAATCAGGGATGCCTCTCCTCATCTGTGGGCCGAATCCGGCCTGAGGCTGTCTCTTTATTTGCTCCCTTTCCAGTTCTTAGATCTGGCAGATGGATCGAGCCCCAAGCACTGAAAGAGTGAGCTCAGGGTAAAGAAAGCTGAGATGAGGGCATGCACTCAAGGATAAGGGGTGGATTCATGTCATAGATCCATGATCTGGACTCTCTCTTTCCTTCTCCCATCCTGA
Source organism: Sphenodon punctatus (assembly GCA_003113815.1). NCBI lineage: Eukaryota > Metazoa > Chordata > Lepidosauria > Sphenodontia > Sphenodontidae > Sphenodon > Sphenodon punctatus. The sequence goes on from QEPC01002445.1 coordinate 3,374,451, forward strand.
ACATACCACTCAAGTATCCCTGCCCCCCACCTACCCTGTAAAGCTTGTACTAATTTTCAAAGTGGCTCATGGGAGGGAGAAGGTTTCCCCCATCCGTGCCCAGTTAATTTCAGCCAGTAGTCTGCTGTTCCATTGTGATATAAGATGTGCCTTTTCTATGCCAGTTATACGGAATGGATGTGCTGTGTGGTTAGAAGGATTTTATCTTGTGTGTTTCTCTAAAATCCCGCGGTATTTGCCAGTATCTCTGAAGCTCTTTTCTCGGAGCCTGCTGGTAGCTTTTCAAATGCCCTAAACAAGATGATTTACTGCCCATTTTATGCAATTTCATGGCAGAAACTTTTAGAGGACCAGAGACGGCTTAAGCGTGAGCAAGAAGAGGCTGATATTGCAGCTAGAAGGCACACGGGGGTTATTCCAACGCACCATCAGTTTATCACTAATGAGCGGTTTGGGGACCTCCTAAATGTAGACGATACAGCAAAGAGGAAATCTGGGTCAGAGGTCTGTTTTAGTTACCTCAGTCTGCTGCTTGACCCAAAGCAAACAAAACAAAATTGCCTCTCACAACGTTGTGCTTTAGGCCGACATTAGTTCTTATTTATTTATTTTTCCCATTCTGGCTTTATTTAGAATTGCTTTGACTCTCATGCCTGGTAAATTAATTGATCTCTCTCTCCCAAGCTGTATATGTTAAAGCATGCCTGCTGAGGATTGCTGGCGCACATCTTTGATGCATGCATTTAAATATCAGCTACTGTTAGTGAAATCAAAAGCATTTTACATTTCTTGCATCATATATTGCTGCATTTGTCTTCTTGTCTGTGTCTTTACGCTTAGAAACTTCATGCCTTGTTGATCCTGCCCATGTGACTGTCTTGTAGTTGATTAGAAATAGACACTGCTGTTTTACTCTTTTTGTAAGATGCTCAATACCAGTTTGAAGGACTTGGAAGGAATCTCAGCATGTTTAACAATGGTGTGATTTAGTTCCTCTTAAAAAGGGACAAATGGGGAGATGCTTTTCAAGGGATCCCATGGCATGTTTCAGAAACATTTGGGTGCTAGATCAGATGTTCTGGCCAAATTCTACTTCCTGCCTTAGAACATGCTCTGCACTGTTAAACAGCTACTGTGCTGCACTCCAGAGGTGGCTGCATTTCAATGGTGAGTGGAGTGGTTCTTTTCTGGATGCAGCACTGATTTTTGCCCTTGGTTGCTTGAGTGTAACTGAGGTCAGAGTTCGGCCTTTTGTTTTTAAAATGCCTTAGAATTCCTTGAAATAGCTTGCACCCCATGTGGCATCTATTCTTTGTGCCCATTTTTATTATTTATATTAATGAATATAATATAATGCTGTTTTGAAAATGGCCACATATTTCAGGGACATCCCAATCAGGCAACCAAACTGCATCTTAAAAGCTGTGTGAACACAATCAGTTTGTCTTTATAATGGCTCAAGGCATTTTAAAGCACATTTTGCTGTAATCCCTCCTTGCCTTTGTCTCTTTCCCACCAGTCACTACAGTGACCTGGGCCACAGCTTGAGTGTACAGCAGGCTTCCAACAAAGATCTCATTAGCCCTGGTAGTGACCCATAAACACCATAAGTAAGGGCATAAACTAGTATTAGTTTGACCCTATTGCCCAGCTAGAAAATCTTGCCTCCTGATCATCCAAGGTACATTTTGGTCCTAAATCTGCAGGTTCCTTACATTTGTCAGTTTCAGCAGGATATCTGCCAAGAACCCTTTCATTTGCTGAGACATGACTTTCTGAGATGGTCACACCAGTTTAAACATTGACTGGTATTAAACACCTTGCTGGAGAACTCAGAATAGAATCACAGTTCTGTTTCGAGTTCTCTAACTGGGAGTTTAACTTGTGATCTGGCCCCTGGTTATGCTTCTAACCAGAAGATGGCACTTTCCCCTGCAGTAGTGAGGGAAACCTTGCTTCCTCTGAGATGCTCCCAGGAGATCAAGACTGTCTAGTGTTGAGATTCCACATGAAGGGAGAGCACATTACCTGAACCAAGATCTGCCCCTAAATTTGTGTTAAACATTGATGTAACTGAGATGAATTTCTGTCTTACCTATCATTTTAATTGCTTTTTCACTCTTTAGATGAGGCCAGCCAGAGCCAAGTTTGACTTTAAAGCACAGACACTAAAGTGAGTATATAAGCAGTAGTATGGCTGTTTCTGTGACTACCTCTCTGCTTTTCCTTTATTTAATGTAACCTCCATGATGCAGAATAGTATCTGATTCATGCTTCTAGCATGCCTCCTCATCTATTAGTTCAAAACAAACCCTTTACAGTGAGACCGGGCAGTGAAGAGCTTGGGCCAATCAATACAAACTTTCATTGAGTGTGTCGTTGCTGCAATACCCGTGTTAGTATTCAGAACCCAAAGGTTCCCACTTCCAACGCTGCTCTTGACCCTGGCACGGGTTGGCTAAGCATCCAATGAGCTGAAATGTGCTGAGATCTTCATTTGTACAAGGTGTTCCTGTTATTGGCCAGTTGGCTTCCTGCTAAACTATCAGGCCTAGTTAACCCCTTTGGAGCGCACTGGGGTTGGGGGTGGAGGGGAGAAAGATCCAAGTATCCGAATGTCCATTCCCAAAACAACATTTATCGGAACTTTTTAAGATCTCTTGATACTCCCACTTTTTCCATTTTGTTTCCTCCCCACCCCACGTGATATTCAGTTATTCCATTGAACATCTGAACCAGAATGCATTAAATAAGTGGAAAAACTGACCCTCCAAAATGAAGTAAAATGAATAGGAAACCAATTGCTTGTATTTGCTTCTTCAGACCCGAGTCAAATCAGGTGAACTTGTACACTACGATATTTGCTGCAGATCCTCATTTTAGCTCTTCACTCTCTCCTCCTGTTACATCAAGTGTGAGCAGCAGTCATAGGCAGCCTTTACACCCATGTCTACCTGTGGACTTAGGGAGGGGAGCAAACCGAGCAAGGGGGCCACATTCGGACAAACAGAAGTAAACCAAAGTATAAACTGATTTAATTAAATCAAAGTAACTACTCCACTTCAGTAGCGATGAGATGCACCAAGTAAACTGAAGTAGTACTGCTGAAATCTCCCCATTAGCTGAGATAAAATGATCCCTGAACCATGATTGCCACCCTTGTGCTGATAAGCGTTCACAAGCAGTTATTTCTAAATACAAATCAACGGGGAGCACATATTTTTCTTCCTACTCAATAACATCAGTTTAGTGCTCTGTTCATGTAAACTCTTCAGGAGTAAAACAGAAGTAAGGCCCAACTAAATCAAATTTATTATTAGTCAGAACATGGCCACGGCCTCCTTGTTACAGTTTTGGGGTCCAGTACCCCAATTCCCTGGGTTAGGTGACTCAATTGCCCTCACCTGAACCAGTTGTCTCTCTGGCTGATTCAGTCCTGCAAAGGGGATAATCCTTTTGTCTCCCAAACTCCCAGAAAGCTTCCCGTTTTACACACTCTCTTTCTGGGTTCACAAGAGCTTGAAGGCTCAAGTTGCTCACTTGTGTTCCCAATGTAGAACAATGGAAAGCACTTCTTAATAGATAAGAAGAAAGTTTATTGATTACATAAGCAAGAATAGTTTGACACAGAGTGGCTAATAAAGTATACAGTAAAATAACACATGCCTATTCTATACTGGGTGAATCGGTATATAAATCTTACCCTAGAGAAAGTCCAAAAGCTTGAGGTTATTCTCAGCGAGGTGCAATGGCTAGGCGCTTTGTCTCTTAGCTGGCAGAAAGCAAAGTTCCTCTCTCAAAGCATTGTTTCAGCAAAGCTGGCTGGCAGGCTACCGCCCTTCCCCCAGCTTCGATCCTACACTTCAGCGAGTCAGTGGCCCCAATTGAATTCCAATTGTCTCTTTAAATACTTTTGCAATCCTTTTGTTTGATTTTCCCACCTGGAGAAGCCTGTTTACCAGCAGTAGGCCCAGGAAGAACTTAATTTGCAACTCCATGGGGTATGTCTGGTGTCTTCAGTGAATCCACATCCATCCTTGTCTTTGTCTCTCTCCATTTCCTGGATTGAGTCTGCATCTCTCAATTTTACATTACATTATTACATGAAGTGAGTTTCCAGTTCTTAACATTACATACATGTTTAACCTTTAGCTTTACATATTTGTTAGAGCTATAGTCCAGTAACTCTTTGTGACACTCCTTTTTGGAGAAGTCCACACCTGTCTCTTTCTGTACTGAAAGAATAGTCAGCCCTGGCACCTACTGATTGGGAGAGCAGGTTAGCATCGCTCTTTCCCTCTCTGTGGGGTAGGTGGTGGGGTGTGGAAAGGATTAAATGCTCTTTCGCAATGACTCCCAGGATCAGGTGGGCTGAAGGGGGCCTCCTGGTAACTGCAAGATACCCAATATGTCTCTTGGAGGGCATGGGTACCCAGCCTGGGTTCACACAGCTCACAATGTACTGTGTTATGTCTTGCTTGCCAGCACTGCACTATTTGCTTGTGACCCATCTGTTGTTAACAGGGAACTGCCTCTGCAGAAAGGAGACGTTGTTTATATTTATAAGCAGATTGACCAGAACTGGTATGAAGGAGAGCACCATGGACGAGTTGGCATCTTCCCACACTCATACATAGAGGTACCTGCTTTGCTATTGAAGAGCTAGGGATCAGAGGGCTCCTTTGCACCTTACATTAGCCACATAGCCATGCTCCCAAATCCATGTTTGTGGCTCCTATAGAGCTAATGTAATGCATGGACAACATAGGAACAGCTAAAACGCCAGCCCTGCCTGTGCTTCATAGAGTGTTCTGGGGTTACAGCCTGGCAAGGAGAAACTGAGAGACTTCCCAGTGCCTCCCAACTGCCCTTCCCAGAGGAGGAGGCATTCCTTCTTCTGCACCAGGCTAATTGCAGACGCTACTCCCCTGTGCCTGCTGAAGGAGTGCTGCACTCCCCACCCACCTCTCCGTGCATGTTTCTCAACATGATTGAGGCATGATTCTCAACTAGGGGACAAGAGGCCCTAGGTTCGGTTCTCCGAGATTATAGTAGATGACAAGCTTAATAGGAGTCAGCAATGCAGTGCATCAGCTAATGCGGTGAGCATTGTTTCAGGTTGCATTAACAGAAGCATTGTCTGTAAGACAAGGGAAGTGAGTAGTCCTCTCTACTCAGTTGGTCACTCGCTAGAGTGCATCCAGTTTCACTTTAAGAATACTGACACGCTGGAGAGGGTTCAGAGGAGAGGGACAAGCATGATGGAGATGGAGGGAAAGACCTCTGAGAGATTGAAAAAAAAGGGGATGTTTAGCCTAGAAGAAAGATTAAACGGGGGGACATGATTACAGTTTACAGTTATGTCAAAGGCAGCTGTAAGCAAAATAGTGCCCAGTTGTTCTATCAGGCCACTCAGGACAGAGAGCTAGAGGGAATGGACTTAAATTAAAAGAGAAAAGAATTAGGTTAAATGTTAGGAAGAGTTTTCTAACTACCAGGACAGTTGGACAGTGGAATGATTGGAGACAGTTTGTGGAGGCCCCATCACTGGAGGCCTTTAAAAATAGATTAGACTGCATCTCTCTGGGATGTTGTAGGCACTGAGGCTCCTGCTTAATGGCAGGGGACTGAGCTAGTTAACCCTTGGGAGCCCTTGGATTGCAGAGCGTGTTCCCCCAACCCCTCCTCTCAGCTGCTTAGCTTCCACACCCACAGCCTGCCCACCAGCTAGGGAGTGAGGACTGTCCAACACAACAGCAGCTGCCCCCCTGCTGGATTGTACCACACACTCCTGTGTTGGGTGCATGTGTCAGCATCCGTGTATGAGCCCCTTTCCAATTTCTGGATCTGGTCCCTATCCTTGAGCACTGAAAGAGAGAGCTTGGGGGAAGGCAGTGGAGATGAGGCTGGACCTCAAGGACAGGGGATGGATCTGTGCCATAGAGCCTTGCTCTGGATCCTCCGTTTCCTTCCCCCATCCTGAACAACCCCTTAAGCTCCCCTCACCCTTGATGCCTATGCAGCTGAAACTTGTACTAATTTTCAAAGTGGTCCAAGGGAGGGGAAATGTTCCTCAGCTCTGGTCTATGGCAGTGTGCTGTGTGTGAGCCTCACCATGTGGATTGTGTGTGCTGTGTGTAAACATCATACTGCAAGGCAGTTGGGGGGGGGGGGTGAGAATGGTATTCTGGGTGTGACTCTGTGCGCTTATTTAATTAGACTGACACACCCATTCCCCCTATTCTGTGTCTCATAAAATACCACTGGGAAGATGGTCATCTTAATGAACCCTTGCTTGGGATTTCCCCTGTGTCCTTCTACACTCACAACCAGGGCATGGCGTACATGCAAGAGTGCCTGGATCCTTTGCAGAGTGACTCTGTCACAATCTCTTATTTGTTTGTTTCAGCTACTTCCGCCCATGGAGAAAGCCCAACCCAAGAAACTGTCACCGTTACAAGTGCTGGAATATGGGGATGCCATTGCTAAATTTAACTTCAACGGGGACACCCAAGTGGAAATGTCCTTCCGAAAGGTAGGCCCTCCTTGAAGTGAGCACACACCATTGAAAAGGAGGGTTTCTGTTCAAATGCTCCATGCGTTGTCAAGATGGATGTGGGTTTGACCTAACTGATCTGTGGTTTTACACAGTGTGTATCGCTGGCCTGCATTGTGGCAAGAGATTACGTGTTGGTTGCCTCTATCCGAGAACACTCCTCAGCTGCATGCTCCTTTTTTTCTCGGGGGCAGCTGATGGGCTGGCTGGGTTACCCTGTTTTTACCTCATTCTGCAGGTCTAAGTAGGGCTGCATCAACACCTCTGCAGAGCAGGCCTGTGACTTGACACTGGGCCATCTGGGACACTCTCCACCTGAGCCCACAAGGCTTGGGCTGTGCCAGCTGGGCTGGCTTTCTTCTTTACAGCGTGCTTTGATTTCATGGGGCAGGGGCACCCTCTAGCCAAAACACAACTGGTTTCGGTTGGAAGCTTAAGAGCTTGGCTGTAAGGCACCGCGGCTTTGGGGATGTTGGTAGAAAGTGGGGGTTGGGACAGGACTGGGAGACGAGAAGCGGGGCTGAGGCAAGCAAGGGTTGAGAACAAGACAGAGCAAGGAGCTAGACCAGAGGCAGAACAAGGGCTGGGAGCAGAAAGCAGAGAGGAAGATGAGAGTTGTTCCATCCAGTTTCCTGCTGCTACCGGTCAGCCGTATTTCTTCTCTGGAAGCCAACCAAGAAGTTGGGTGGTGGCATGGCAGGGGCTGGGATAAGCTGGGGCAAGGTGTGACCTGGTCAGTACAAAGAATTCTCCACTGGGAATGACCAGGACATAAGGCAGTGGTGCAGGAGGGCTGGCCACCAGTCCAGAACCCCTGGGGGCATGGGTTTAACACCTGAGGCCTGACATCAACCAGAATCAAGCTCAGGCATGGCATCCCAGCTGATCAGCTATTTGACAGGGAGCAGGAAACAGGTACACTGCATCTCACCTACATTGCAGGACCCAGGCTGGAATTTGCACTGCAAGGAAAGTACTTCTGCACTCTGCCAAATAGCTGATCAGCAGAAATACTGCATCTTGCCTGCAATGCAGCACCAGACTTGGACTTGCACTGCAGGGTGAGGATGGCTCTCCTGCTCCTTGCCAAGTAGATACTCAGGGTAGAGCAACCATTGCAGGAAAAGTCCCTCTGCTTAGCTTTTTTGGGGTGGTGCTGAGGGAGCTGTGACTCTTGGAGATACCTTGGCTCCTTTCCCATAAAACTACAGCCTGGGTTTTGTGTCCTGGCTGGCCCTGGTCAATAGAATAGAATGGAGGGGAAAAGAGAATGAGGGTGGGGAGTCTGGAGTACAGAACATGCACCATCAGACCAGGTAAGGCCTCTCTGTCACTGAACTCACTGAAGTAATAGTACAGCTGGGATCTGAGCTTTCACTTAAAAAAAATTAAAATGTTTCTAGCTCAGATGTTAACAAAATACTGGAGAATATGATTGATGTCTGCCTGAGTCTGCAGGCAGCTTAATCTTCCTCTTCCATTGTAACATGGACACCCCAGCCCAAGGAGAGGAGGGAGCAAAGCAATGTGGGCCATGCTGAAGGCTTAAGATGGGTGTAGTTCAGCAGTGGCACGGGAGAGAGACTCCATTGCCACTGAGCCTTGAGGCTGGGAGAGTGCATCGGTTCTGGATCATCTCTCTTTTCTGCAGGGCGAGCGGATCACCCTGATCCGGCGAGTGGATGAGAACTGGTACGAAGGGAAGATCTCCGGTACCACCCGCCAAGGCATCTTCCCTGTCACATACTTGGAAGTGCTCAAGCGGCCGGTGGTGAAGAGTACTGTTGATTATGCTGATATGCCGATGTCCCACTCCCCAAATCGCAGCATGACAGCTTCACCACAGGTACCCATCCTAAACCAGCCAATAATGAGGCCCTGCGGATCTGTAGGATGTTCCTTCGCAGTAGTGCTCTGTGTTCCCTGGGTCGTACATTTCTGCCTTGTCTACCAGAGAGAGCTTGGGTCAGGGAGGTAGACTTCCATACCAGAAATGGTCTCAGACTTCGGGATTGGCCACCATTTCCATGCATGGTTTTCCATCTCCAGTCCCCAGGCTGAGCAGGTCAGGACCCAACTGGTATCCTCAATTTAGATCCTCTTACTTAGGTGTCTATGCAGCACCAACCTACATCAGTGCTATGATAATCATTCTTTGTGATTAATGGTCATGGAAACTCCCAGATGTCAATGGGAGTCTTCTAGGCCTTGAATTACCAGAGTAGGTAGCTCCCCTTATATAGTAGGGCTAAGATACTTGGACAGGGCTGCTTGTGGGATTTAGCTGTCCTCCCATGTGTTTTAATGACAAAATGGAATCCTAAGGTCACTAGGGCCCCTTTCATCTCTGTTAAATGCATCTTTCAAATGTTAAAAGGGGAAAAGAGTTGAACAGAAAACAAAATAAATGGTGGTACAGCCATTGGATGGCAGTTGGCTGTATTTGTAACTATAATGACAACCCCAAACTTAGGTGTAGCTTTAAACCTCTAAAACTCTGACATGATTAAGCCCTGATCCTCCACATGCTTGTGTGCAAGCGTTGCAGGATCAGGCACGAGCACAGATGAATTAGGCTAGCTTGCTGTGTGCAACAAGAATGGGCTTTGAGTGGAGCTGCAGGAAGGAAGTATTCCCAGCAGTATCCGCTGGAATCGGAAGCGCTGGGCAGCAGACTAACCAGTATCCGTGCCCTTGTGTACTTGGGGCTCTCTCCTTAGTTTTGTTCCTGGTCATGGGAAGCAGACTCTTCTTACTTGCTTAGAGTTCACTGAAACAGTGAACCTCAGCTTCACTGGATTTGGTGCTGCTTAAACAATTATGCCACCAACCCTATTCCAAGGAGCTCTTTTAGTTGAAAGAAATATAACTTTCCTCCCACCTACCACATTTGCTTGGTTTGGGTATTTATCTATTTTTGGTAATTCTTTTATTCCTGCCAGTAAAAGCAATTGTGTTCTCCCTTATTCTTTTTTCCCTCTGTAATGTGGCTAGTACACATGCACACATACATACATACACACACATAGACATAGACACAGAGGTTGCTGCTGGGTAGTTCACTTCTAAACTGGTCTGACTCATTTTTCTGCAAGGTAGCTGGTAGAGTTGTCAACTGGCCATGTGCTTAATTTTTTTCTCAGTCCAGCAGCAATATTAGGAAATGGTATAAAATTTAGCACATGCAAATCTATGCACATTGGTAGCAAGCAGCTTGCCACTGCCTTTCCCTCTCATGCATACACCTCTACTAACTCAATGATGGAACAAAACTAGAGGCCCTATTCTAGTATTACTGATCTAACGCTTTCAGTGTTCAAAGCATTTTACAATCTTTACCTAATTTACCCTTGCAGCAACCCAGTGAGAGAGAGATCATTATTATTCCCATTTTACAGGTGGGGAACTGAGGCTGAGAGATAGTGACTTCCCCAAGACCTCCCAGTGAGTTCATGGCTAAGATGGGATTGAACCCTACTCTCCCAGGCCTAAGTTCAATACCACATTCACTGAGCAACACTGGCAAGTCTGCCTTTGGGTGCTGCTGTTGTTACTCCTTCATCCTTGAGCAGCATTTGGTCCTCTGTTCCAGCTTCAAGCTCCAAATCCCCACTTGAAGTAATACCTTAGCTACCCAGAACTAGAGTAAAAAAAATCAGGCATCGTCTTGGGATGGGCCAGCTCCAAGTCACCTTGGTTTATGATAGAAGATCTAATTTCATTCCCCTAAAGGCTCCATTCCCTAGAAAACTACATATCCCATCATGCACCCATGTAAATTTTTCTGTAAGGAAACTGAAGCTTCTCAAGTACATTTTCCCTTGGAAGCTTCCAAATTTTGGTGCAGAGAGGGATGCTAAATTTGAGGTTGTCTTGGAGTTGCTAGCTATGATATCTTCTACTTGTTGTCCCCAGGAAATCAGTGGGACCACTCAAGGCACATGGTACTTACTACTCAGTGTGAGTAAGGGTTTCACAATCCAAAATTAGTAGATCTCTGTAGATTAGTAGATCTCTGTAGTAGATTCAGTCTCCCTGATCAAACTTACTTTTAGTGCTGTTAGATATCTCTTGTTTTAAGAGAACAGCCCTTATTTCAGACCCCCACAGCTCTATAGGAACTCAGGGGCCTCCCTTATTCCTACACACCATAGATCCATAGAATGGACACCTTGATACTTTGACCTGGCAGTTCTGCGTACACTTAGCCACAGCCTGCTTTTTCATTTCTCTCTTCATTCTGCTGCCCTGCTCCTTTATTTTGTTTTTCTTCAATGAATTGCCTTCCTGTTTTATTTATTCACTTCTCTTTTTTTCTTGTTTTCTTTCCTCAAAGTTTCCCAGCTCTGAGCTGCTCCTCACACCAACACCTCCGCCTTTGCCTTTTACCCGCGTGGTCCTGTCACCAGAGATGCAGGCCATCACATCCGAGTGGATTTCCCTCACCATGGGAGTGTCTCGTAGCAGCACTCCAGCCATAACCCCTCCATTGCCTCCTCTCCCTGAAGCCTGTCTCTATAACATTGACTACCTCACTCCCTCTGCTGCAGACAGTCCCTCACCTTCAATTAGCATTCATCATTCTAACCTCTCTGGCTCCTCAACTCCGAGGTCTGTCATCTCCCCTTTGCCATCTTACCCTTCCAGGCCTCGGTCCTCTGCTCGGAATGTCAGCCTCACCTCTCCGCAAAGTGAAGAAAAGTTTGCTAGCTCCTCTTCCCCTCATGTGAGCTACTGTAACTCCCCTCGCTCAATGGTAGGCAGCCCCAATAGCTTTCTCTCAGAGCTTAGTGATGTCATTGGCCACCAAGCCAAGTTCCAAAAGAACAGAGAAGGCAGCCAAAGCCATGAGAGGGAGGATTGGAAAGCAGCAGACAAGCGCTGTGTTGCTGCTCCCGATACCTATAGGGAGGTGTGTTTGAGGCCGTCTGAGCTGGACAAGTATGTGAGCCAAGAAAAGAAACTCTTTGAGACCTTTGAGGAGAACAAGCTATGTCAGGAGCAAACCAATATTGGGCAGGGAACTACCCATGAGAACAGAGCCATGAGCAATGAGAAGCACCTTGAACTGAGAGAGATTCAAAACAGGGCAAAAAAGGTACTTCTTCTGCATGTGTGTGTTGTGCTCTGACAACCTACATCTCTGTGTGCTCAAATACTTACCACTCAGCTGGTCAGGGAGAGCTGGTAGCAGCTAGTTTTATCCTTTTATGGATTCTAGGACCATCTTTCGTAGATAGAGTTAGTGGGTAGCAACATGGTCTCCAGAGTGCATTTGGTTAAATACTCCTAGAAATGAATTATTTTAGAAGAGACCAGAAGATAAGAATTAAATTTGCCAAACAAACTGAAAACTCATCCGGTTTGGTTCCTTGTCTCAGACAGTGGCCATTATCAAATGTGTCAGACAAAGCTTGCTCTGACTGAGACCCAGAACGGGACATGGGCATCTTCAGAATCTGGTGGATATTGCTAGTCCCCTCTCTCTTCTCAACTCCTGCCATAGGAGGGAATCTAAGCCAAAGCAAATGGAAGAGAGAAGTGCTTCTAAGATAGAACTTTTAATGCAGCAGAATCCTAATAACCTGAGAGTGGCCCAAACTCTTAACCTAATTTTTATGTGATGCTCTACAAACTGCTACCATGTGTCACCTTCATGTATTTTCAGGCGCCATTAATGTCTTGTCTGTTTCAAATTCATTCCGTGTGTCATTAATGCCAGGGATTTCCAGTGAGATAAACTAAATGGCGCGTCTGTCCTTTGCATGGAGTTCTGTTTGCTGTGTTGTAGAGATTACGGTGACATGAGAACTTGCTCTGAGCTGACCAAACTTTTCTTTCCTTTCAAAGACTGCAGACACAAAAGCATTCTCTTCATCTGCTCCTCTGTCTCCCTCTGCACTCTCTCCCTCCGCTGTCACCACACAGCCACCTCCCAGACTTACACGCAGGGTCACTATGCCACAGGTAACCATTACTGCTCATTCTTTGGCTGCAGTTTGGAGATACTCCATAGACTGCTGCCATTGGTTTCTCATGTAACTTGCTGATGTAACTTGCTGATTAATTCAATAGGTCAAGTGCATCACCTGCCTTTGTGACAGGGTTTTTTGTAACTCTGAGCACTGTGGAAGTAAATGCGTAAAGAATATGGGTCCAAATTTCAGCATAGCTCCATTGGAGTCAGTGGAAGTACCCCAGTTTATACTGGCAGGGAATTTAGCTTTACAGAGTGCTGACTTGGGTTTTACAAGATCTTCCTTATTCTTCTACGGTTTGGTACTGAGAAGTTCTGGGTATCTGCAGCCCCTGCTAACTTCAGCAGGACCTGCTTGGGGCCCTCACCTAGCAGAATTAGTGTCATGATTATTAAGCTAAACATTAATTATCAAGCTAATAGATTTTGCAGACTGTTCTAAAATTAATCTCCCAAGGTACTGGGAAGTACAGGCAGACAGTCAAACCTAGAAAGTGGACAGCCCAAAGTTTTGGGCCCCAGTCCTAAATATGCTTATTACTGATGAGTAAGTCCCTTTGATTTGTTAGACTTACTCATGAATAAATTTATTTACGATTCAGGCCCAGGGCTGTTAGAAACTGGAGTTTCTGCTTAGTGTCTTAGAGGATTAGGGACCAATTGTAAATTTAGTATCTGAGGTCCAAATTTACCAAGTGCAAAGGTGGGGCGGTTGGATCTAGGGGAGTGTTGATTCTGGCCACATTAGTAAAGCAGTGCACAGCTGATTCAGCAGTTAATGGGTTTAGTGCTCCCATCTGGTATCACCATGCACTCCTGGCATTTTAGCTGTTCCTGTAAAAATCAGCATGTATTCTCCCCCCCCCCCCCCAAAAAAATATGTTATGCACCCTCCCAAAGAATTAGCTGCACTGATGTTGCTAAACCATAAATGGCTCAGAGTCAGCACTGCACAGCCAGGATTCCCTAGGAGGAGTCAACTGTATTCTCTTCCAATTTACACATCAAGACTTGCAGTGAAAATACACGAGGTGGCAGCATATGGAGCAAAACGTGCGCTGTTTGCAAAACCCGGTCATTTTTCTGCTCATCATTTGCTCTTTGTGGATTTGGGTTTTCCCTGAGCACTTAATTCAGTCCATCCTGCTGCGGTGCCTCGCTATGGGCTTGTTTATAGGAGGATTGCAGAATCCGTGCAGAATCAGGCCCTTTCTGAGAAGGGGGTTCTAGGACACCACATTCCCTCCTTGTGCATGACCTTTCTCTTGAGGCCCTTTAAGGCAAGACCCCTCCCTGGATTACAGCCTCCAGGCCTTATCCAGCCAGCTCTGCCCCTTCTGCTCCCTTCCATAAATGATCTCCCAGATGTATTTTCAGCTCACCTTTAGGGCCTATGCAGTTGGAGCCTACTAAGTTTGTAAGCTTCCCCGAGCCTCTGGGAAGGTGGGCATATACATTTAATTAAGGAATTAAAATTTAAATAAATAAATAGGCGGGGGAGTGCAGGGACTCCTCCTTCAGAGGCCTAGGAAAGAATCTTTTGCAGCTTGTGCATTTGAAAAAAGGCCCTGTGAACTTAGACTCTGCTGTGGCAAATAAGCAGAGGGGTCCACTTTCAGACTAAACACTGAACTATGTGTTGTTTCTCTTGCATTAGATTTAGAACCCTGCATTTAATACAACTTTTCTGAACCTTCATCATAGATTAGTAAGCCAAAGTTTTCATTCCCTGTTCTGTCACAGAATGTGTGCATAGTAATTTAAAGTACTGCATCCATCTTTTCATGTGCAAACAGCTGCTTCTCTACCCAGAAGTTTGGGCACCAATTTACACTTTTTTATTGACGGAACTAAAAAAAAAATTTAGTAGCTAGAGATGGACCTAGCTCACCAAGTTTAAATCTGGGTTGGGTTCCAGTTTTGGCAATCCATAATACCACCAATTGGGGGGGGGGGGGGCTACTCCAGAGCTCCAGTCTGACCCAGTTTAGAAAAGAGGTGATCATTGTGAAATTCAAATGTAGGTTTGATCCGAGATCCATCATGCTATAGACATAGGGATACCTGAACTGAAGTTCTGTTTCACCCTAACACAATAAAATGAGTCTAGTGCTACATTGGCTTCTATATCCTACAAGGCCAGATTATGAGCCAAAGAGCTGTATAACAAGTGGGAACATTTCCCTTTATAAGTGGCTCCACACTGGTGTGAACACTTGATAGACATGGCATGAGTGTCACACAGGTTTTAAAAATACATTTGCTGGTAATTTAGTGCAATGGGTGGGAAGCACTTAAAACCCAGGACAGGGTTTTTAAAGTGCTCAGATGTTGATTCAGTTGAAGTCAGTGATCAAACTCCCATGTACTTCAATGGAAGCAGAGTTGCATCTTATGTAACTCGTCTTTCTATCACCCTGAGTCTTGTGCAGTCATTTACACAAGTGTAAAGTCGAGGTAGAACAGTACTAAAGTAAATACAGATGCTAAAGGTTTCCACTCACTTGAATGCTGACACAGGGTAAAGCAAACATGATGTAGGCCCGCAATGGGAACTCACCTGCACGTGTGGACCCACGCTGCCAGTTGTGGGCCTGCCACTGCCTCGGGATGGGTAGGTGGCTGGCCCGGGCTGCATCCTCCCAAAATTCCCAGGCACCCATTCTGGGCCAAGGGCCGGCGACACGTGCCAAAGCGGGCTAACACGTCTGTTCGGCCCAGCTGCCATGGCTGCCCTCCATAGCAGGAGGCTGAGAGTGGCAGTCAGCCGCACATTTGCTGTGTTCACCCTGCCCTACCCAGGATGGGGGACGGCTCTCCAGCCACCAGAGGTTGCGGGCACATCTGTGCCATGCTGCCCACTAGCCTGGGAAGTGGCAAAGCTGTGCTTCGGGTTGGGCTGGGGAGCCGCCTCATTGCCTGCACTATATTTTCACCCACAGTGTAGTTCCATATATTATATCTGGACTGCACCCAGGTTAAAGCCAGAAGAATTCAGCAAGATTTGAGTCATTACCTAAAGCAATGGAATTTTCACTATGGTTTCTCATTGCTGCCCCCACCCAATCACCACCATTGAAAGGAAGCTTAAAGGCATCCCAGTGTTTTTAAGCTCCTAGGTCCTCCATCCTTCCTCGAAGCAGGCGAGGGAGGCGTTACAATAAAAGCATCTGTTATTACAGTAGTAATAATCATAGGAAAGAATCCTCATGTAGGCAAGGCCCTGGGGTCTGACTGAAAAGCCAGAGAGATGAGGTTGAATCTTTCCATTGCCCTGAATGGGCTTTGGAGCCGGTCCTTTCCCATTGCCCTGATTTGCAACCTTTCCAGTATTCTTTGTGAGAGGTCCCTGGTCTTCTTGCTGGGTCCTATGTTTCTGTCATTCATAACTTATCCATTCTCATGTAGGTCTGTCATAGATAATGTGGTTTCATTTTCCATTCTTAGGGATGCCAATTCTTTTGTTTTTTTAATACAAAGATTTCCGTTTGCACATTCAGTCTGCTGGCCCCACCTGAAGAACATGGATAAAGTCAGGGCAAATCCTTGGAGGGACTCTCCTTTATTTAAAAGTGTGGTTGCCACGTTGATCCCAAAAGTAACACATGGAAACTAAGTCGTTCAGATGGTCTTTTTACTGAACCAACTTCTGTTGATAAGAGTTTTCAAGCTTACGTTATCGCTTGCATAATCTCACCAACAGAAGTTGGTCCAGTAAAAGGGAATCATCTGAGCTACCTTGTCTCCATCTTTTATTTAAGGAGGCAAACTCTTTGTATTACGTTAATGCCATCCTGTTCAAACACGATCAGTTAGGAGCAGGCCAGATGCACTATTCAGTTACATGGATTTATTCTGGTATCATTGCAAAGATGTGTGAGAATTTGTATTCTGTTCTTCAACTGTACGTGCTGCAGAGAACATAGGCAAACTATGGCTGTATGATCAATTATTTAAGCTGTCTGGTTGAGGATTGGGGAACCTTTTCCCTCCCACGGGCCACTTTGAAAATTAGTACAAGCTTCACAGGCCAGATAGGAGTTGGGGGCTAGAGTTCTTAAGGGTTTTGCCCAGGATAGGGGAAGGAAGGGAAAGATCCAGATCACGGATCTATGAAATATATTCCTCCTCCCCTGTCCTTGACTGCATGCCCTCATCTCTGCTTCCTTTCTCTTTCAGTGTTTGCAGGTAGGGACTGGATCCACTGACCAAATTCAAGAGTTGGAAAGGGGACAAATAAAAAAACTGGCCACAGGCCAGATTTAGCCTACAGGCTGGGGATTCCCCACTCCTAGTGTACTTGCTTTGGAAATGTAATTGCCACATAAATACTAGGATGCCAGCATAATTTACTTATTTTACAGCTGTGTGATTATATATACCAGAGGTGGGCAAACTGTGGCTCAGGTGTCTTGGGCAGTTCAAGTGTGGCTCTTGGTCAGGGCTGATCCTGGCCTCCGTGCTGCCATAATGGTCTTGTGTATTACTTCATTGCATCCTAATCTCAGCAGCTGAATTGCAGCTGCTCCGCAGAATCTCACCAGCCAGAACTGCAGAGCACCAGCCGTGCCAGCCAATCCCAAAGCAGGAGAGGTTTACGTGCATTCACTTGCATGTACCTTGTGGCTTTTGGCCATAGGAAGATTTTGGCATGTGGCTCTTGGGTTTTAGAACTTTGCCCACCCTTGGTACAGATAGACTTTTTTGCATGCAGCATTGGGGTCCATGGGCCACTGATAGTGTAAGAGGGCATGCTAAGTGGTCTGTGGATATAGCAAAACAGGCCATGGCCAGCACACTCACATTATGGTTTTCCCCTAATCTCTCATTCTCACCACCTCCCTCTCCCCAAATGGCTGCAGTTCTAGAGGAGACTGAAGCTGTCCTATGGGCACAAAATCTTGAGGGTTGACAGTGGTCTGTTGGCCCCAAAGGTTTGGAAATCCCTGACATAGAGATGGGAAAGGGTTACTTTGTTCTCTTCTTTCCCATGCCACCAACTAGCACAAGGTTGTTTCTTACACTGTATTCCCCAGGACAAAGAGAGGAGCCAAATGTTACTGGCTCTGGAGGCCAAATAGGCATAGCCAGGTGGGAGTATGGTGTAGGACCACGGAGCCGACCATGGTATTTGGCATCCTTCCCTTGGGAGTTAAACCAGAGAAATCCTAATGTCCACCCTTCCCCAGAAAAGAGATCACTTCCAGTCACCCTCCATTATTGCCTAATGAAGCTTACCTGGATGCAGCTGCCCTTTGCCAGAGACATACAGCCTCATCACATCAAATTTGTACAGAGCATTGTTACCGTCTCATTAACTGGATACGTTGGACCTGGGTAGCTCTAGCCATGGGGATGCTATGAACAAAGCGCAGCTGTGGGATAAGCAGGCATTGCTCTCTGCTGACACAATGGGGAATTAGGCCCATTTACACCAGAACTGAATTTGGTCCAACTGTACTGTGACTTTTAAGAGATATTTCCAGAAATAACACATGAGGATGGAATTGGCCTAGGGCTTTCTGATTTGAACCACGTCCATGGCCCTTATTTCCCAGTATGTTCTGCTTATGGACAATATCTTGTACCCCTCCTCCCCGAGATAGATGTGATTCAGTTGTATTTGATGTACTCAATCTAGTTCCTCTGCTGAATATTAATTCTGAATTTGTAATCGTTCCATTAGCCTTTCAGGACTGAAGGTGGCTATGGAGGGATGACTTCCAAAAGTCCTGTAATGATTTCAGACTCCCCAGTAAATGCCATGAACTCTAATTCCATTGTGGTAAGCCCATACCAATTACTTCTTTTCTCTTGACAGAAACATACAAAGCATTAGGAGAGTATCCTAATGACACCAAAATGTTCAGAAAACCAAGAGGGGCAAGGAATAGATCTCTGGCGACATGGGCAAATTGAGTTGCCCTGAGCCTTCAGGAAAGGATGGAATATAAATTTAAATAAATTTGGCTCTTACTGTAGGAATTGAGGGATGGCAGTGATGATAGTCTGTAACACAGTGGTAGGTGCACAGCAAAAAGTCTTGAGTTGAGGATTCTTAGGAGTTTCAAGGGCCAAAGTTCTCCTTCACATAAGGTGCAGGCAACGGCCTAACTTTGGCCATTTTTAAACAGATCACGGTGGGTGGGGGGATGGGTGTATGGCCGCAGTGGGTGGAGGTGGGTGTGCGCCCGTTCCCACAGGCACACACCCACCTCCACCCATGGAGCATCAGGTATTGGAGCCCATTGCTCAATGTGTGGGTAATGGGCGTAGATGGGAGGAGGTAGGTGTAGCGCGGGAGCGCGCATGCAGCCCCACCCATCCCCTGCGGCTTTCACACAAGCGTCTCCACCCATCTCCATGCAGCGAAATTGTGTGGAGATGGGTGGGGGAGTCTCGTGTGAAAAGGGCCTTTTCTGAACTATCTTGACCTCTTGACTCCTGGAAAACTGGCCTCAACATCTCACGAGTCCTGTTCTGGCCCTATCTCATAAAATCTTGGCATATCTGGCCCTAGTGGGACCCGGCATCACAGAGGAGAGACAGGATTTTTTAAAATAAAGGATGGAAAGAGTGAAATGAACCTTTTGGAGCTTGAGCATTGGGCTGGAAACTTACAGCAAGAGAGAATGCTTTCCCCATCAGTATTTCAGATGACTGTATTTGTAATAAACCCTAAACACAGTCTACTCTTGGTAGACACAGAACTCCCGTGGCATTTCTTAAAAGCCTGGAGTCTGCAAGAAATGTGGAATTGGGTTCCAAAGTATTATTTGTTAAATGTTCCTTTCAGTTGCTCGTACCTTCAGAGTCTCCAAGGAAGCTGTATTTTCTGAAGGGATAAGTTGGAGTGCCCCTTCTATGAAAGACCATTCTGGAGAAGGGATGACCCCCATTTCAGAATGGATCTACAATTTGGGCTGCATGCATCTGGGGATTTGGTTTAGTTATTTCTGTTCTGAATTAATGACACCCCCTCCTTCCCACCCAATAAAGGTCAATTTGCCCTTTAAATACATTAGCTGCCCCACCTCTTTATCCCAATGTCTCTTACTGGATTTCTCCTTATTTGGGACATGTCCCCTACAACTCTCAAACCACAACAACTAACTGCTCCAAAAAAGTTCAACAATTCCTATGTATTATCAAAGCAATTACAAATATAAAGACAAGAGATGGATGCAATCAAACCCAGAAAAGGAATCTGGTAGTAGACAAGGAGGTCCTGAGAATAGCTTCACTCCTTCGCCTTCGCCCAACGTTTTGCTACTGTTGTAGCTTCATCAGGGGTCCTCATTCAAAGTTCAGGCAAATTCCTTTCTATAGTAGGAAAACGTTGGGCGAGGGCAAAGGAGTGAAACTATTCTCTGTACTTTCTTGTCTACTACCAGATTCCTTTTCTGGGTTGGATTGTATCCATCTCTTGTGTTTATACTTGTAGTTGCTTTGATAATACATAGGAACTGTTGAACTTTTTTGGAGCAGTTAGTTGTTGTGGTTTGTTAAATTTATACTGCACCTTTATACCTTTTGGATTAATTATTGTATTTGGTATCCCTACAACTCTCAAACATACTTTATCACTGTTATAATGAAGCCTCACTGATTCAGACACCTTCTAATCTGAACAAAAGCCAGTGTCCAAAGTATCTGAATAATGGGGATTTCCAGTTTAAACTTAATGGCTCAGATCCTCAGCCAAGTGTCCATGTGTGTAACTCCAGTACAGCAACTGGAGTAACAGCGGTGGTTTAAATATGACTTTGTCAGTTTATACCAGTTAAGGGTGCAACCTAATGTTCTTCAGGAGTCATCCCTTTCCTTGCCCCAAGTGTCGTAAGGGCTTCTGCAAAAGCAAATATGTTCCTATTTGCCTCGTATAAATGCCCTTTATGTGTGGGACGGCTGCTTTTTTCCATGGTTGCAGGAGTGATCCACGACACCGTCCACCTTCCATGTCCACTAGCCGTGTTCCTAATCATTCATGTCACCCTCTAGCTGCCTGCTCTAACTCATTTCTTACTCTCTCTGCACTGCTGCTGTATTGCTGCCCCCTGTTGCAAAGTTTGTTGTCTGAATCTGGTGGTGGTGGGTGTTTTGTTTTTGTTTCTCTGTGCATCATATCTTTTGTTTGTTTATTTTAATTTGGATTCCAACTAGTATAACATCTGCTAAAAATGTTTCCCTTATGATTTGCTTGGTGACCACAAAGCCTTCTCATCATTCATTGAGAGCAGGACCAGACCTCACAGAGTCTGAAAAGAGCTACGTGGTAAGACCGCTGTTTCCATCAGATGCATAGTCTTCTTAACCCAGACAGTAGACTTTAAATCTGCCCGCAACCTTTTCAGGTCTTATTCACACAACACTCGGTTAGAGTGGGGAGTGACATAAACCCACATTCTGTATGTTGTCCTTGCTACTTCCTGTGCTCTATGATGATCCCTTGTTCTCTGCCACCTTCAGGCTCATTCACACAACACCTTGTTAGAGTAAGTTATGACACAAACCTACATTCCAAGTGTTGTGCAAAATCCTTACCACCCTCTATGTTCCTTGATAATCCCTCGTTTTCTGCTACTTGATGCAAGGCATGACCTGTTGAAATGCAGAGGAAACCGCTTGTGTGAATGCATTGCTGTGGGACAAGGCAAGCACAGGTGGTTATAGAACATGTGGTGAGTCTGCAGTGGGAAGAATATTGCATGAAAAATTCCTGATGCAAAAGGCGGGCCATTGAAATGCAGGGCAATCTGCCACTGTGTGAATGCATTGCTATGGGGGAAGGCAAGCACAGATTAAGGAAGAAATGCAAGGGGGAATTGTGTTGTGTGAATGGGCTCTGATACAAGGGTTGGCCACTGAAAAGCTGGGCAGTCTGCTACTGTGTGAATACATTCCAACTTGATATGGCAAACAAGTTATAGAAGAAGTGGTGAATTTGCAAGTGGAAAGGGTACTGCTTAAAAGATCCCTGATGCAAGGAGTGGTCCACTGAAAAGTCGGGCAGTCAGTAGCTTGTGTGAATGTATTGCTACAGGGCAAGGCAAGCACAGATTAAGAAACATGGTGAGTTTGCTCGGGGGGTGGGGAGGGTTGTGTCAACGAGCCCTTAGGAAGAGATTTGCTACTACTGTAATGGAGAAATAGAACTGAATATTTAAAGAACCTTGGCCCCTCACACAGAGCTGGCGTATCTGGGCTGCCTGATAGGAACTAGATTTGGATGAATAGTGCATGTCCAGACTGTAGCAGCTTGTGTTCTTGTAGCCTTTGTGATTATGCTACTGCTGACTAATTACAACCTCTTATGCTGCTGCTTTAATTTACTGATCTTCAGAACAAATACCAAACTCTTCTGTATCTTGCCTGTTTTTCCATGCTTACACCTGGATCCCTTCTTCACTCCACTGCCTGGATACTTACCTGGATCTACAACTCTGTCATTTTACTGGACTTATGTGCTGCATCTGGAATGTCCCATCTCTTCCTGTCTTATTTCCCTTCTCCCCTCCCCTTGTTGACTGTCCTCTGGGGTGTTTCTTTGGATGTCAATGCTGCCCTGCCACCCCCAGGAAGCGGTGTGCAATGAGATCATAAACATTGCAGAAAAGTCTGTCCATTATTGCAGTACTATTTCTCAGCCTCTTGACACTCGCCACGTGGGGGCCTCTAATGACAATAAACCATCTCTCATCATTTCTCAGCAACCTCAAGCCCTGCAGCAAGGCACCAGCCCTGACAGGATTCACACCCCACGAGACATGTAAGTCACTTTGGCTGTTATCTCTACCCCATTCAAGAGAT
Organism: Sphenodon punctatus; assembly: GCA_003113815.1. Lineage (NCBI taxonomy): Eukaryota > Metazoa > Chordata > Lepidosauria > Sphenodontia > Sphenodontidae > Sphenodon > Sphenodon punctatus. The sequence continues at coordinate 3,396,794 of QEPC01002445.1, forward strand.
TTTTTCAATGTTTGGTGTTTGTTCCTCAAGCTTTCAGAGTCATGGGATGATGTGAGACCACTCGAAGGAGTTTTCAGGATGTTGGATAAGATCCAGCATCTAGCCTGATCTAGCTGGACTTCTCTTGTGTAAAATAGATTTTAGCTCTCACAGCTGGACAGAAAAACTAGTATTGGGAGCCCAAGGCTCCATGAAGGCAAATGGAAAGCACAAATCTCTTGGGGTTTGGAGGCTTGACTTGGGAATGTACAATGTTGCATCTTCCACTTATGCAGCTTTAGCACTAGATTTTTTTTATCCTTGGACGAAGGCAAAGATTTTTGCACCAAGTTTGTGGTGACAGAGTCTGCTTCTTCCTTGTCTGGCACCTGGTGAAGGTGCTTATACGCTCCTGCAAAGTTGATTCACAATCAGGCATGAAAACGGAGACACAATTGTATTAAGCCCCAAAATTACAAGAATTTCCCTTCTTAATATACATTAAAATATAATGAGTAAAATAATAATTGCAAGTAACACATGTGTAAATAAAATTTCAATACGATCTCCAAAAATCAGTTCTCAAAACTTTTGGCAGGGGGGTGGAAGTTAATGGGCCCCTAGCTACCAGGATGCACACGGGCTGCAAATCACTCTCATCGTGCTTGTACACAGTCATTCCGATTGGATGGTGTTTTGTAGAGGTGGGAGTTTGGGTTTCGGTTTTAACTGAAACAGCCCTAAAATGGCTAACTCATAAAACCAAAGAATACAAAAATTGGGACGTCTCAGTTCCTGATTTTCAGATCTATATGTTCCCACTGAAGTCAATGCGGAAATCTTCCCATTGACTTCAGTGGGAAGGGGAAACCTCTCCCACCCCCATTCTCCGGGGTTCACTCCGGCCTCAGAAGGTGGGGATCTGCATCCCTAACGCCCCCACCCCCGCGGCCCGGCTTTACCCCCACCTTCAGGGCCCTGCACTTGCCACTTACCAGTCCAGGTCCGGGTTCAGAGGATGGGGGCGAGGAGGGGTCATCGGCTCTTCTGCCAATGGCTGGGTCTGGCTGAGCATCCTCTGTTGTTGGATGGTGGCAGGAGCCAGCTCCGCTGCCAGGCCTTCTCTGCTGTGGGGCAGCAGAGAAGGCCTGGTTGCCTGGCAATGAGGCCTGGCTGCCTGGCAGTGGAGCCGGCTGCACAACCCGGTCGGGGAGTAGGCCCAGCCACCCGGCAACAGATCCAGCTCTTCTGCCGGGCAGCCAGGACTTCTCCCGTGCCAGGTAGCAGAGGCCTCTTCTTTCTTCTTGGTCTGCTGGTCCGGTTCAGGAAACACTGACGGAGCTCCCTGCTGCAGCAGCGCCCATGCACAAAATGGCCACCAAAGCCATTCTGCACATGTGCAACTCTTTTCCAGAATTTTGGAAGGGCTGCAGCTGGCCTCAGCCCTCATTGGTGCTGTAGCTGCCTCCAGGGTGAGTGGGAGACAGGGATAACTGTTATGCAGGAGGGAAAAGGTCCCCCACCTGATCTGAAGTATAATTTGTCACCAAGCCACTACTCGGTATAACATAAACACTCCGCTGCAGAGTATATTCAAAATGGTTAAAATAAGAGAAGCACGTTTGGCATAAAAATGGATGGAATCAAAATATTTTTGTTCAAAAATATAAATTGTTTTATTTTTTTAAGTGAAAAATTAAGACTTTTTTAAAAAATACTTAAAAATTTAATTTCTATTTTGTGGGGGGATGTTCTTCCTCTTGATGTGTTTTCTAAAAGCAGGGAAAAGATGGGGTTTTCTTATGCATACGTGTGCACCCACATCCCTCTTCCCCCCCCAATGAAACTATACTCTCCATCAAAAAAGAAGCATTTCAACCAAAACATGCTTTTGCCAGTGCTCATGTTACAGGCTGTGCTCAGATGTAGCCTGTTTTAACAGCACAGACCGTTTGCATAAGAACGGAAGAGCTGCCATCCCAGGCCAGGCCAGTGGCCCGTTTAGCCCAGTATCCTGTCTCTGCCAGTGACCAGATGCTACAAAGGAGGTATCCATACAAAAACAGGCTATAGATGGAGTGATCCATTCTCTGTCATTCACTCAGTGGAATCGTAGGATTGGAAGGAACCTCTAGGGCCATCTAGTCCAGCCTTGTGCTCCAAGCAGTCAGAAGCTACATTCTCTGTCCAGTTTGGCTAATAGCTATTGTTGGATTTATTCTCCATGAATTCATCTAATTCTTTATGAAATTCTGTTATTATTGTCCTTCACAACATCCCATGGCAATGAGTTCCCTGGGTTAACTGTGCAAAAGAACACTTTATCCTCCCATAGCTAGACACCTCAGGGAACATGCTTTTTCATCAGAATTGGAGCGTTATTCGAATATGGGAGATTCATAAAGCATGTCTGCAATAAAGCAGGATCCAGATTTGGGAGTCGGTACCACAGATGTGGGGAACTGCGCGCCGATCATTGGCCCCATCTGCCTTGTCATGTGGCCCACCACAGCTGCCCTTATTGTCCCTCTTGTTTGATCCACATTGCCTGATTAGCTGGCCCCTTGGGGACTCACCTGGCCTAACCCTGGGGAGCATCGGTGGCACAGTATGTGGCTTTCCTAGGACTAGTTTCTGAAGGCAGTGGCAATTCTGGGGTGGAGGGCAAGTAAAACCCAGGAGAGAGGGGGTGGGGGGGGAGGGGTGTTTGTGCACATGCATGCATGCCTCTCTTGCATGCCACTCACCTCTTTTTGGTCTGTCCCATGGGCCAGGTTTATGGTTCCCACCACTGCTGTACTGTACCTCTTTGTGTTTGTTTTAAACCTGCTGCCTGTTAGGATGCTGCCTGGTTCTTGTTTGCAATTGACTTGTCCAAAATCCATGGTGGGAATTAAAAAAGGATCTGCTTTACCAGTAAGGTGTGATCGACTTTGAAATTGATTTGTGTAGCTAAAGTATTTACTATCCGAAGTCTACTCAATCTAATGGAGGTAGAACAAGTACCATTAGCTGAAAGTTACAGCTGGACAAATTCAAATAAGGCCCATCTTTTAACAGTGAGAATGGCTAAGTATCGGATCAGGCTGCCAATTTTGTAGACTAACAGACATTAGCAGGTGGGCAGTTTACTCTTTTGTGGGCAAAGAGCCTTATTAGCGCACTTCGTTATCCCCCAGTATGGCTTAGTGGCATATCATATGGACAACCTTGCTATGCAAAAGCTACACACTAGTGATCAAGTGGGGAATTATTTGCTTTGGAGTAATGTCGATTTGCTCCATAGCAGGGCTGTCCCTTAGACTTGCTCACCACCAGCAGGGAGAAGACCAAGCATTTGCCCATGTTTTGCTGATGGTTGGGAGGACATGCCCCATAGGATGTTGTGGATTGCCCATCCCTTGCAGCCTTCACATCTAGACTGCGTGCTCTTCTAAAAGATATGCTTTAGCTATTGTAATAATGTAGGAATTGAAGGACAGTCAAAGGCCTGTGCTATACAGGTCAGACTAGATAATTTCAATGGTATCCTGACTGGCTTGCCTTCAAAAGACTGTCGAGTACTTTCTGTGCCTTGGTTTCCCTAAAGCGAGACACACCTTTTCCCCATTCCTGGTCCTTCGCTGGCTGGTTTAAAAGAGCCCTTCTCTGGGCAGCTCCCACCTCCTTAAATATTATCTTAATTATTTGTAATTGATATCCCATCCCTATCTAACAGGTTCATGTTGGCTTCCAATGTTAGAACCAACAGATTAAACAAAGATTAAAAAAGCACATTATACACAATCCCAAACCCTCCAGACTCCATTTCCGTGCCATTCACTTCCATGGTTAGGCCTTTCATGTGGTGGAGTCTCCACCCCACCTAATCTTCCCATTCAGCCTAAACCACCCGCTCCCACTCCCTTGGCTTCCTGGTCTATTCACCCCCCTCCCAATACCACAACCACTCTATCCCGCCTCCTCCGTGATGTCCCATTGCAGCCTCTGAGGTAAGCTGGGAGCGCCCTCTTGCACGTACCATCTGCCCATCAAGGATACCATGGCTGCCCCACAATTAGGGAACTCGCTCCCCCTGGAGTTTCATTTAAGCCCAAGCCTGCTCATATTTTGGAAGCAATGTAAAGCTTTTTTTATTTGGCCAGGCATTTGGCAAGCACGGGTAGGGTTTAGGGAGGATTGGCATAGGAGTTTCTATTGGTTTTATTCATGTCGGTTGACTTTATATATTTTTATATATTCTGACCTACCCCAAGCCCTTGGGATAGGGCAGGTTATTAAATAACTAACTAACATGTAAATAACACAGCAGGGGGGTTGTAATATTCCCACTCACCTGCCTGCCCTCTCAACCTACTCTTCCACCACCCCACCTGCAGTAACATTAAAAGCATAATCATTACAAAATTAACATGAAAACAGGGAGAGACTACAAGGGAAGTTCTTCCAAGATTTGCAGATCACTGACAAATATTACTACTAATATTATTAATTTAGGTAGCGCCAGCAACGTACCTGGTTCTATTTTCAGGCAGCAGTAGCTGCCTGAAACTTAAATGCACAGCCACTCTCCATTATAAACAGGGGACTGCTAAAGCCCCAATCGGAGGAAACCGTTTGAGCTACATTGCTGAAAATTATTCATGGTTGTAAGCTGTGAGGACCATCATATGCACAAAGTTTGAAGAAGATCCGTCAGGAAAATAAAATGTTATGACTGTTTAAACGTTAATTGGTTGTGGTCAAAATGTACAGCGTCCTCAAGATTCTGATTCATCTATATCTCCTCCCCCTGGATGAGTTGAGCCCTCCAACTTCACAGGATTGCAGCATGAGATCAATAACAAGTGCTTCTGAAATATGATAGTAATTGGTGCAGCCAAAACTGAGTTATTATTGAATGAAAACTTGGTTCTGCAGGCTTGCACATGCGCAATAGAGCAGTTGCTCACCGGCAAAACACAGCTCGGTTCTGCAAGCTCGCACATGCTCAGTTGAGCAGCTGCTGACCTGAAAGTTACGTAACTCTACTTTTTAAAATCACGCAACTTTATGAGAAGGCAGCTCCATCACAAAGAGTTTAAGCTCCAGTCAGTTTCATGTCAGTTTCCGCAGGCTTACCTGGCTCCCTGAGAGGACAGAGGCACTGTGTAATTGACATGAAACTGACTGGAGCTTAAACTCTGTGTGACGGAACTGCCTTCTCATAAAATTGTGTGATTTTAAAAAGCAGAGTCACATAACTTTCCTTATGCTGACTAGCACATGCAGTTGACCAGCTGCTGACGGGCAAAACACGGCATAAGGAAAGATACATGACTCTACTGTTTAAAATCACGTAATTTTCCTTATGCTCTACTTTAAAAAATCACGTGAAAGCAAGCTCCTTTCACCCAGGCAGCCCCTGTGCTGCCTTCAGAGCCTTTAGGCATGTGATAGCCTGCCCGGGCTGCAGGCACTGGAGCGGAGTGGCAGATGATGCAGACGTGACACTTGCAGAGCGTTCCAAGGCAACGAGAACCTGCCTTTTGGGGTGAGGTCACCTCCCTGTGGCTCCTAGGAGCCCCTCTCCATAGCGAGGTGACTGAACACAGACACCCTGAGCAAAGCCCTCTGCGCTCCCTCGACACTCACCTGATGCTGCCACCGCCACCCCCCAGACCCGCAGCTCCCCCCCCATCCCAGAAGAGTAAGCCCGGCGTGCTGGCAGCAGCAAGTCCCCAGTCCTTCTTAGCCCCGTTCAGTTCCCCCCTCCCCCCTAGCCCTGTTCAGTTCCGCCCCTGCTCCCCCTTAGCCCCACTCCCGCCCTGCCACAACATCCCGAGCCCCCACCTCCCCCCCCCCCCAACCCCCCCCCCCCCCCCCCCCCCCCACCCCCCCCCCCCCCCCCCATTT